>VXAZ01007005.1:1514944-1802740 GCA_013399875.1 Gymnorhina tibicen
GGCAGCGGGGGCGTGCGGGGCGGGGAAGCCACCGGGCCGTCACCCTGCGGGGAGAGGAGCCCGCGGCGGGCCGCAGGAGCAGCCGCCCGAGTGTCACCGGCAGGGCTGGAGGGCTCCGGCCATCACGCTACCACCCAGCTCCGCCCCGCCGCCGCTCCCGGGCCGCGCTGCCCCTTCCGCTGCCAAAGGCGGTGCCGAACGAGGCCCGCCCGAGCCGCCCCGCAGGCAGAGCCGCCGGAGCATGGCCGGGGCGGAGAGCTGCCGTCCTGCCGCGCCGGGTAGGTGCCCCTCGCCCCGGCCCGGCCCGGGCCCCAGCGCGGCGCGGCTCCAGGCCCGGGCCGAGGGCGGAGACGGGGAGGGCGAAGCGGGGCTGTGAGCGGGCCCGCCGAGGCTCTCCATCAGTTCCTCCTCCGACACGTCCCTCTCGGCCGCGGGCCCCTCACCGCAGTGTGGGTACCTTCGCGCAGGGACGTGCTGCAGCAGGGCATCCCCCGGGTGTCGGTCCTTTTAAAGGGAGAAGGAAATCGTGTTGCTTTGGTGGATAGAAATCAACCATGGTCCCAATTGGGAGGAAGAAAATAGTAGAGTTCAAGATACAACATGCACTGAAATCCATTTTAAAATAATTCGCGTGAATATACCATTATGTGGGGAACACTATGCTCGTTAGTATTATCATTTAAATAGATTGAAGTATATATTCATTCGATTAGGTTACATGAGAACTGATCTGTATATCAACCATCTGCACTTCTCATAAAGTTAATGGCATGTATGCTGCACAGTGCTTCATCTTCCCTAAAAAATTGGGTATTTCAGCGTAGCTTGATTAAGCATTCAGTCACGAAGTCTGGAAGTTGGCTTGATAAATGCCTGTGTAATTAAATGGGGAAAGGTGAACAGTGGGATCCCCACAGACTGTCTTTAGGTCCAGTGTCAATGTCATAACTGTTGATGTGCTGGGCAGTGCACAGCTGAATTTCATGCGTGGCCCTCATCCCACAGTTATGCAGCCAAAACCATAGACTCCCATGAAATTCTTCTCAAAACATAACAGACATCGTGCTTTGTTTAGTCCACACAGCTCCAGTTCCTAGACTGAAAATGCAAAAAGGAAGTATATGCTAACTGAAATCAGTAGAACTATGATCAAAAGAAAATTATATTTTGTCTACAAAAGTTCAGGAAATACCCCAGGAAAAATAAAATTCATGCACAATTAAATAATGGGGGGCCATAGGATAGCAAACTCAAATTTGAGCCTGCTGTGTACAGCTGTAGTGACAAAAGTACAGTAAAAATATAGGGTGAGATTCAGACTTGCTCGTGACTGATGGATATTCCAATAATGCTTTGGGGCTCCAAATAAGATTAATTCCCCATTTTACTAAGTCTTTTTCTGACATTACCACCTCAGTATAGTTTAGCCCATGCCAAAATGTTCTTTCAATTTAGAAAGGGTATGTTACTAGTATAATTTAAGTGATTTGGTGGCATTCATCCAAAGACAAAGTGCTGTTATTTGCAGAAGTAAACAAAGTGAAGAAGTACTTCTCTCTTTGAACATTTTTCAATTAACTGTAGTAATTGTGGTGGTTTCATGGTTCTAGTGGCAGGAAACCCATCCAGAAATAAGGCAAGTGGGGTTTTGACTGCAAAACTTGCTTCATGCCTCGTATTATCTGCACAGTCAAATGAGAACTTGAATATAAGCAGGATAACTCTTTGATAACTTATCCAAGCCACTTCATCTTATGATGGGTTTCAAGATATTTTGACTCTTTCCTGGGTCAACAAGAAAGAGAAATTTCTGAGAAACAGCAGCAAACTAAAGGGGTTGTCAAAATAGGCTCAAAATATCTAAGTGTATTTATTATTGACTTAATGGCGATTTAAATAATTTATTTTAATTGCTTGATTTGAAATCACTCCATCTTTTCATAGCTTCACAACCCATATGCGCATCTTTCAGTCATGGCCTGACCTTTTCTATTCCAGCTATTCAATTAACACAGTGTAATATTCTGTGTGAATTATTCTTGTTTGCAGGATATGGTATCAGTTAAATTTGTTAATGTAAAGGAGCAGTGTATTGTTGATAAACTGTTGGAAACCAAATTAGCTTTATCTTGCAGCTAGCTGATTGCATTATTTCACTCATGGGTATAATACTCCTCTAAATATGCTAATTTCACTCTTTTCTCCGTGTGGTGACATTTTTACTGTTCTCATTACTGACATTTGTAATATTTGAGGTGGGGAAATTTTTCTTGCTTTAACCTCATTATAATGTAGCTAAAGAGATTGGAATATTATCAGTTGAAATGCACATATATTCAGGCAAGCAGAAAGGTTATTTTCTCTCTTGGCCCATAACTTTCATGTCTATAGCAGGTCTTGCATGGACTGAATGACAGCTAGATCCTAAATTGTGATACAGATGTCCATCCAGGTACTAATTGCCTAAGCATGATAGTGTGTCCATTGTAGGTGCCTTCATTTCCAACCTACAAGCTCTGAGGGTGGTTGTGTGACCGTATTCATGCCTGTCTGCCTGTGTCTGACCTAAAACATTCTGGAATTCATCTTAGGAGGAGTTGGTCACCTGGAGCTCTGATAGACTAGTGGTGACGGACAAAAATTACGTGGCTGAGGCTGTTTTTGCTTCTAAATGCTCTTGCCATACCCGAGGCAGGCCTGGCGGATCTGCTAGCAAGTTGGCACCTGCAGTGTGCCGATTCAAGACTGGCTTATTAATATAAACTGAGGCTTTGATGGGTTTGTTACAACCTTGAGGCATCTGAAGAGTCTAGTTCAGCTAAAGCACATCTATCATGTAATGGCTGAGCTCAGAAGTCCAGGAGAGCATCCCCCCATGGGGCAAGCCCCAGTTCCTAGCACATTAGGAAGTGCCATTTCCTCTCTCCCGTCACCGTGGTTTTGACAGATTTGCTCTCCATGTGACATTCTTCAGAGAGATTCGATGAACTTCAAAGTCCCCTTGGTTCTTGCACCTCTCTCCCAACAGCTCCTAATGTCATGTATACAATCTTGTCCTTTCTTGTGTCAACTTGTACCTGGCCGTGTGACAAGCAGCAAGTGATTGCATACCCTATAAAGGTTAGAAGCATTTTGGCACAAAATGGGCAGAACCCAAAATTAATTCGAAGATTGAAAAGTGTGTTTAGCCAATTCTGAATATTCCTTGCAGCATCTAAAAAAAGGTCTCTTTATCAGGGATTTCCCTCAATTTCTAGACTTCAGCTGGAGTTGTGACAGTACAGTTTCAGAGCTGCCATAAACAACACTGGTGTAGCAGGGAGCTGTAATGGATGTGTTCTTTAGACCCCGTGTTGAAAAACACCTCTGAAGGTGAGCCTGTCAGGTGTGAGTAAATCCTGTTCTTCCTTCCTCAAGTTTTGACATCTCTTTTCTTCTAGTTGCTCAGGAACAGGTTGTTTGAAATCTACTCTGTCTTGGGCACCTTCCAATCTGTGTGTTCAGTAACTTTCAGCATCTTTTCTTGCCTTTCTCTTTTACTGAGAAGTAGGTAAACTCCAGCTCTAATGTCATACAATGATTTCCTCGTCCTTCAGGTTTTACAATACTTCCTTTTTGTTTTTTCTAGTATCAACAAGAAGTAAAAATACAGACCAGACAGATCTTCAGCTTCATGAAAGCTGAACAGTTTCATTCTTAAATTCAAACTTCACTATTTTCCAGTGGGGAATTCATTTATACCTTTTGATTGCAGGCTGTGTATATTCCCACTGCAGAGTGACCATTGTAGTGTAGATGATTCCAGGTTTGTGGTGAGCTAGAGCCCATTGCAAGGTTCTCTAGGGAGAGGTGGGGTAGCTCCTTTTTCCTGTGGAGTCTACCTTTGTGGCTGGCTAATGAAAGGCACGTCACTAGATTCCCTGTACACCACACTGTAGGTTCCTTACTGCAACTCTCAAAAGGAATATGCAAAAGTCACATCCAACTTGGGCTTTGAGCACATTTAAAGCATTTTGTGCTCCATTTCTGCTTGTTCTGCCATTCATCACCTGCTTAGTGATGAACATGTAAGTGATGATTGTATCTTCTTTGAGGGGGAGGTGGAAGCTACATGATGTCTTTCATCAAGGTAATTTTGTTGGCTACTTCCCTGCCTCACTTAGCCTTCAGGCTCTGCGTCGTAGGCTTTTAGGGAGGTTATGTTGGAACTCCAGCTTCAGCAGACTACTGCCCCTATGTTCTCTCATTTTATTCAGGGCTACCACGTGCAAGTAACCGCAAACTACATCAATGGAGTATTTTACACACCAAAGTTATGTTAAGGAAATTCAGTTTCAAAGACTGATGGTTTCCTCTCTTCCTGAAAACCTGAGAATTATGCAAATGAACTGAGTCACAGGGATGGTGGAGGATGTCAGACTTGAACTGGGAAATACAGGGTGAAAATTTCCACCGTTTCCGTGGGCTAGGACTGCCTCAGTGCAGCTCTCATTGTCTCTGATGCCAGCAAAAAGAGATAGTCATGGTGCTCTGGTACTGGTCTGTCTGTTGTGTCTCTGGTGCATGTGTTTCTCATTTCTTATCAGACTGTGCCATTGTTCTCCTGTTGTCTTACATCGAAGCAGCAAGGGGTAACTTAATTACCACTCTGCTATAATTAACGATGTAGACATTAGGGAGTTTGTTTCTGTTGGTTTAGTCACCTTTGGCTGTCATACAATAGGTATGCTGTGAGCTCTGCAAATGAGTCTTCTGAAGATCTGACTGTCTGGGTAGGTGATTGGGATCAAATCCATATTGAGGACATAAAGCTCACAAAATGTTGTTTGTCTCTTTGAAAATGTGACCCTACTATGTAATTCCATATAGAAAGAAGAGGCTGAATCGATTATTTCTGTGTCTGTGCTTTTCTGAACAGGGACATACACAAATAAAATTCAAACTATTCTACGCTTTGTGATCACAGATACAATGAAATTCTTGGGAGCAGATATAGTAGCATGAGATTTTGGGTTCTCTAAGAGTATTTTTAAAAAGAGCAATGGTAAGGTAGTTTGGATGTCTTGGTATAAAAGTGCAACTTTAACCTTTTGCAGTTTTATTATTTTGCTAATATTCAGGGGGTTACCTTAAATTTCCATGTACCATGTGCTTTTGAAGACCGGACATAGAAGACATAATTCCTTCTAATACTAGTATTAAATCAGACAGTGGTGAGTAGAGTGATGTTAATGTTTAAAAAGAATAGGAAAATATTGAAACTTCTCTATTGAAAGGAGTTTTCCATATATCCTGGTAGGTTGAAAAATACTGAGTTTTGGTAGATTTTGCACATTGCAAGAAACTTCCAAAATTCAAAGCAGCAGCCCTGTAATAGTTTGTTGTATAATTAAAAGTCACCTTCAGTCTCCAGAAATGCAGGTGCAGCTGATTAGAACAGGAGTTCCTGGAGATCTGAGTAGAGACTTGGGCCTGCAGTCCTTGATCTTTTCTGATATATAGTCTTGGTGTTTATAGATAAAGAAACTTCGCAGGCAGTTGTTATTTGAAAAAGAAAAGAGAAAGGAATTATCTCTGGAGGGAAAATGGTAAAGATACATTGACACCACTAGCAGCAGTTCGTTGTATTACAAAGTTTTGAAATACGAGCTTCTATGTAAAAGGACTGAGCTTTTTCAGCTAAAGAGGAAGAGTTCTTTTATGTTTAATAGTTATATTAAAAAACAGAACTAACATGAACAAAATGTTAAGGTTGAAAATTAAATTAGAAAACCTTGGTAGTTCACATTTTTGTGAGCTGTTTTGGTCAAGTGTATCCTTGACATTATGTCAAAGCAATATTTTTACAGTCTTTATATGAACCCCAGGATTCAAAACATACACTGTTAACAGTTTTTCACAGACAAAATTCATGTTGCAGCATGAGAACCTTTATAAACAGAAATAGCAATTTGAAGCAAAGATTAAATGCACTTCTGCTTGTTTTATCCATGCTGAAAGAAATGGAATGATGTAAACAATGGAATAATAGCCATGCTTTAACTTTAGTATTCCTATAATAATGGCAATCCCTGAATCTAATACCCTTACTGTGCATTTCAGAAACTGTTCCTGAGGTTCACATGGTGGGTCTCTTTCAATTTGATAATTTATGTAATTGAAAAACTTCTTTTGGTCTTTTAAAGTATAATTTCATTCTGACAATTAATTATACCTCTAATTGACTCAGTCATTAATCATAATTTGTATCCTGTGCAGTATAATCTTGAACAAAGTAATGTATACTACCATCATAACCCCTTTGTGGATCAAATTCAAAAGACTCCATTGTATTAATTACTATTTGTTACAATGGTTTTTAGGAATAAAAACATGTATTTTGAGAACACTATTGACTATTTACAATAGCTTATGGGCAAAGGGTGCAGCTTAGAAGATTTAGATTCTTTTGTTGTTGCCATTTTGAGTTCTTGTCAGTCAGGTTTGCAGGACTGAACAACAATAAAGTCACAATTGGTTACAGTTTCTGACAATTTTATAGTGTATTCATCTATTTAACAGTAGTGCTTTTGTACTTACTACTGACAAGAAATAGAAAAAGAAATGCAAATAAACTTATAATATGAACAAATTCTTTTTTTTTCTTAGAAATACACACATTAACTCCCTGACATGCCAGTTCCCTTACCTTCAGTTATAATGTTATATTAGTATTAAGTTTTGTATTAAATTTTCTGTTTATTAGGAAATGTCAGAAATGGGTATCGTGCCGGTGGGGTACTGGGAAGACATGGTTTGGCTACTGAATTTCCTCAGTAGCAGGTGTGTGTAATTTACACTCCAAAGACTGACAGAAAGGTGGAATTTTGTCAGCCTAGCTTAAGGAAGAATAATCTTATCTTTTTATACCCCGGTGGAAGGTTTTGGTCAAAGACCACAGTCTTTTCCTTCAAGCATTTCTTCTGCTGGAGGAGACCAGAGGAGCTGAGGTCATTCAACATTCAGTTCATTAGCTGAAAACAGGCACAACTGCATTCTAAACCTGCAGTGCAGGATGGAGGAGAGACATCAGGCAGAAACTGGCCAGGGGTTCAGGGAGAGCTTTCGAGGAGGAGCCTTAGGGGATTTAGGGGAAGAATTTCCTAAATGTATGCTTGAGATGGTGCGCTGTCATTTGGAGCAGGGGCGGGAAGTCCCTCCCAGTGCTGTGTTCTGAGCTCAGTCCTTACTCCCCCCCAAAGGAGTCTGGCAGCAATTCCCTTTGCTTTATCGGATGGACAAGATGAGGTTTGGGCATGGCCCACACTCCTATCTTACTTCATGTTTGAAGTCACTTCGACTTCCTGTAAGAAGAACTGTAAGATGCTAGCTCTGCCACAGGAGCACTGGAAAGTGAATCCAAATTCCTCTTTTGGCTTCTTTCTTTTCTTTCTTTGGCTGCTCTCCTTCCGTGGTGGCAGATGTGGAGAGGAAGGAAGGGTGTGTTGGCTGCAGGCTACCAGAGTGAGCTTCAGGTCTTACCAGTGCAGACTGGTCTGTCCTGAGAGTCTCCATGCAACTACCACCTCTCCTTCAGTAACCAAAACATCTGCAAATCTGGGGTGGCTGCCTGCTGGCTATGTGCATTTACAGTATTAACATTCCCAAAGTCAAAACTAATAGCAACAGCAATAGCTGGCTAGGAATTAATACCTAGATGTTGATGCAGCCTATCTGGAAAACTACACATGTATATTTAGAGGCGTTCTGTTTGCCCAGAGTAGGCTGATTATAGTGCATAGCATTGCAATCACATGCAGATTATTTAAAGTTGTTTTTTAATTTACAGAGTTAATGTACTGTGAAACCATTAAGTCTGACCTCCAAACTAAGTCACTTATATTTGGTTTGGGGAGTTTGCCCATCCTCGCCCATACCTTCTCTTTTCCCACTCCTGGTTGTTGGATAGTTAAGATTCTGGAGGTTGGTGACTTTTTTTACTCACCTGGCTGCTCTGTATTAATGTATTCAAAATGTAGTTTTTTTCTTTTAATTTTTTTTATATTTTTTAAATAAAAGAAGTAAGGAAAAGTGAGCATTACAGATTTGCAAGAAAAACAATTTGATGATGCGTGTACCAAATACATTACCAGGATTTCCTTGTACTCCCTCTTTTAGAAAATAATTTTAATACCTCTCAATTAAATCTCATATTTAAGCAGCAGGGTGTTTTGGCAGAAGCCAACTGCCATGCACTAATGAACTCTTATAATTTGCTAAATTATTTTAAATGAATGACAGTACATTTAGCTTTTTAATGACAGTACATTTAACTTCTGAACAGCTTTGATCAAGTCCACTTTTAGTTAGACTGCCTGCTGTGCTAAACTCTTAATTCTCAAACTCCACTCAGTTATTCAGAAAAATTGATAATCAGAAACATTAAATTATTTTCTCTTTCAGAAGCACAAAGTCTGCTGGAGAGTACTTGGCCAATTCATCACTTTTCTTTTACCTGCCCTTAGTGCTAAGTGTGGATGAGTCTTCATGTTTGACAGTACTTTGTGTAAAGACAACCGGAGAGCTTTCTTTTTTTAACTGGAAAATCTCTGTTTTGCAAGGTGTTGCCTTTCTAAAGAACATCTATGTGTTTTGCCAATTATATAAGCTGCCACAGTTACAAAACTTGAGCTAAAACTTGGTTTTTTCAGTTCCTGGTTGGATTCTGTACATGCCTTGGGTAAAGTCAAAACATGAGACAAATTATTCCCGCTTCCTTTTGTACCATGAAGTCACACCATTTGTTAAGCCTGACAGAAAGAACTAAGCTGAAGTATTCCTTTTCTCTTGTGGATCAGAGTACAACTGAGAAAATGAAGACTCCCACAGAGCTTTTCTTTTCAAAGGGAATATGCATTTCTATTCTCTCCTGCTACCCAGTCCCCCCTAGGAATTTGATATTTAATGCCTAAGATGTGCAATGGATATTTTACTTCTTTGCTACACATTTTATTTATTCATCTTTTACTTGTGCACATCTGTATCCAAACTGTATGTGCTTTATATATGCTACACAATCTCAGGTTTTACCTCTGAATCAATTACCATCAATCTCAGGCTATAAAATACCAAGAAGCAAGAGCCCATCTTATAAAGTCTTTGTGAAGCAATGATAACAATAACTGAGGAAAAGATTATTTTAAATTATAATCCTGCTAATCTCTCTCCAGGTCTTCTATCTTCAGATATCTCTTTTTAATTACTTTTTCCCACTCCCACAGCATATAGTTCCATCAGAAATCTTTGTTGGTCTTGAGCAGAGTTCTCCAAATTATCATAATATCTATTTGCTGTAGTATATTATATTTACCTTTTATCATGTGTCTTTTTTCTAGCAGGCATTTAAATATGCATGACAAGTGTTATAGGAAAAGAATTATGTTTAGCTGGCTCTGTTCTCACCAAGGAATACATAACGGTGAACGAAGACACAGATTCTTCACACAGATCTAGCAAGAATCTCCATTTGTCCTTGCAAAAACCCCTAATGTATATTTATTTAAGTCTTTAAATTTTCTAAACATTTCAAATGTCACTGTGCATTATATCATATGTATTGTATATGATTATCTGTGTCAGGAGAAGATAGATACTTATTTAACAGTGATTTTAATTCTGTTTGAAGATAGGAATTATTAGCATCCTAGTAAGATAGATTGTCCTCTTTAATTGTGTCTTAATTTTATAGGGAAGTATGTTTACAACTGAACATGGTGACACGACAGTCATTCAGTAGAGGAGAGGCTATGTAGCCTAATTGTGGTTTTGTGTTTGGCGTTGGCATACTCTCCCAGTAGCCTGAGCTCTGAGCTTCCCACTCTGTGTGTATGCACTGTGGTTAAAACCACACCTTGCAAAAGCATGATGTGCATGTGGAAATCACATTAGAAAGCCACACAGAATCAACAGTTGGCTTCAAAGAGCCTTCCTGTCTCTTCCAGTAAAATTTCTGCTTTTGTAGCACATCCCAACTGTTGACTGAAGTTACAGGATAAACCTGAAGCTTTTGCAATAAAATTCAGCTTTATAAAATCCTCCAAAAAAGTGTCACCAGTTTCTTGCAATTATTTGGGTTTACGTTCTCTAAAATACTTAAATGTACTGCCCTTAAAGCAAAAAAACCCTGAGTAGTCGAAAAGACAGCCATGCAGTGATAAACATGGCCTAAGCAGAAGTAATTTCATTTTTATGAGCTGGAAAATCTGAAAGGTAGGTAAGGCCTGCCAGCTCCCACATGGTGAAAGCCACCTCTGTACAATATTATAATTGCACTGGTGAAAGACAAAAGTTTTATAAACCCCCGGGAGTGTTCAGATCTGGACCAAGTCTTGCCTTAGCTCTTGAACAGAATCTCTGTGAAAAAACATGCTGAGCTTTAACCTCTTACCACGCCTCCAGCCAGCTCCTGGTGGCTGCATCAGCACGTGCCCTTGTGTCTGCAGATGGCCTTTCAGCCTTCTCTGGACTCGCTCCCTGTAGGTATGCTAACCTATTCCTTGGAAAGCTCCAGAGCCTCCTCCCGGGGCTAGGGAAGACCATATGGTAAGACATACGGTCCCCGTGAGGCCTCCTTATGTCCTGGTTGTGTAAGTTGCTGGAGTGTGAGACTGAAGGCCAAGTGTCAGAGACATCTCTGTGTCACAGCAACACCATCCTGTCAAGTGTTGCTCTGCGTATGAGAGGAAATGTGGAAAACAAACCAAAATCCAAGCTCCCTCCTGTCATTTGCCTTAGGAAAGAGAAGCCATTTAAAAATTTTATATTCCCTGAAGATAAAATACCAGAGGTTTTTAGTTTTAAAGCTTCACAATGGAGTTTTCATAAGTGAAAAGTGAGGGATTCGGTTTCCCTCGAAGTTTGTGGAAGAAGAGACCCGTTGACTCTAGGAAACCCCAGCCCCAATACCTCCCACTGAGTTTGTGTGAAGATAGCAGCTTAATTTAGAAAACTAAAAAGCACAGCTATGTGGGAGTATAAACCCTGTTGAAAGAAAGGGGACTCAAAAAAGTTACCAGAGATACAGCACACAGCATGCACAGGACTCCTCTTACTCCTGCCATTCCCACTCCAGATTCATAGATTTATTTTGGATTTTTGTTGCATTTGAATTAATCCTGAAGAACTTTTTTCAGTGACATTGTTCCCAGTGGGGCATCTTCTGTGTTTCTCCCAGCTGGCACCACAGGGTTGCCCATGTGTGACTGGCTGGTTCTCTGCTATCTCCCACACATGGGGAGGAGCAACAGGCAAAATTAGCACCCAGCAGTGAAGGAAATTTTCTTGGCCTGTATTTAATTAACTCATTGTGCATGCCAGACCATCATTTGACCCCTAAATACAGTGATTGAATTGGTTTGTTTGTTTTAAATAAACTGCTGGAAGTCACAGGGAGCCACGTGTACCAATTCAGTATGTTAAATCTTGGCCATTATACAGATACAGATTCTGGATGAGTTAACTTCAATAAAGGTTAAAATAATGAATGGATTTTTTTATGATCTGAAGCTGAAGTCCACCTCTTCAGCTCTATGGAGATGTTATTCCTTAAAAAAAGCCCAGATTTTCCTTCTGAATATATCCCTAAAGAAAAGTTGTTCTGAAAGTGCTGAGTTAATTAAAGATTGCCAACATTTCAGCTTGACAGTTTCAGTGGAGCATATAAATTTCTAAACAGCAAAGGAATAAATGGAAATCTTGGGTTAGTTTGGTTCTTGGATCAGTACAATTTCCTTTTTCTAAAATTCTGTTGATGAAACTTTAAAACACTTCAAAAATACCTGCTGGTCAGTTGTGCTACTGTTTCTTGGTTTAAAGCAAACTCATGGGGCGCTGGTTTGTTATCTGTGACAAAGAACTGCAATTTTGGAAAGTATCCCATGCAGAAAGACTGTTACTCATGAAATTTATGTTCTCTAAACTCTGGACGTTATTTGCAAGTTTATTTTATTGTTAGCCTATTTCTAAGCAGTTTGGCTACAGTGCTTTATTGCCTAAGATACAAGTGAAAATTCTAAGCATGTGCCTGTTTTTTATTTTTTGCTTTACATTTTATGTGCTAATACACCACTTTAAAACTTTAATTTAGTTCTTCCAGTGCTTGCAGAACAACTTTGATTTTTAAAAAAATCTACAAATGTAATAAAACGATCAGTCATAAACAAATGAGGTCTTAGTTCTTAATGTCTTCTGTCCCATGGAAGATGGTAGGTAACACTTCATGTATGATAAATCATCTCTCTCCATCTGTTTTTTTTCTTTACGTAGGTGAAGATGTCAAACCATTTACTCCTGAGAAAACCAAGGAAATTGTGATGTCTCTACAGCAACCTGCAGTCTTCTGTAACATGGCTGGTGACTGGCCAGCCCTGCACTGGAATGTGAAATACCTTTCTGCTGTGTTGGAGGGAAGGACAATCCAGTTTAGGCTGGGCCTGAAGATGGTGGATTTAGGTGAGAATGAGGTGGACAGGCATTAATGTCACAAGTCTCTTTTTTAGGTGCTGCAGTTATCTGCCTTTTCACTATAGCTGTTCTTTCTCTAACGTATTGCTTTTCATTGCAGGCTTTGTTTTTAGGACATGGGATTTGGCCAGCAGTAGAACTTTCCCTTCTTCTCACATGTTTATTCTTAGTAGGAAGTCTGGTGGGTAACACCAGCATTTAAGAATCAAGCCTCTCAGTTTTCCTTCTTTGCTTTGTAGTGTGTGTGTTTGGTCCTGGTCTTACACATGACTAGATGGTTCACGTGAGTTGAGCTTCCATATCCGTAAACCTGACTGTGTTAAGGAATTAGCTAAATAATTAGCCTGATTTGGAGTTTTCATCTGTAATGGTGGTAATTCTCACCTTCCTCCAGAGGTTTTTAAGACCTAGGTGGTTTTCAGTACTTTAAGGTCCTGTGATGAAAGACATGATAGAAGTATAAGCATGAAGAAAATCATTTGACACCAGTGCAATAATTTCACTGCTAACCCTCACATGCCACGGGAGAAAGACAATTTTCCAACTTGATTTTAAATACTACAACTTCATCGCTGTCTGTAGCCACACAATAGTGTGTCCATGGTCAGAGTTTCATATTGTGGAGGGAAGATACAAGAAACATGTTCCAAGGTGGCGATCTGCTATCCACTTGAAAGGTTATGCACTGCTTTATTCCTGCCCTTTACATCCTTTGCTGTCCCGAAGATATACCAAAATACATTTTGCCATGCACTTTCTCCCTTTAGCCTATAAAGTATCTTGACTACTTTTAGGATTTTTTTTAACCATTAGGCCAGAAAAATCCACTTTAAAAATATTTAATATATCATGGTCTTTTAGACCCCACCCAGCTATTCTTTCTGTAGTCTTCTAACCTTTTTCTTGGACTTCCTCTTACTTGGAATGTAGAGTCTGCATAAAGACTCCAGATGAGGTTCTGCCAGTTCCAGTGAAAGTGGTAGGATTACATCACACTATCTTACTTAACACTGTGAAATTTGCTTTCTTCACAGCATCACGACCACGTTATTTCATGTTCAATTTTTGCAAGAGAAGTGATGAAACAGAAGCATTAGAAGGAAAATGCCTGACATGTTAGGATTTCAAAGCATTTTACCAGCATGGATTAATGATTTCTATGCCGTTCCTGGGGGTAACAGATATTATTCACTCACTTTCTACAGATGGGAAAACTGAGGTGTAGAATTAAAACCTTGGTACGTATCTTCATAGCAGTATCTCTGTAGTTCAGTGAGGTACCACCCAGTTCTTGCACTATGTGTGAAATGCATCCCACTGCTAATAGAGAAGGTGTAGTGTGTGTGTATATATATATATGTGTGTGTATGTATATAGATATATATATATATGTATATTAATGACACTTTCCTTGACACCTTGTTAATATATCTCAGTTGTAACATGCAAGGCCTACCAGGTAAAAGAATAGTTTTGGTCCTGCTCTCCATTAATTAGTAGGCACTTTTTGAGAGCCAGATGGATGTGACAACTGGCAGGGTTTGTGATGGGACTGATGGAGTGTTATGTAGCTGAGTCACAGATTGATGCTACCAACTAAGTAGATACGCGTCATCACTTAACAGTAACTTGTCACTAGAGATACAGAGTGGATTTAAATTGGAATTTTTATATGTTGAAGCATCTATCTGCATTTTGCTTTTTCCTAAAGGCATTTATCCCTATGCAGCAATCAGTTTGTCTCCAGGCATCTCCATTATATGTAATGTGGGCTAGAATTGTCTCAGGGAGATGGGTACAGCCTTCAGGGGTTATATTGTAACTGAATGAGACCTGTGATGCTATAAAAAATCTGCAATGTAAGAATATATTAGGGAAGCC
Organism: Gymnorhina tibicen; assembly: GCA_013399875.1. Lineage (NCBI taxonomy): Eukaryota > Metazoa > Chordata > Aves > Passeriformes > Artamidae > Gymnorhina > Gymnorhina tibicen. The sequence continues at coordinate 1,529,327 of VXAZ01007005.1, forward strand.
ATTATCCAAGCTATCCCAGAGTCTGAAATAATGTAATACATTCCATGTGCCACTGTCATTTGGAAGGTGGTTGGTCTCACTCTTGCATGCTTAAAACTACTTTTAATGAGGGCCTCTCTTTCTTATTGTTCCTGCTAACTTTCCTAGGTGAAACACAGCCAGTCATGTGGTTAGAGAGAGAACAGAATTTGTATTTTAGAATACAAGTAAAATTTCATTGATCTCTCTCTGAATATTCCTTCCATGTTCACAACAGGTTTATTACCTTAAGACTAGGTGGGACCGTTCCTGCTACAGAGTTGGAAATGTAGAAGAAAAAATCCACTCTCCTGCTTAAAGGCACATTTTGGTGACACTCTGAAATGGCAGCTTCAGAGTTTCTGAGGTTATTTGAGCTGTGAGGTTCATCTGGAAGACTGAAAATTAATTGAGACCTCTTACTACAGCAACTCCTCATCTTTCTCTAGTGCCACATCTGCAGCCTGGATGGGTTTCCCAAGCTGAAAATTCCTTAATGTGCAAAAGTGAGAATTGCAAATGGGGCAATTTGGTGGGAGTTGCATGGATTTTGTATTTGCTTTTCTTACTAGTTTGTAACTTCCTGAGGCATATGGATGTGGATGGCACATTTGAAACATGGAAAAATGTGAGAGCTAGCAGTGTTATTTGTATTATTTGTATCTAAATGTTTGTTTGATAGTATTCTGTCTGATAGTATTCTCTCTTGATTACACAAGTGAAGCAGTTTGTGTCCATAAGAATGGGAAAAAATACAATCAGAGAACTAAGCATTGACAAAGATACCTTCAAAGAGAGTAGCAGAGTTCATTACAAGAACAGTGAAGGTGCTATTAATCAGGAAATCCCTATCCATCTGGTTCCAGCCACACTAAAAGATTTATTTTTCTGATGTGGGATAAAGGATAGGCCAAAGCTACGGAAGTCTTGTTTCTGACAGAGAAAATGCAGCATTGTAGCCCTTCTATCTGATAGCTACCTGGAGCACACCAGCACAAAGAAGAAAGCTTACACAAAACTGACTTCTGTATGTAGCCATTTCTTGTTTTGACCATTTTCAGTGGTTGCATAGTAAAATGGATCAACAATGAGTTTACTGTGAAGAAGCTGGGGAGAACAAGAAGTTGTCATGCTGATCAGTTTCTGAGTCACAAGATCTCTGGAGGATGTTTCTCTTACTGGTGCTGGATAGAGCAGATGCTGTCAGATACGCAGTTGGATAGGAAGGGCTGACACTTGACCATCTTGCCAAGAGGTTTTACCACTAAGGATGGCAAAAGAATTCAGGTCTCTGAGGTTTGATACAGAGAGAGACTGCAAAGGAGGCTATAGAATCAGTAGCTGAATAGGAGGCTGAAAATACAGTACAAATACTGTACACTGATTAAATGTTGCATAAAGCTGAGCTCTGAAGTGGTTATTGGAGTTGGATGTGCATGGCCAGTTATTTTATTTGTGAGTATGCCTGTGCTTTGTTACAGTATGAAATGGCTATTCCTTGCTTGGATTATTTGTTTAATTCCCCAGCAGCTGTGAATACGGGTTTGGTTTACTGTAAAGAAATGGAGGAGACATTTCACTTGCATTCCTAATGCAGCTTTAGGTGTTTTCTAAGGCTATTACACCTTTTTTTTTCTACCTTTTCCTTAGTACACATTGAAAATACTCTGAGAAAAACAGATTTTGGCAACTCTCAGAACCAGACCTTAACTAAGGAGGAGAATTGCTTCTCCAAAGCCCACTTTTTCCCTCTCTCCTTCCCTCCAGTTTCAGTCTGTGGTGTTAAGGGAGAGAGGAGGACTGTTATGCCTTCAGGTACCATGTCATCAGAAAGAACGGGCAGCCAACTTTAGACTTGCATGGCTTAATCTGCCATTTGTCAATTACAAAACACCCTCAGCTTTTAGTCATTAAGTATTAGCAAACTGGTTAATAATGTTCTTGTTTTCAGTTGCTCATTGCTAACATTTTCACCCTCGGTGCAGCCTACAAACTCATCTAAGCAAACTGTCTAGATTGCCCAAATATGTTTTTTATTACTATTTATTTTTCCATAAGCACCCACACCTTGGTACTGAACAAGGTATAAATCAAACCAAGAACCCTGCCCTGAGGAGACTGTGTTCTACAAGATAGACTTGCCTTTCATAGTTGGATTTTTTTAAAATGAAACTCAGAGTGAAATATGCTGTGAGGTAGAAAGAGCATATTTCTTGCCTTAAAAACATTTGCTTCTGAGTTGTCTTGGAAAATAGGCTGTGTCCTAAGCACTCTTTGTTCTCATGAAACTAATACAGATATTGAGGCACCCTCAGTAGTGCTTGTATCTTTTGTTTAATTTTTCTGTCAGACCACCTTTTAGTAAAATGATATACATTGCATTAATAACTGGGTATCAGGAGAGGGACTGCAACACAGATATGGGATCCAATACACAGGGTTTTGGTTGTGATTTTGTGAATTGCAAGTGATTTATATGTCTTGTGTGCAGTCCTTAGGTAGGGAACCCTTCCACTGCATAGACCCAGGTTACAGACTGCTAGATAACGGGGCTTATCTGACATTTTTAGTTAATGATTCGATAGTCATGGAAAGGAAACCACTACCTATGCTACTACAATGGAAAATAGCAAAATAATAGTGATAAAGGTTTGTAAAAGCTGTATGAAACTCTGTGAGAATTGCTGCAGTAACAAAATGAAAGTGGTAAAGAACGAAGAGCTGCTGCTGCGCGACAGTGAAAGGATCCCATTTCTGTGCAGCTCTGTGCAAGTTACACAAGGTTAAATTGCAGCTCTGTCATTGTCATTCATGCAGGCTGCAGTAATTTTTCCCCAGTAGTAGTTATAGTAAAGTAATATTTTTTTAAACACTGGATAAGTCTCTTTGAAGATGGCATGATTAGTGGCGGCAGGAAATTAAGATATCTGATTAACTGCAATTAAAGTATGCTGTGATGTGGGTTATCTTGCAGACATTCCAAGTGACCTGACCTTGAGCTGAAAGGCTGTATCAGTCAGCCTGACCAAAGCATGCTGGGAGCAAAATCCTGCTGGTAAACACTTTTTGTGTGTGCCAAGGAACACTGCAATATGCTTTTGTCAGTCCCAAATGAAAAATAAGGGCACGCAGCATTTTAGATGGATCATTGGCAGCATGTGTGTGGTTCCGTAACTCGCTTTCTATGCATGACCACACTGGTTTGGTTATTGCTTTAGGGAAAGGGTAAGATGAACATGTCCATCTGCATAAATCTATGGAGACAAAATAAAGGATACATAAATACTTGACATGCACATTTGCAACTCACACTCAGGAAGGGAGATGAAGCAAAGTTGTTTGGCGAACTTGGGTGTGTTATTGAGTTACTGTGCTGAAGAACAACACTAAGTATTGGTCTGCTTTTGTCTCACAGCGAGTTCAAGGTAACAGCCATTCAATTAAACCGTAATGAAAAAGTCTCAGACTTTACTTATGAGTTAGGTCATGAGAACCATTTATTGACTAGAGTCAAGCTACCTAGTCTGACTTCATATCTCATGTTGCATTTGACCAGAGCTGAGAGAGAAACTGTGTATTAACATTTTTACTGGTTCTATGCTCAATGCTCATGTAATATTTGATTTTTCTTTTGTTGCTCTAGTTCCTCAGTTTGAAACCAGTTGTAGCTACGTGGAAGCCACACTTGAGGAGTTTTTGGCTTGGAGTTGTGGGCAGCCTTCTTGTCTCTCTGGACCATTCAGTTGTTACGATTACTCCAAATACTGGGCTTATGCTGACTACAAATACATTGCCAGAATATTTGAAGACAAGCCAGAAATTTTCCAGGTAAAACATTAATATTATCTCTTCCTAGTTGAATCATTGCAAATTATCTAATGTAGCTTCTGAAACCTCTATCTGAAAACTGCTATCCCTCTCTGCTCCTTCGGCCACTTACTTTAAAATTTTGAAATAAAAGCTATTGGCTCTCAGGCTAACTGAAATCTGCCGAGTGGCAGCCATCTAAAATTCTGGGCCTCCTTATAAGTTTCGAAACAGTGCCCCAAGTGACAAAAAGAACTACCAGATTGGCAGCACTCTCCTTCCCATTTAGGCCAGATCCACCTTGCACCCAAATGGTGCCCAAATTAACAGCTCCACTCAGGAGGGAGGATTGATGGCATGTGTTCCCTTGTAGTAACAAGGCTGTAACATGGCTTTGCTCCATGTTTTTGCCTTGTGGCTCATTTTCTTAAGTAGAACATCTCCTTCCCTTAATATAATTAGATTAACTGTTTGTGAGGAGGAGAGATTCTGTGGAGGCAGTACAATACAGGAAGTAACGTGCCCATGGAAGTATGTAATTTATGGTAATTACCATACATAGTAGGACAACTACCCAAGGTATTTCCTTTTATTTTCTCTGTGCCTGTCTCCTATTTCAATGTCTTGCTTCATCTACATTCCTTCTATTTCTCCTTGTAAATTGTAAGAGGGCAAAATTAAGGATAGCTATACAAAAGGTGTACTTCTTCAAAAGATATAAAGAAAGAGTAAGTAAAGCCTTATTCATTTCTATACTTTGAAAGGTGAAAATGGAATCATAATTCCCTGCAAAATCACTGTATCACTGGGATGACAATGAGTATGAACTGATAAGCCCCCTCAAATTAATTACTTCCTCAGAAAGCATTTCCCATTTTCCTTATATGTATTTTATTCTTTTGTGCCAGTAAAATTGGTGGTTTTCAGTGATCAGTCTTTTTCCAGACTTTCAGACTTTTCAGACTTGCCTGCTGTTCTCTGGGTTGGAAGGTAAGGATTGGACACAGAGATCATCTTACCTTTCTTTCCCCCTTCCCTTCCTGAGCACACTGAAACAATGAGGATCACATAACCTTGGGCTGCTTTGTGTTGTTTGAACTAAGTTGAGAGCTCCAGGGATGTTTCAGGCTTCCCCAGATCTTTGCATAATTTTCTCTGTCTGTGGTCCTGTCTTGGTATTCTCTTTTTCTGCCTCCACAGACAGCATTTCCACGTGTCTTCCGGCACAAGCCACTATCAGCTCAGAAGACCTGAATAGCCTGCTGCTTCCTTCGGTCAATAAAAACACACTTGAAGGAAACAACCATTTTCCTACCTCCTTCTTTCCCTTGCCCCCATTTAAGAACAAAGTTGAGGCTCCAGGAGTTGCTTTTCTGTGCAGGTGTCATGCCACAACCTGATCACCTGACCTAACGTGCAACAGATTGTACTGCAGTTTTAGAACAGACACACGTAATGGTTATGCCATGGATTTTTTTGAAGAGCAGAATCTGGGAAGGAAAAAATCGGTGGTGTTATGCAAGCAAATATGGTGTGTGTGTCATCTGCCATTTTCACAGGCATGGGAGAGAAAGGCATCCGTCAGTCCCAGACTCATATGGCTTTTGAAACACTGCTACACAATTTATACCAGCCAAAAGAGTTCTTTGTAGAAATTCCCTTCCATTCTTGTGTGAATTTGATGATAACCTCTTTTTTTCTTTCTAGATTTTATTTAGATTTACGTAAGGTTATTTGAAGGGGAAAAGAAGGCCAACTGCACTGTTATTTATAGTGATTAATAGGGCCATTTAGAAGTTGTTTGAAATTTAGATTGCACTGTTTATCATTTACAGTTGTGTGGGCTAAGGTAATGATTCCATTATTCTAATCTATGAGCAATATCTAGCATCTTACATTTTTTGTTCAGTTGATATTTCATTACAGAATTTGAGATATAAATCAGGAGCAAGATACATGCATGAAGTTTAAATAGAAATGAGACCTTTTAAAGTGACATACGGGTACAGATTAACTTCATTATAAGCAGCAAATGAAATAAATATATATCACAAGTAATGTGCCATCTGTTATGGTTGGAACACCTTTTAGTGCATTTCTTCTTACTGTGGCTTTTTATTGTAGAAAAGGAACCCAGTGTGACAAGATTTCAGTAATACTACCAGTTCCTTTTCAGTTCATTGGTTAAAAACTATTTTACCCATAATCGCTTCAACTATTTACTACAGCAGCAGCATTTTCAAAAAGTTCTTTTAAATCTAGTATTGATTATAAGTGCTTTCTTTTCCCTTAAATTGTAACAAAATATAAAAACTATTTAGGTGTGAGATTAAAGTGTAGAAATGGTGTTATGCTTAACTTTTTCACTGAAATGGTTGTATTGAATTTCAAATTTTATGCCTGCTGAAATCTATAGGAGCAACTTTTTTTTTTATCTTTTGGTGTCTTTGACAAATGTTTATATTACACTTCTTCATTTTTTTTCAAATGATATCTTTAAAATCAATAACTCTGAAATTCAGAATCTTTAGCAACACCTAATTTTTGGGAAGGCTGTCCCTCATTTTGAGGATTTCCTGACACAGAGTTATGGTGAAGTCATCCTTATAATGTTTAGCTGTAGTTTTCCTCATCCATAGATCTTAAAAAAGGATAGTTATCCACCTGTCCGCAAGCAGCAAGCTTACATACTTAAATTAGGACTCCTAGACTCCTATTTTCTCTTTGTAGACAGCAGAAGGAGAGAGGCTTTTCCAAGGCATGATTGAGAGTGCTTTGAGTAGAACAGGAGCCAAGTTTAAATTAGGTTCCTAAAGTTCGGGGATGTGAATGACCCCAAAGTGCTTTACTGAAATGGAACAAATACTGTTATCTTCCTTTTCAAGATGGAAAAAATAAAACTCAGAGATGAAGCAATTTGCCCAAGACCATCAGGAAGCCAGAAATTTAATCTCTGTTTCCTGAGGCTCAGTCTGGGGCTCCAGCCAAAAGGCACCAGTATCTCTGGCCAGTATTCTTCAAGTGCTTTCCAATAAACAAATGATCAGGCCCTGCAGGTGGCAGGGTGAGCTGTAGATACATGGGAAAGCTTTATCCAAGCTATACAGAACCATTCTGCAAAACCCTTGCACTGTCTGAAAAATACCTCACTGTGCCTCTTTCCAACTGCCATCCCCAAGGGATTGCTTGTGGGAGGATCAAGGGACTGGAAAGATCCAGGACTGTGTTCATAATACATGCACACCTGTTCTGCCCTTTCTCACCCTGTCGTCAAGTTGTTTTAAGTTCACTGCCTTTGCAGTTGAAAATGTGTCCATTAAATAATAAGAAACGTCAAAATCCCAGCATAACACTGGGTCACAGATGGGGTAAAGTCTGTGTTCCCAGATTATGTGGAGAAAGCTGAGACAGAATCAAAGAGAGAGCAAAAATTCCACATGCATTATCAATTGTTTGAAAAGGGAATAAGGATTTTTCTTTCCTTCTTTCCTTTCATTCTTTTTTTAAATGCCATATATAAGAATTTTTCTAAAAGCAATCCTGAGCTTGGGTGGATGGTTAAGAGTGGAGAAAGAGAAAAAAGAGGGTTTGAAAAGGAAAAGAAGCCCCATATGGCCATGAGTATTTGGGCAGTCCCTCTGTAGAGCAAATGAGTAACTTGAGTGATACAAAAGGTGGGGATGAGAATTTTGGAGGAAGGGGAACAGACTATGCATGCTCCAGAAACCAACCAAGGAAAAACAGCTGCAGTGGATAAAGAGTGACTGAGCAGTGGAAGAAGACAGGAGACTCTCAGAACTAAGGATGGGATGTGAATCAGTTCAACAGCTTACATAAATAACCTTTTTGTTGCTGTAGGATGTAAAGTGGTCTGACTTTGGTTTTCCTGGAAGAAGTGGAAAAGAGAGCACACTGTGGATTGGTTCTGAAGGAGCAAACACCCCCTGCCATTTGGACTCCTACGGCTGCAACTTAGTATTGCAAGTACAAGGAAGGTAACAAGTACACATACATACAGCAAATACAGGGGAGATATACTAACCTTATACTGTGCATAAAGTTAGTTTTGGACTCTTTTAGTATTAATTCTAGGTCCTGATTAATTTAGTTTTCTGAGTTCTCAATGATTGAAGGGCATCATAACTGCTCTACAGGAAATGGCAGAACTTCAGGGTGTTGGTTTGACTGGATCATGGAGTTAACACAATTTTATTTCCTGGTCTGTGTGTTATATGGTCCAATTATAAACACTTTAATCTTCCAAGTAGTTACAAATTCAGGAATTTGGAATTAGGGGATAAAAGGGTTAAAAATAAAAAGCCCCAAAACAAAATAGAAATAAACTACTTTAGACTTCTTTACAATATTCTCTGTGCAAGAGCCTCTAATAGCCTGCTAGAATTAATTTAAAAGGAGACCATCGGGATGGGAGCAGCCAGCTGTGAGAAAAGTTGAAAGGGACATTTGAGGCTCCAAACTCATTTGGGAGCATGTGGCTGTTGGTGCATGTTTCTTCCTGTTTGCATGCCGTCTTTTTTTTTCCATTTTTTTTTTCTCCTTTCCTTGCATATTGGCCTCAGGGCTGGTGTTTGTCTTTTTGGTTTTGGGTTGTTACCTATTACTGCTAGAGTAGTGCTAGAATAACAGAACAAATTGCACACATTTTTTAGGTTTGATAGTACAGAGTGGAAGGAGTAATTTGCTAGTGGATTTTCAATGGGATTAATTACTCTTGACATTTTATAGAACAGTAAAATCATGGTGGTGGTAGTGTGATTAAGGTGCAGGATTGGAAGTCAGATGTGTTGCCTTCTAACTGGGCAGTGCCATATGGTGACTGGCTTTAAGGCCTGAGGTAAATGAATTTGTCATCATCTGATCCCTAAGAAGGGTTTTCATTCATGTTTGTAAACAGCCTTGAGGTCCTTGGGTGGATGTGCAGCAGAGACACTCTGGAAGCCTCCCTCAGCACAGCTGTGCTGCAGCCAGTCCTGTAGACTTCAGATCACATCAGTAAGCATTGTGGATTGAAGTCCAGACACTTCAGTGTATTCAGGAGCCAGAAATCTCATTGGAAACCATGAGACTTAAATGCCTAAATATCTTCTAATGATCCACTTAAATACTGGGTGTACTAAGTAAGTACAGTGGTGTAGCAGACACAGTACCTGTCAAGCCTCTTTGATCTCTACCTCCAGATGCTGAACGCAAGCCAGAGTTCCAGCGTTGTGTAGCAGTTTTGTCCACCTTCCCAAGGCACTTCCTCACCCTCAAGTAGAACAAAATCCTCGTTCCTCTCAGGGAAAGAAATCCAAAGTCTTTGCACAGCCTGAAAAGACAAAGTTGTTTTCCTCTTCAGAACAAAGCCTTTAAATAGATTGCAAACTTCCACAAGCTTGTGAAGCTTGTGCTTCTTCAGAGCAGAAAGATTCCCTTTTGAGACTCAAAAACAAGACAGGCTTTGTAACAGAATATAAGCTTATGCTAAACTTAAATAGATTTGCCTTTGCAGGAAAGCCAGGGACGACTCCTTAGCCCTTTGTTGCTATCTTGAATTTCCTCCTTGCATCCCTCAGGCTTCTTAATTTTTTGCTTTATGATATTGCTTCGTCGTGAGCATGCAGGATTAACCCTGAGCCTCCTAACCTAGTCGTTCTCTGCCCCCTCAGAGGATCTATCTTGGAGGGCAAAATAAAGTTGCAATAAGGCTTGTGTTTTGGGAGATGTGGTTTTGTGCTTGCATCCAGCAGTTGCTTTGGTAGTTACTAAGAAATATCAGCAGCCTATGGCACTTGCATCTGTGCTGGTCTCTGTAGTTCTGACTATCCTGCTATTCCTATCTCTTCTGTTCCCATCTCTTCTGGTTTTGTGCCATTTGGTTTCTTTGCTCCCATTTTCAGATTTGTGACTTAGAACTGACAACCAGAAGCAGTAGTCAAAATTCAAGAAGTGAGTGCCAAGGGAAAGGGCACAAAGAAAAGCCCTTGCTAGAGTCCAAAACAAAGAGAAGAGCTACACGAGCTGTCCAGCTGTGCTGTAAAGCACTGCCTTTACTTTTTTTTTTACATTGGTCATGTTGTACTGTTTGTCTGGCACCTCTTAAATGTAATAAATTCTCTCTTTGTGTGTTCCTCCTGGTTATTTCTATCATCTAAAGTACTGCCATATAAAACTTCTATTTCTAAATACCATATTTATTTACCTGCTAAGATATTTCATTTATAACACCCATAAAACTGGCACCACCAGTTCTGGCATATTTGTTTTCTTCCCTTTGGTCTGCTCTGTGTAAGTGAAATAGAGACAATAGCTCCTGAGGACAAAGTCTGGTCTCAGCTCTGCTTGGCCTTGCGCTGTGCTGCATTCATGTGCTTCTTCAGGCATGTAGAGAGCAACCTGGTACATGAGTGCCCTCATGAGCAGAACAGCCCTGTCTTGCTCCATCTGGCATTTAGTCACACCAGTACGTTCTTAAATGCACAACAAGGCACGTTTTCATCGTGTGGTACTGATAACACAAAAAATACAGATGTTTCTGGATGCTTATGCCTGTGGATGTGTCTGGTTTTTATTTATGCCATCTTTGGCACGGGAACATCAAGGTGATTTTTACGAAGAATGGGGGGTTCATGACTAACAGCCATGTAAGTACTTCAGAAAATAGAAGATAATGTCTATACCCTTTTACTGTTGCCATGCTAAATACATGATGCCCTCCTTTCAAAACAAATACAGATTTTGAATGCTTTTCACTCAGTGAACAAAAATACATTGTCTGTAACAAAACTATTTCCTCTAGTTTATAGAGCAATTTTTAATGCTCTGAGCATCTGTAAATGCTGCATGTAAAAAGGAGGAAGGAGAAACCAGATGGGAGAGGTTTTTTAAATATTATTTTATCTACCTTTTAAAAATTATTGGTAAGAAGCTGTAAATCTTTTCAGTTAAAAAATTAAAAAGTGGAATATTTTAAAAACACTTTCAGGAGACAGCCTGTAAGCACTGCCTGTGTTCTCACTGCGTAGGAGATTCACACAGCGAGGCAGATTTATGTTTTATTGAAAACCTTGCTACTGCCTTTAGTTCTTTGCTGCAAGTGACATGCACTGAATACATTTTTATCTTCTCTCTATTTTCAGGAAGAGATGGCACCTCTTCCCACCTGGTGACACCAGTTTCCTTTATCCTACCAGGATCCCTTACGAGGAATCCAGCATATTCAGCAAAGTCAACATTGCCAACCCTGATCTGAAACGCTTTCCCGAGTTTAGGAACTCAACAGCCCATGTTGTTACACTCAGTCCAGGACAGGTACCATTTACATACAAGCTTTACATTACTTAATATTGTATTTAACTGGCTAATTAAGGGCTAGGAGATCTTAACAAATTGACTGTGGAACTTTCCTCTCCCTTGCCTTCCACATTCAGACTTTATAGATTTCTCTCAGCACAGGAACTTTCTTTGCTGACAGTTATTTGCCTAGACTGTTTTGTACAAAAACTGCAGACATTTGGAGAGCTAGTTCAATCAGTTGGCCTAATTCCATACAACCACCTTTCTTGCAACCACCTCAAATCTGCCTACTTCAGAGCTTTCTTGAACTCTGACCTGTCTACTCTGACAGCAATATGTTCCACAAAATGTATTTTGGTTAATGAGTATATAGAGCTAACAAAGGAACTCATATTTTGGTAGTGAATAGCCTCCACGTCTTGTTTTAATAAATACTTTAATGATGATACTTGCATTTAGAGTGCCCACCATCCAGAGGTTTCATGGTGCTTTACAGGGCTGTGAGGATATTACTAATCCTGCTTTACTGAGAAGGTTCAACTGTAAGTGCCTGGCTTACAGTCACACAGGCAGTCAGCAGCAGAGTGAGAGCAGGGCTCAGGACTCTCGGTCCCCAGTCTCCTGCTGTAAATAGTGTCCTTCTTTATTTAATCAACAAGGTCTGTATTAGGAGCCTGAATTACCCTGTTTCATTTGTTCAGCCGTGCGTGTCCTTGTAAGGCACCGCTGCGCATCTCAAACTGTCAGGCCCTTCCGAAGGAATCTTGCAATGGTCACTGCTCCGACAGTGGAGTTGCTGCTTCTGGAGCCCTTTCGCCATTCCCCTACCAGATATTGTCACCTCTTTTGACCTGCCAGCTCAACAGCTTGTACAAGTGTTCCCCTGTCTCTAACTGGCAAACCCAGCTGCCTTCAACACTTTAAAGAATGGATTTTTGCTAATTAAGTTAATTTTGAGGAGGCAGAGTGGGGCAGGATAGTAGATTCCAACAAGAGGATGATACCCATCAGCTGGAAGTGTGTGCTCTGCAGTTGGTACAGATGCAAATGGGGAATCTGTGATCAGCCTTCATTGTTTGCACTACATTAGCTCATACTCATACTCCTAAAGCAAATCATTAGTTTCACATTCAGCACTTTGTAAGGTTGCAGCAGTCAGTAATTTAAAGCACAAAGAACAAATTCTTACTATTGATAAAAATGCCACATCCATTCAGCGCTGCATTATCCCTGATCCCCAATGCTATTTGAATTTATAATCTCCTTTGCGATGATCAAGTGTAGTAGTGAACCTTTAATATGATCTTAATTTTAATTAGGCTTAAAGCAATTACAAATTAATCTTGCTAGGAATAAAGATCTTGAGCCAGCTCAGTAATGCAATTTGTCTGCATTGCCATGGAGGAGATACTGTTTGGATTTCTTGGGGGGGAAAGTAATGTGGAAGCAGTAATGGAGCAGTGAGGTATTGCCTTCATCCATTTTATCAGTGCCTTCTGTGTGGTGCTTGCCAGCATCTCATCCTGAAGCTTATGGGGCAAGTGGCTGGGAACTGCTGTCCTTTGATGGAGAGGAAAGGAATGACCTAGAAGAACTCCTTTATTAACAAGGGAGAAGATTCCTAAGTAATGTCTTGATACGTGCTTAACAGTGGTTTTCACATAGAATTAGCCCAATTACTGCAGAATTTGTAGGCATCTTTATTTTGTGTTAATATGTAGCATCTCCACTCATTCCCAGATGATATGCAGAACATTTTGGATTATTGTAGCAATAAAAGGATGAAAAAAAGAAGACAAAGGTGTTCTTAGGTATTCAGGAGAGCAGCTGCATGTAGGGTGAGTGCAGCTTTGAATATCAAAAACTTAATGTGTCTAATGCCACCTTCTGGTCAATGTTTGCTACCAGCCATTTTTCTACACCCTTTGTGCCTGAAAGCAGAATTCCTTCATGTAACACTGTGCCAGTGCACAGAGTGTACTTCAGTTAGATCCTTTGTGCCTTTCCACTGTATTTTTCAGAGGTGAACCTCTGTTATGAATTTTGGTAGCCGACTGAGACTTTAGGTTTTATAAGGTTTCATCCTGTACCTGACCAATGGCTGTCAGCTGCATTTAGACAGAGATCTTAACACAACTTCTGGTTATACATTAGTGATCTGTTCTGAAACAAATTATGAAAACATTTAGATGTCAAGTTTACGCAAATAGGCAGCTGAGTAGTTGAAGGGCTTGCAGCAGTACATGACTGTATCTACTATGTCCACGAAGTTACAAACTCAAGTTGTGTCATACAAATATAGGGGTTCCTTATAAATGTTTGGACCTGGTCACCTATGTGGTGGTTGCAAGGCTGGGGACTAAGTATGGAGCAGCATTTCTGCTAACACCTTGACTCTTTTCTCAAATATACAAATACTCCGTAAAAGACCACAAATGGGACAAAACATACCTGTTTTAGTATCTTCTACCCACGCTCTGGGACAAGTGACACAAGAGTTAGGGATCTGTCACCCTCAGCTTTAACCCTGTTCAGGACAGGTGCCCTATCTGCCATCAGTGGCACCTGGCACCTCAACAAGGCAGTTCATCCTTCCTGTCTTACACAATTACAGTCTTGCAGGAATATTCATTCCACCTTGTCCTTCAGCACAGACTATAGAAGGAGCCTATGCACATAGATGCTTAACTTTTTTGATGATTAAAAATAGGAGAGATGAATACCACCTGAAAAGGCTACAAAAAACTTAGATGCTGTACAAGTATAAAATCATTGATCATTCTTTCCTCTGCCCCGCTTCTCACTGGTTTCTGGCTTCCTTCCTGCTCGCTAATGTAATTGCTCTTAATCCATCTCTCTGTTAATCCATATCCACAAAACTAGGCAATGGTAGAAAGACTAGAAAGTACATCTGAGTTTATCTGAAGGTAGACACATAAGGCTCCACACACCTGCCTTCCTAATGGAGAGCAGGCAGCTGGCACCCTGGGCTCCCATGAGCAATCCCATTCCCCCTCAGGCTACCCCAGGCGCTGTTAGAGGCAGCGCTCGCCTGCCCTGTGTCCTGGCCCTGTGCCCCAGTGCAGCCGGGAGCCAGAGGAGCTGCAGTGCAGAAGTGCAGGGAAAGGCCTGACTGAGCTAGTCTAAGAGGCACATGGAGTCTGAGAAAGATGCTCCCCCTCCAGCCTTGAAAATATTGTCACTGGACGGGAAAAAACGATTGTAGAATAAGATCAACATTGCTGCTTGCTGGTTCTCACCATGGCCTGCTGCTCAGAAGCTCCCCTCTCCTGCTTCTGCTTACCTGCCTTCTCAAAGTCTAAAGAAACACATTTGTGTGTCCCCAAATACAGTTGTCACTCAGTTCCTGTGTTTAGCTGCAGGATTTTCTCTTTCTGTGCTCCAGCTGCAGAATCTAACACACCACGGGATTCTGCTCAGCTCCAGAGCTTCCAACAGCGCGGGCAAACCTCTGACTTCTAACCCAACCCTGAGCAAGAAGAAATCTTCATGAAGTCAGAGAGGGATTTCCCTGTGTGCTGCCTTTAAAGAAGGGGTGTGAGAACATCAGATTGGACTTAAAGTGGGGAACAGCAGAACAGACAGTCTGGATAGCCAAGAAGAATTGATACCAAAGAAAAGTGTTTTAGTAAGTCAAGAAACGCGATAATTCAAAGGCAGGGTAATGTTCCAGCTCAAAGTATACAAAAGACTTTCTAAAAGGGGTTACAGAAAAAATCCTACTTTTGTTGCAGAAGAGTTTAAGTGATTTTAGTAAAAGAGAATTCAGAGTTGGCCACAGCATTATGCATAGTAGATAGTTGATCATTCTGTTCTGGGGAAGGAATAAAGAGTTTTCACATGGGAGACTGTAGAGCTGGCCCCAAGTCACCCCATAGAGAAGGCAGACAGTCCAACCTAACCTCAAGACACCAGAATTATCATCTCCATCACAGAAGAAGCAGAAGAGCCCAGGAGCTGAATTTATGCTAGGATTGGTAATAAAAACACTGTTCAACCTGCAACAGATATGGAGAACCCCATGAATGCCCCAAAAGCCAGGCAAACCAAAGCTCAAAGCTGCAAGTTCCTGACTCTATTTCTCCACCTCTTCCCTGAGCTTCCCTCATTCTCTCGCCTGGGTCACTATGGATATGGCCTGACACAGCCCCACTCCCTCCCTCTTCACTGTGCTTTTTCCCGGGGCTGTGCCCGTATTTCTGGCTTCAGTGGCCCTTGGAGCTCCGTTTCAGTAGGTGGGAAGACACCAGGAGGGAGGAGGGAGGCAGCATGAGAAGCACTTTCCAAGCACCAGGACAGCCAGGCACCAGCTGGGATGAGGCAGAGGCTGGGGCAGCAGCGCTCACACAGAGTCCTCAGGTGGTGTTCCCACAGAATTGACTATGCCTGCATCGATTTCATTTTATTTTCCATTTCCGTGGTTGCAAACACCACTGGGATTTCCTTGGGTACCCCTGTGGCCCCACATCTTTGTCTTCCCATCACACTGGCTTCCTTTTTGTGTGCATTTACCTAAATATCTTTTTCTAATGAGCAAAAATTTCTTGGTATAATACTTCACTTCAGGGTATGCTCTCTTTTTGAAGCAATTCCACCTTTGCCCTACCTTTGCACTGTATCGAGTTAATCATGTCCTCTGAGAATTCAGACCTGCTCTGTTCTCTGTGCTGTACAAGTCTAGAGCATTGCTCCACTTGCTCTCCCAACTGTTCCTTTGGTTTCTTTCCTCCCAGTACAGCATTTCATTTTATCTTTTCTGGGATTTCTGTCCTACTTTAACTTCATTTGCTATATTTGGCTGTCACTAGCCTAAATATTAAAATTACCTGATTGGTTACTGTTTAGATCAGTACGTTGCCAGCACTAATAAAGTTAGATATGTTCTGTAGAAAGCAGGCTAGCACAAGATTATCTCTTAGCTTGGAGTAGTTCTGTTGCACTTTACATTTTCCCTGTAAAATGTTTGCTGCCTGTGTGTGTTGTTTCCCTGTGGCTTACTTTCACATTTCCTATAGGAATGTAGCTAAATCTGTGTCCCATATTCATAAAAATATGGAAGTCTGCTTTATTTTATTGTGGAATTGATCATTAGAGGCAGAGGTGGTAGGTTTTTTTGTTTGCTTTCATTTTGTTGTGGGTGTATTTGCTTCTAATTTGAAAACTTAGAAGAATACTAGTTTGTAAATATAGAAGAATCCTACCTCTTTCTTTGCTGGCAGGTTTTTTTTTTTTTTTTAGTCTTTTGGTAGTTCTGCTTGGTTGCCAGCTATAATTTTTTGGTTTTAATTACCTTTTTTCATTTCTTCATCTTCCTTAAAGTTTTAGTCCTTTTGCTTTTTGATAATTTTCAAATTTCTTGTTGCTATAAATCCTTATTTTAACAAGCATAAGCTTGTTCAGCAATAGAAGAGGGAGAGCAAGTGTCTTTATGGAACCTCTTTTGCCTATTTGGGTCGCAAGCTCTTCTATAAATTGCATCAGCAAACAGTGCCAGCTGCAGAAAGACACAACTCTGCAGTTACTACCCTTAGCCTGCTGGCAAGGGAAATCTGATTAGTCTCTAAAGGACCAAGTTCCTCCTCTTTGGTTTGAAAACACAGGACAAGTTGGGGGGATTGTATTTTCCTCCTGGCTGCACCTCCTCTCTCCAAAGCAATTCTGTCTCTGTTTTGCATGTGAGCCGTGTGGAGCCAGCACGTTCTGTGCCTGATTTCCATCTTGGTTTTCCAGGCAGCATCTCTTACTGAAACATTTGTACACATCCCTTAATTTGTCACTTGCTCGTGTTCCCTTGCTACGTAGTCCCTCTGCACCAGTTCCCCAGTGTCTTCATCCCCTTCTCCAGCATGCTGGAAGCTCCCTGTTCCTACGCAAGTCTCGCAGGAAGGATCCCGTTGTTGCCAACGGCCGGGAGCTCTGCTTTCTTCTGCTGTAAAACAAAAGTTCTCCAGGGTTCGTCGTTACACCCGGTCACTTGGAGGGCACCCAGATTCTTTAGCAGCATTTGGTGTAAGATCCCCTATAGAGCAGATGAGCATTTGGGGGGTGGGTTGTATGATTTTGCAGTCAGTGAAACTTAGGCAAACACTTCCTTACAGATAAACCCGTTGCTGCTAATGCAGCTGCACTGTTCATTTAAAGTGGATGTTTTGGTGATAAAAACAAAACTCTGAAACTTGTTCAGCATAGAAAACATGTTTTGGCTGCAGTCTGCAGGGTTTCATACTCTTATATGTCAGGACTAACTAGTGATATTTTTAAAATAATGACTCTCCACTGACTGACTTCCTTTTCTGTTCTGTATGCTGTACCGGATAAAAGAATAATTTCCAAATGTTTTTGACCTTTGGAAAGCCAGTGCTTTTTTTTGTTTGACTTAAATTGAAGCCTGTGGAGAACATTTTGTCATCTGGCCCAAAAAATGAGTGTTCCATGTGTCCTGTAAGTGTTTGCAGGACTGGTGCCATTGTTTCCTCCACAGACATTTTCTCATTAGCCGTGTTTTGATATAATGAAGCACAGGGCTATCTGGGTAGCAGAACATTCTTCTAAGTAATTTGTGTCTACCAAGAGAAAGAATTGTCTGCAATTCAGATACAGATCATTGCTTCACTTTCTCCATTGTGAAGTGTATATTTTTATCTGTCTCTGACCATTTTTATAACTTGTCAAAAAATATCTTTTATGCTTTTCTTGATAGCTCCATGTTAATCTAACATTCAGTAATCTGAAAAGCTTGTCCTCTATCATCAAAACAACATCAGTGTCTTGTACCACAAAAACCATGGGTTGGAATCAATTTTATGTTACAGCTATCATCCTGATATTGTTGTAAAGCTCTGATCTAAACTAGATTGTCCCAGAAACCATGACATTTTGTTTTAAAAGCCTGTCTACTAAAAGTGACAAATTTAATACTGGTGATTATTTACCAGAATTAAAGCTATGTTTTGTCACCTAGTCACCTAGATGAGCATAGGGATACCAGCTTTTTGGGGAAAACCAGCTGGCAGTCCTAAAGGAACTGGGAAGTCTGCTCAGTTGGCTGAGACTCCCTCTAAAGCCCTGATGTACTGCTACACCAGCTGCACCCCCTCTGTACTGCTGTTAAAGGTTATATAGTCCTGCTTGGGACTGTATGGGAAGGAGTTTGGATGAAAGGTAGTTCTGGATCATGTCCATTTCTTACATGATAGTATTGACAGAGTGGGCATTTAAGTCTTGAGAAAAGGCTCTTTAAAAGAGAGAAATAAGTATCACCCCTCACCCCTATGTCCTTGCCTCAGTTCTGTCTCTGCACCCCATATCACCTAAATTAAAACACCTTATCTTTCTTCAGGCTTCTGCTTGTACCCTAATGTAATGTCTCCAATTCCAGGTCCTGCTCGTTCCAAGGCACTGGTGGCACTATGTGGAATCCATTGATCCTGTCACTGTCAGCATAAACTCTTGGATTGAACTGGTATTTTCCTTTTAATGTCATGGGGATGTAGCACTTCCAAGGGATTTCTGTCCCTTGCCTGCCAGGTTCAGTCCTATTGGGTGTGTTGTGTTCAGAGGCTGGGGAGGGAAGAGCCTTTATGGATACATTTTTTCCTGAAGAACCTTTCGAGGTTCCAGATCTGAAGCCCCAGTTCAGCAGAAATCCCGTTTCAAGTTTACTTCAATCAGGTAAACATTTAAACACAAGCTAAACTCTTCCGGTCCAGTTTCTTAATGTCTAGCCAGCCTTGTGCTGAATAGAGAACAAAAAACCAGCAACTTCACCTCAAGGACAAGCTTATGTGCAAAGCTAAATTAGAATTTAAATCAGATTAATGTGATAGGAAGGGCGGGGAAGAGAATTTTTGAATTTTCATTACTCTGTGATAGTTTTTATTTGCCTGAAGTTGGATTTCCTCAAGTATTTAATTAATTTTCTTCTCCCCAGGCTTTGATTTTTCTTGCTCATGTTAACCAGTATATATGGGATGGTTCCAGGGATATCATAGAATCTTGGAATAGTTTGGGTTGGAAGGGACCTTTAAAGGTTGTCTAGTCCAACCACCCTGCAATGAGCAGGGACATCTTCCACTAGATCATCTCAATACTCCAGAAGGTTTTCAGATGCAAATTACTTTATTATTAATCCTAGGTTAATATCAAAAAGTAAGACCTTTTGAAATGGCCTGTGAAAGCTGCCTCACTAAATTGCCTTTTTTTTCCCCCTACTTCTAAAACCTACATTAGACTGGAAATCTGCAGGGGAAAGAACACATGCGTTCAGCTGCTGTTCCAAGACCACACGATGCATTTCTCATACCAACATCAAACCAAGCATTTGCAGAGCAGAGGAACTCAAGTGTTTCCCTCATGGAGAAATTTTCCAGATGAAATTTATGTATTTAGGAAAGACAGCAGGCCAACAGCCCAGACCAGGCTCTTACATAGCCCTAAGTGCAGTCAGGCTGTTTCCACTGCCAGAGAAAGCACCAATTGTAGAGCAGCCACTTGAGCCTGCCTTGAATCTGAGCCTTTGAGGTAATTCAGAGGAACTGGCTGTGTGCCCTGGGCTTGGGAAGGCCCTGATGTCACCACACGTACTTGTGCCCTAGGCTGTGCCACACAAGTTGTCCCTCTCTGGAGGAGCAGGCTGTGATGGGATCCCTTGGACGGTAGCTCGAAGGTGCTGAGGTGGGGCCTGAGCATTCCTAGCCATTACATGTTGCAAGGAAAGAAAAAACAGCGGGAAAAAACCCTTCCTTTCATAAAGGTCTCGCAGAAGTCACCGAGATCCTGTTTGGTGACAGTGAGAGTCAGTGGTTGTGTGGCATCATAAACAGAGGAGTGTTTGCTGGATCTTGCTGATGAGTGACACACCCCCAGTATTGATACCTGCCATGAGCAAATGTGGCTATTGCAGCCCAGGTGAAAGGTCCTTACACAGATCATCCCTACAGCTGATGATGATGATGCAGCACTGCTTGTTAGGTGTTGGGCAATCCATCTATAAAAATAAACTCTGACATGGATTCTAAAAGACAATTCTGAGAATATTTCCATTACCAAACCAAGCAGTTCTTGCTCGCAGCTGTTACCAGCTGCTTTCATATTGACAGATGTGAATCACACCAACAATTACAGTCCCCAGTGAAACCATTAATTATATTGGCAAGAGTTTAGAGTAGAAATTTAATTTGTTTTCAGCTGGATGTGAGCTACCCGAAAGTATTCCTTGCTTTCTAACATACTGTCATGCAATCAGTACAGCCCTGTTACTCAGCAGGCCAGGATGAATATCAAGAGTGGAACATCTTAAATAATTTCCACATGTAGAAACCAAACTCTGTATTTTGGTGGCTTTTTACACAAGGCCATTGAAAAGCCAAGCATCCAAAGCCACAAAATGCCAAGAGCACTTCCCCTTGCTTTCTATCCCAAATTCTCCTTAGGGTTCCAGGACAAATTGCTGCCTTCAGCACTCGTACTAGCCAGATGTGTGGTTTGCTTGACAGGTTCCCTAGATCCAGAGTTAGACTGATCAAGGCTGTGGGTTGACCAGGTTGCATCTTTCCTCCGAAACTAATACATCTAAGCATCTCAATTAAAGCAAATTTATATATCCACTTCTAGGTACTTGTCATTGAGATAACCAAACCACCCATCCAGTTAGGACAGTCTACCATTCCTTCTACATACTCTTCTGTTCCATATACAAGAAACTCAAATGGGAAAGCAAGCTAAGAAAGATCCTATAAGGTTTTGTTCTGCTATCCTAACCTAGCTATTATCCAGCTGTCCAAGGGGAATGATGCAGGAAGTGAAGGCCTGAAACAAGAGCCTGTTATTAAGTTAGTTTTTAGTTTTGCAGGAGAGCTTTCGGAGGAAACATGCTTTTCCTTCTGCTGGTGTTCAAAAGTGCAGCAGTTTGTCAGCTGCTGTTACGTGATAAAATATTTCCTAAATTTGCTTAAGACTCACTTTTGTACTTGTGTAGACCCTAGATAGTTGCTGCGTTGCTATAACATCCTGTGTGTTTTAATTACTTAAATTAGACATAAACATGTAGATATAAAAATGTGCTATGTACTTCTATGGCTCTTCTAGTCCTAAAGAGCTGTTTAAATGCATACATTAATTAAATGCTAATATTGCATTGTAATTTCAAGCACCAGATTCAATTAACAAAACACTAATAAGGAAAAAGATTATATACACATACTATTTTTTGCAAATCCTTTTTCAGATGAGCAGTCACACCAAAGCCTGTGCTGTCACCCATGTGGGGGCTGTACACAGGAAGAAAGTCTGAAACCTTTCACTGACTTCACATACATGAATGTGGCTTTCCAGCTGAGGCCATCCATGTTCTTCCTAAGATCTTGCAGCTTTCTGCAGAGACCCATGAGCTAATCTATCTCCTAAAACCTTCTGTTCTCCTGAGGCAGGATGCAGATCATGAAGCCCGTGTAGAAGAGGCAATAACTCGAATGCTGGTATGCGCCATAAAATCAGCAGAAAATCCCAGTGATGGAGATCTCTGGCTAAATCCCACAGAGGTAAGCCCTCTACTGCTCCCATTATAGATGCAATAACAAAGCATTACTGACATTTTGCTTAGCTCCCCCCTGAGTCTTTATGCTGCTTTGAGGAAAAGAATTTTGAGTTCCATCCCTTCATGTAGCAAAAGTAATTCATGGAAGATAATCATGCAAGGCTGAATTGAAACATGTCTCCTTTTAACTGAGTGTATTCTGGGTGTTTTCTTAGGTTGAGGCAACATCCCATGAAATCAATCTTCAGTACCTGAATAAAGCAGTGTCTGCCTACCTCAAGTGTCAGGAGACGAGTGTGTCAGGGCAGGCACGTTCCAGCAGCGCTGGTGCAGAGCGGAGGACAAACGCCTCATGCAAGAGGAAGAGAAGGGAAGTTGGCTGTGAACCAGAGGGCTGCACGTTACTAACGCAGGAACGTGACTTCCCGACACCCAAAGCAGAAGAACTGCAGGAAATACCTTTTGGGCCTCATCTTATCCAGGTTTTACCACTGTCTCACAAAACAAATGTGATGGGTGCAGTTGCAGTTGAAAGTGACAGTAGAGATCTCCACGAAAATGAAGGAGAACATTTTGGAAAATTACACTGCAAGAGGAAGAGATTGCTAATGAGCAATGACTGTGAGACAGCTGCACATCAGATGGATTCAGACTGCAGTCCATGCACGCCACAAACAGCCCTTTCTACCAATGACTTGTTAGACTGTCTGGTTAATCCTCGTGTCATCAGTTTAGTGGCTCAGCTGCTGTTGGAGAGAACGAGAGTGTGATGCTGGAGTGCTTTATCATTTCTGAAACAGAAATCAAACAGCAGCCTTGTTCTGCGTGTTTAAGATCTGTAATAATTGAATGTTCTATTTCAAATAATTTTTAGGTACAGATAGACAGAGTTAATGGTTAAATGCAGGTTGAAGTTGAGCTGAAAGAAGAATAGCTGGTTGGTGATGGCTGGGAAGAGAAAGGTGTGTTTCATCAGGGAGCTGCTCAGTGTTATGAACAAGAGAGAGCACACACAGTCACACTCCCACCGTGCTGTGCAGGTGGGATCTTCACAGTGTTCTGCAGCTCTGAGCTGGGAAACAAGTATGGCTTGGTGATAGACAACAGAGGGAATGCTGGGACACGGTCACATAGCAGAGGGTGGGAGTAGATAGATTGACTGACTGTAGGCTGCAGTCCTTGACCACATTTAAAGTAAAATGGTCAATAAGCAATCAGTTGATTACATTAGAAATAATAAATTCGAATAAACCTAAACCTCAGCCAAGAGACAATGCACTCACTAATGCATCTACTTCCTCTCTTCCACTAAATAACTTCAGTTTTGTCACAAAGATCTAGGTTGGAGTGAGACAAAAGCCCTTATTAAGAAAGTAGCCTTTAGCTAGTTCAAAAACTCTTGAAGCTGGGAGATTAAGGGCCGTTGGGAAGTTGCTGCTATTATTTATTTAAAGCCAGATGTGCACAGTCCCCTATCTGTAAGGAACAAAGCAAAACAGCTATGACTTTTTACCTCTGTCCTTCTCTTTACCATAACAATCAAAATGTATTTTCTTTTTATTTTGGTTGTAAGTGGGTGCTGAACAAGATCATCCTTTCTTCAAAGGGTAATAGTCCTTGGATTTGTTTCTGAAGGCTGGGTTGTTCTTTGATTGAAAAGTTAGGGAACATGAAATATAGGCAAGACAGCTTATTAACTCTGAAGCTATGCACGGAGGCTTGAACAAAACCTGGGAAGAAAGCTTCTGGCATCTTCTGGGATGCTCTGTCCTCCTCTGGTTTCTGTTTGTGGTGGCAACAGAGAGGCATTTTCCCTGACCACAGTTTCAAGAGACAGCTTCAGGGACAGCTCCCATGAAACCTTTGCTTTCAAAATGTCTCTTTGCTTGTGTCTGCTAGAGACCAACAAACCAGTTTCTATCATCAGCCTGTTCCCATATCCATTACCCTGCACCACCAGCCCTCCAGCTGGTATTTCCTTTGCTTGATGTGTGTTCCCTGCTAAATACATGAAGCTAGTGCTGTTTTCACAAGAATCAACTTCCACCAATTTATAGTTGAAAAATCCTGATAGCAAAGGTGCTTTCTCACTGCTTTTATTCAGATCGCATGTTGGCAGGGCCCTGATAAATTATGGTAGGGGCTCTAGATATGCACCAATAGATCAGAAATTCAGGAAACCTTGCCATTTCAAAAATCTCCCCAAAAACCTAATACTTGGAAGAGGATTAAGTTGAAAAGGCTCAAAGGTTCACATTTAACAAGCACAGAAACCTTACCCTGATGGAAACAGAGCTGTGTGTGTAGTTTGCTGGAGACCCTGGCTTTGAAGAGCAGCTGTGAGTTAGTAGCAGAGGCCACACGAGCTCCATCTGTGACCCACAAATGTGCAGTTTCCAGTGTCCTGCTCTGCCCTCGTAATTGGGCTCAGACCCTGGTAACTCCTGTGTATGATCCTCAAGGGCAACCTGCAGGCGAGATACAATTCCCAGCAACGTGTGAGAAAATCCACGGGGTTTGTTTCATGTTTTTACACCAAAGGGTCTCAGTGGGGTTACACCCTTGCAACCAGACGAGAATTTAATAAACAATCCTGTTGATACAGCTCTTGTTTGTGTGATGGCACTGCTGCGACGAAGGGATTCAAACTCAGTTAGGAAACATTTGGTCACCTCTGCTGCCTTTAGTGATTCACCAGGCTCATAGGGAGCAGTCTGGAACAGAGCAGACCAGGCTCACAGGGAGCAGTCTGTGGAACAGAGCAGACCCATTTTGAGGCACGGGCACATCTCAGCAGAGCTGGGTTTAGCAAGACCCTGCTGGTGTCCTGCTGCTGGGCTTGCCTTTCCCAGGCTGACCAGATAGGCTGGGACCAGCTGGAGAGCACTGCTGCTGGGAGCAATTGCACTGGGAGGAGGGGTTGCAAATGCTTCATTTTAATTCACTGAGCAAAACTAGTCTTGCAATAAAAGCTTTTATGTCTGGAGCAGATAGAGGTGGGGGAGGAGAAGCACAGGCAGTAAAGTGGAGGAGGAGGATGGCAGCATCATCTTCCATTCCCCACAGTGTGAACTTGCTTAGCTTAAGCTTTCCTCCCAACACACAGATCATCTTAACATACCCCCACAATATCCACGCTGAACATTCCCTCCCTCTGTATTCCGAATGACTGTCCTTGGAAAGGCTCACTGAACATGGCAGGGTCTCTGTAGGACTCACCCCAATCCCCTTCAGTGCCTGTGCCAGAGGACCCATCTCAGGCTCAGTGTAGGAGCAGCATTCTCCCAAGGCTGAGCTGTGTTCAGTCACATCCCTCACCACTCCAATCAAACCCTCTCTGTCTGGGGACAGTTGCAGTTTATGCCTGTCCAGGTGCAGCCCATGATTTAAGGGCCAGGCTGTGGCCAGAAGCCATTAAGCCAAGGGGACGGGGAGAAGAGCGAATGAGGCTGTTTAGGATGCAAGGCAAAAGCACCAGAAGGACTTTGTGTCTCAGAGGTGCAATATAAAATCTCAGTCATACACTCTGCACGCGGGGGCAGAGAGAGAAATGACCACAAATTCAGAAAGTCACGTATGGCAAATGGCTTGTGCACCAGTAAGAGAAATTTATAGCTCTGACCCGATTTGCAGGATGCCGAATGCCACGATTCCTGACGCCGTTTCTAAATTCATGGCCACTGCGTGCAAAGCTCAGACAAGTTTCTACATATTCATAGCGTTAAAAATAAATGATTTCTGCTCTCTCTGGTGACAGTGTGTCTCCAAGAAGAGCAGGAACCCAGTGCAAGCCCTCTGCAACTACTAATAGAAAATTTCTGCCCCAAGAAAGAGTATTTCCCACTCACTGTCAGCAGCAGGCATGGCAGCAGTTGAGATCACAGCCTGGAGCCATCACTAGGGTGGTCACAGTGGTGACATGCTTGTCATCTCTGCTTTAGCTGAGTGACAGCAAGAGATGGACACTGCAGTGCCTGGTGTTGGAGTTAGAGCCCTGCTCCAGCCCAGGGCCAGTCCAAGCAGCAGGATGGAGCAGCACATTCATGTCCCTGCACACATCCAGGCTGTTCCACTTGCCTGGTGGAGACCCTGTGTGTTCCTTGCCCCGGTACCAGGTTTATAGAGTGGCTCATGGGCCAGCCTGGGTTATCTCTCCTGGACTCTCTGACATTGCTCCTTGCTGGCCCTGAGCACCACCCTCGCTAAAAGGAATCTGCAAAAACTTCACCCAGGTCTAACAGTCTCAGCTCTCAAGTGAGCAGGAAGGGAAAACCCCAAACTGTTACATCTTCCAGAGTTTCAGTCTCCTGAAAACCTCCCCACTACATTTCTGTGGGACCACTGGTTTCACAGCACTATTGCCCCCATTCTCCTCCCTCAGGACTTCTGCTCTGGCACAGTTTTCTTGATGCCACAGAGCAGCTCAACTGCAGAGCTGTGACATATGTTATCATATAACATTAACCATAAATTGAGCTTTTAACTAACAAACACGGCATATTGAAGAGGCAGAGAGAATCCTTCCACAGTGCTAATTGCCCTTTAAAATAAAAGCAGTGCTACAATTCAGTCTGTTTGCCAACTAGTAAGCTCCTTGCTGTGTTTCTCAGCTACAAATATGAACTGTTTTGGTGTTTGGCATGAGCAGGCTTCCTCTCACAGGAGTTTCCTGACATTTCCAGTGTTATTACAACAGTGGCTGATGGGGAAAGACCTTTGCAAACAAGTGGCCTGGTTTTACCATCTGGTTCATCCAGACGGGGGAGGAAAAGGATCCTAGATCTCCTGTACCATGTTCTTCCAGACAAAGAGTTCTGACCCACAGCAAGATGGGGGGATGCTTTGGCACACTGGCTGAAGGGGCAGTGAGATGATGGCATCTCTGACTAAAGAGCCACACATTTCAGAGCTCTGGTTGTGGAGACATCCCAAGTAGATGCTCCCATCTACTTGATGTTAATTAAACATATATTAAATAAGCATCTACTAGATGTTAATTAAACATTAATTTCTCCATCTAATTAGTGGGGTTTGTCCATCTTAGTGGGGTGACTGGGGGCTGGAAGTTCTGGTCACCTTGGAACAGCCAGTTTGGCAGGACCACAGCACCCAGGGCTCCAGGGAGAACTGCAGGGCAGTGGGGACAGAGGTGGCAAGTGCTGTGCAACAGCGATGGGGAGAGGATTGTTGTGAGCCTCCCAGAGGCTCAGAGAACACAAGCAGAAACCCTGGAGCTCTCTGACCTCCCAATGCCCCTGTGCTGAGGGACCTGGGGAGCCCTGGAGTGGGTAAAAGTGAGTCCCAGAAGGCAGAACCATTGCTTTGCAGCCGAATCTCACATGCATCACAGCTGTCCTGGTCCTTGCAATTATTACAGGGCAGTGTGATGGAAAAGACATGGCCAGCTCCCCGCTCAGCACCTGTTACAGATTCTCAGTAAAACCTAGCTCTAGGTTTTGAGGCTGCACACTTTGCTTGCTTCCAAAGCTCTGGTGGAATTGTCCCAGCAATGAGTCCTCATTCGTTGTGATGACCTACGAAAACCACTTTGTGAAGGTCTAAATCTGATACTTTCAGCACTGAAGAACTTTTAAATCCAATTTCACAGCAAAAGAGGTGGCCCCACATCTTTCCAGATCAGAAAGACTGATTGTAAGACAGGTTTGCATCTCCCTGGGGATATTGACTCATGTGGAGCCACTCTGTGTCCCATCACTGCCTCAGGGAGGGTACCTATGAGCTTCAAGGGCAGGCAGAGAGTTAAAATTGTTCCTGAATTCCTGTCTCATCCCTGTCACATCCCCTCCTTATGCTCCCCAAAACCTGGGCTATGGCCATTGAAAGCACCAGGCAGTAAAACCCTTCCCTTCTGAGCAGTGCCAGGCTTGTCCCATGCCCTGGTGGGACACATGAATCCAGCCCAATTAGCAGCAGCCCTAACAAAGCTGGCTGGAAAACCACTATTAAAATGAAAGATGGTGGTGTGTGAAAAAGGAAGCAGAGCAAGCGAGGCCATAACACAACTTATTGCTGTCCCCAGACGAGCCTCATAACTTACGAGGGACTCGGCGCCTCGCCTGAGTTTCAGCCCGTGCTTCCCTGGGGAGGTGATGTATTACCTCCGCATTTGCTGGGAGCTTTGGGGGGTTATCCAGAGGGATTAGGATCTCTGCCGTGGTTAAGAACGGAGCTTTCTGCCACGGTGTGACAGCTCATTGCAATGTGGTTTATTCCTCGTTTGCTGCTGCTGCCTTGACTGAAAGCTGCAGCGTTGCGAAGATCGATGCCACAGACTGCACGCAGCTCAGCCCTGCTTTGGCCACGACTGGCGTCTCTTCACACGCCAGCCCAGGGGTGGTGCCCTAAGGACAGCCTTGCCTGGGTGAGCCTCCTCTCCTTCCTGCTGGGGACCTGATGGGATCAAAGGTCTCCAAATCACCAAAGTGTTTGACTCCAAGCATGTGAATAGACCGACCGCCCCCAAGTTACATCCATGAGGAGGAGCCTTTTGGGCAGATCAAGGCCAGAGAACAACAAGGCCAACCCCAGGGTGCAACACATCAACAGAAGCATCCTCAGCCCCATGACTGCTCTCCTGCGTCTGTCAACCACATTATTACCATTATTAACTCAAAACAATGTTCCAAACTCTATCAGAAGAAGCACTAGAGCAGGAATCGGTAGAAGACAAGCCTGTCCTGGCTGGGGCAGAAGAGCAAGGATGAGATGGCCACGTAGGTCTTTGCCATCCTTTCCTCTTCAGAGAGCCAATTAGCAAGGCATGGTAGCAGTATTTGTGCATTTACTGCATGCACTGATTACAATAAATTTTGTCCTGCATGCTAAAGTCAGAAACATCTCGCATCTGCCAAACAGCAATCAGGACCAATTAATGAAGATGTAATTTCCCCAGATGCTGCTATTAACATAATTCACCGTGTTCCTAGCAACATGAATATAATTAACCCGGTTAACCATGACTCCCATCACTGCCACACCAAGCTGCCCTTGCCCTCAGAGGAGCCTCCCTGCCCTGTCCCCAGCTGGCACATCCACCAGGCTGCGGGTCACAGCCGCTCTCTGTTCTCTCTCCTCGGGGGGTGTGTCCGGGAGCCACAGACGTGGCCCCCAGCCCAGCAGTGCCAGAGGCTCTTCTCGGAGGCAGGACAGCACAACAACCCTGACCCAACGTGGTTTCCATGGCTCAGGGGCTCGTCTCCAACGCGATGGGTGACGCCGCAGCAGACCCGCCCCAGCGCTGGGAAAGGCGCACAGCCGTGGTGGTCAGGCAGGTGGCAAAGTTAAGCCAGTCCCTCAATGCAGAGTGCCCTCCAGCCCTTTTCCCCAGGCTGATGCCAGTGTCGTGATGTGGCTCGCACACAGCTCCGCCTTCACCACAGTGCGGAGCACAACAACTCACCTTTGGGGAGCAGCAGTTCCAGCTGGGAGTCAGGAGCCATCCTCACTCACAGGGGGCAGTCCTGCAGGGCTGGGACCAGGCTCCATCAACACCTCCACACACAGAGAGACAGGAACAAGATCCAGGATCCACCACAGTCTGGCAGATGGGAGCAAACAGATTCCAGGCTGGAGAGACAGGATGAAATAATGCAAGACCCCTTCTGAAGAAAGGCTGAAACCAGGACTGGTGGCTGGGCTGAGCTGAGCTGCAGTGGGCTCCAGTGCCCATGGGCAGGTGTGTGTCCCAGGTGAGACTGGGAATGAGGGCCCCCAGGTGCTTCTGCTCCAGTGATATCCCTGCTTGCCATGGGCTGGGGACAGGTGATGGTCCTGCTGCTGATGGGGAAGGCCAGTGGTGGTGGGATTTTCTCCCCTGACTATCCTCACTCAACTTTGCTGCTGTTTCTAGGAAGCAGCTCTGGGTGAGGAAGAGGAGGAAATGAGGGTTCAGGTGTTCAGACCAAATTTCAGGGTTTACCCAGTGCTTTGGTCCTTGAAGAGCTGAGGCAAAAGTCTCATCCTGTGCCTGCAGCCCCGTCTTGCTCTCACCTGATCATTCTCCAAACGCTGGAGGCAGGAGCTGGAGATGCTCTTGGGAAGGATCAAGCCTCCTGCAGCCCCCTTAGCCACGTTTTAGCAGAGAAGCAGAATCACTGCCCACCTTCAGGGCTGGCAAAGGGTGCAAGCAAGATGCTTTAGCCAGTCCTAATTGTTTGCACAAAAATTATTTCAATTTTCCCTGATTTTAAAGAACAGACATTTTCAAGTGGTCAAAATTGGTCAGAAGCAAGTTTCACCCACATCAGAGTGTGCCCCTAAACAACTTATCAGCTGGGGCTTTGGGCTGGGTTTTATTTAATCGTTCCACATTTTCAATGTAATTTCACTTAAAAAAAACCCATGACCAGCATTTCTGAAAAGCTCAAAAAAGTTGGAAGGGCTTTTGTTTCCTGAGGGAAGAGCCCCTGGTTTCTCTGCCAGCCGTTTTTTCTGGTGAGAGAGGAAACAAGAAAGGGTATGTTAAAAATTAATGAATGCCTTTTTTTTCCCACAAGTGTGGGGAGTTTTCAAATTAATTTAAACTATTCAGTTCATTCTTTTGATAGCTTTGGTCAGTAGGGAGTTGATTTCCCAGCCAGCTCTGGGAGCACCTTGAAACTTCTAAAATTTGGAGAAGCATTGACCAAATCCCATTTCCTAGTCTGAGACCACTAGTGCTTTAAATAATTCATCTGGTTTCTTGCAGATTGATTTAACTCAAATCACCTGAAAATTCTAAGTGTAAAAATGTGGGTAATCTGCCGGGTCAGAAAAAGCAAGACATTTTAATGAAAGCATAGCCCTCTCCAAACCAGTGAATAGTTTAACAATTACCTGATATAATAACACGTAAAAAGATGCCGAGGACAAAGGTGAGATCATTCATGTTAATTAAAGTGTCTGAGCCACAACACTCCTGCCTTAATAGTGGATTTAAACTGAGGCGTTGTAAAGTGATGATAGAACGGTCATTGCTTTCGTGTAATTAAGGGAGAACAGAGAATTAACAAGCGCTTCTGTGGAGGGCCGAGGGAGCTGCCAGCTCCTCAGGGCTCCGGAGGATGATGTTTGGGGCTCTCCTGGGCGCCGGTGGGAAAGCCAAGGGTCAGGCAGGGGGATGTCGGGGTGAGGGGCTGCCGCCAGCCCGGGCAGCTGCTCCCGCACGGGGATCAGCCCAGCCCAGCCATGGGAAGGGCCCGGTGCCTGCGCATCCCAGAGCGACCCCGCTTTGCTTTTCCCGCAGCCTCCTGCCTTTCCACCCTTCTCTGAGAGATGCGGCCGCCAAATCGGGATCGCTGCCAGCGCCACGGGCGCCCTGGGGACACATTTTAGGGCATTTTTGTGCGGTGTGCTGCCCTTTCCCACCCTCTCCCCCGGG
Source organism: Gymnorhina tibicen (assembly GCA_013399875.1). Lineage (NCBI taxonomy): Eukaryota > Metazoa > Chordata > Aves > Passeriformes > Artamidae > Gymnorhina > Gymnorhina tibicen. The sequence goes on from VXAZ01007005.1 coordinate 1,560,382, forward strand.
CAGGCGGACTGGAGCTTCCCCAAAGCCCGGGAAGCCTCAGCCGCGCCGTGGGAGGGACGAAATATTCACCGGGACAAGGGAGCGAGAAAGGGAGCGACTGACGCCGTGCGGGGCGACTGGGGCACGAGAACAAATATCCACACCCAGGGAGCGGCTTCCACAGCAGGGAGAGTAAAGCCTTCCAGCACCCTGCTGCCAGCCCCGGGAGCGAGACAGACCCCCACTCATTGCTTCCCCATCCTCAGGCCACTGGCGTTTGTACCCCCTTCTTAAGGGATGCAGTTTGGTCCCCAAACCCCAAAGTGGGGTCGAGACTGCGCTCCCAAAAGGAGGGACCTTGTTTTCCCATCACTGCCCGGCTTTCCTGTGGGGATTGGGCCCTGCCTGCTCCTACCACAGGGCACCCCAAAACATGCCAGCGTGTTTGTGCAGGTTGGGGCTGCAGAAGAATAATCTCCCGGGAACACCAGCCCCACTGATGCACAGCACGTGCCAAGGTGGCTTTTTGAACAAAGTTTGCTTCCTTTTTTTTTGTGCCACAGTAATTCTTTTATTCCATCAGCTACAGAAAATCAATGTGTCTTTTCAGTTAGAAGCCCTGGCTTGAAGCTTTCAGTTCCTTAAATCATCTTCCCGTGATTTAAGGACGGGTTAAATCCCTCTCTGGTGCAAGGTGTGCGACGCCTTCCCAGGAGAAGCCCCGCCACAGAAAGACAACGTGATGGCACAAGATGCAAGAGGGGCTGAGCCCCCATCCCCTGCCCCTACACCCCCTGACCCCACTGGGCCCCTCAGCCACCCCACAGAGCCCCTCCTGCCCCAGTCCAGGACAGTGGCTCTGTCGGGATTGGCTTCTCCACCCTCCTCACACCTCTCAGCACCAGTGGCGGGGATCGGTGCTGGCAGGACCCCCATGTCCCACAGGAGCCAGCGAAACCACACAACATCCTTTTAACTTGCAAACACATGAGCTTGGTGGGGAAACGACTCAAGCACAGCAAACATGGGGTGCTGGGAGGCCAGGTCCAGCCCCACTCCTGGGAGCACAGCAGTACCCACGTACTAATCCAGCCAGATGTTATTAAAGCCTTCATCAAATTAAACATAGTGAGCTTTTAAGTTCCTCCTTTGGACTTACCCAGCCTAAATTCTTCAGAGAGAATCTGCTGATTGACAGGTTACTTTTTAAAAATTTTGGCAGCTTGCTGGGTTGGAACATCAGGTACCCAGCCAGGGGCTAGTGGTGGGATGCTTACAGGGTCCATGTGTTTCCCTAATGCTTTGTGGACTTGGCTGAAACAGCAGGAGGACATGAAGAACCCCAGAAATAATTCTTTTAAATCCTGTTCTAAAGGCTTTTCCCTCCTTCCCGCTTTTGGATTCATTTATTTAATTTCCCCATTGAAATAAAGACTAATGTTGCTGAGTTGGAAAGCACAGCTCCTTTGTCTCGCCTTGCAAGGAAAGAAAATAGCCTTGCACCCCTTTTAATGCTCATGCATGAAAAATCTCCTGGCAAGATCTCCATTTATCAAGCCAGATTGAAGGGCACACAACAGAGGAGCTCATTGCCCTGGGCCTCTTACCTTGTACCTCTGTTTGTGCTCTGAAGTGCTGTGATTAAAAAGATTGCTTTTGCTTTTAGGTGTCATGGGACAGAAAATTTACAGCAAGGGGAAGCAAGGACAGGGGCGCAGCTTTACATGGAAATCGGAGCATTTCCTAACAATTAAGAGAGAGGCACCAAGTTTGAGGCGCATGGTGATTTCCAGCATCGATGTGCTCTGTGTCCCGTGCCACCAAGGGGCAGTGGGAAGCTGTTGGGGATGGAGGGCTCAAGCTGGGTCTCTGGTGGTGCCAACACGTCATCCACCAGCTGGTCCTACCACAGGGAGCTGCTCTACCCTGTCAATAACACAACAGGAATGCTTTCCACCAACCTCAACACACTCTTTTAAACAATCATTTACAGAATTAATAGAGAAGTCAAATAATCCAAATGAATGATAACATTTAAAAGTAATTATTTGCTACAAATGAACACAAATTGTTTCAATACGTAATGCATTAACTCTGGCAGAAGGGAAATTCATCCTAATTAGAGGTGTGCTGGGGCTGTGGCACATCATGAGGGCACTGGGCTCTGGGACCTCCCTGAGACCCTTTACTGGCCATAAATCCATATTTTTTCCCTCCCATATAAATTCCTCATAGCTTTTACTTTTCAGTAACACACATCTGTGGTGAGCTTTTCCTTTTTGTCCATTAATTGCTCCATTTTGTTCCATTTAATTCCACAGAAGGTGCAGTAATGCAGTAAAGGAGGGACACAGCACAGTCATCAGGCTCATATGCTCTAAAGTAATTTTTTCTTGCACAGAAAGTCTGTAGTGAACAAAAAGAGCATTTTAATGCCAGCCTCACTCTGCCAGCAGCCAAATTTGCCAAAAAGGGGGATGAGGTATCCACAATGATCCCGATGGCATCGGATGGGAGCTGCTCCATCCCTCGCAACCAAACCCCATCACTTGGCCACACAGGGACCATGCTTCAAATTGATCATCAGGGCAGATATTTTGTGGGCATAATGCAGTTTCTTCCACCTAATTCAATCACTGCATAATTAAATTACCTTCTCTGGCACCTATTTATTTGTACCAAAAGCACACACTTTCCATCTTTTATTTTCATCCTTACAGGCAGCTGATGTTGGGCGATGCAATCAGTGGTGACAGAAAGGTTCTGTTTCGATTAATGGGAGAGCAAAGTTCTGGAGGGAGGAGAGGCAGAAAAGCCAGGATGGAGGAGGACTTGTGATAATTCAGGATGATTAGGGCTAATTGCCCTGTTTTACTGCCAGTTGCAGTTTCTGAGGCAGAACTATCGGGCTCTGAAGGTCTGGAGATGTCCTTTGGATGGGCGCAGGGATGCTGAGATGGCTGCCCAGTTTTCCATGGGACTCACTGTGGTCCCACTGCTGCTCATGGAGCCCTGCCAGGGTGCTTGGGACAGGGACAATCTCCTGACAGACCAAGCCAGCAGGGAGGAGTAAGAAGCTTGGTTTGATGTAGAGGGTCCATAAGGAGACAGTTGCCAGCGGTGATCCTGGGTGCGTTGCCATGACTCCACATTGGCAGACTAACACCAAACCCAGACGTGGCTTCTGCCAGCACATTTTTCCACGGAGAAAGCCAGAAAGTGCCTGTCCGCCCACAGCATCTTTCCTCCTCCACTCCCTCCAATGTGGCTGGCTCGCTCCCTGAAGTGTGGTGGTTTATATCCCTCATAAACCCCAGTGCTGGCTGCACCTCATCCTTGATGGACTTGTTGGTTCTTAATTCCAGTGACACCTCATGGCAAATGAGTCCAGCTAAATATTTCCTTTAGCCGTGTCAATGCTGCTGCAGTGTAACCATCTGGCTTTCCCTCCGGAGCCTGGCTGGTGTGGCCATGTTTGCTCTCCTCTAATCCTCCCCTCTCACCCTCTCTGTTGGCCTCATCTCCATCACCCCACTTCACTCAGTGTCTCATTGAAGACTGAGGCACTGAAATGTCATCTTGACAGACTTCAGCAGGAGCAAGATTGCACCAAACAGTTTATATTTTTATTAAACAAGGCACACTGATTGCTCCAGCTTACACAGGTCACCATTATCCTGGAGCTACACAAGCCAGGAACACCTGGACTGCTGGACTCCCTTGAATGCCTGTTTTGCTAGTGGATATGTGTGACATCCCCACACTCACATTAGCCTATTTTTCAAGGCATCTGATTTGGTTTTGGAAACTCCCAACCCTTAGGAAAGCAAAATGAGAAAAGACTTGGCTCCTTCCCAAAAAAAGCCCTTGATGTATGAAATGTTCCTTGAGTGTTGTGAATTTGCCTTGCCCTTATGTGGCTTAAATGTTGCACAAGGATCATGGAAATGGGGAGAGAGGTTTTTATTATTACTAGTTTTGCCTAATTCTTATTAAGTTTCACCATCTCCATGGCCTCTCTGTCCAGGTGGGATCCTGCTGGCTAGGGGCCAACATCCCAGCTACCCTCGGGTTTTTCCACCAGCCACTGCCCACTGCTGTTTGCCCAGCACCACTGCTCAGGCAGGACTGGGGGCAAAAGGGGGATCTCTGAGAGCATTTTTGGCCATCCATGGTGGGGCTGGCCTGTGCCCAGATGGGTCAGGTGATGAGGCAGATGGTGATGGGAACAACATGGAAACAAGCAGGTTTCCCACTCCCAGGTGTTCATGTGCATTTGGATATCTGTAGAAAAATGTCCACACTACTAGAAGTGGTGAGGGTAAGGAAGGACATTTCTCCAATAGGAATACATTATTTATTTCTGGGACCTAAAATTCTACCCATGCCTCACACCCTGTGGCAGCCATATGAACAGACCTGCCAAAGTCATCTTTGTGGAGAACAGAAGTTTGGAAATAACGGGAAGCTTTTATCCAGAGCAAAACCTTTGTCATAAAACTTCAGAAAACGAATTTCTGTTTCAATGGATCCCCTGGAGCCTAAAAAATAAGTATCTGAGGATTCATGCAGTAGTAAAAGTCTATAAAAGTCTTCGAAGCAAATGGGCTATTGAGGAATTATGTGTGGAAATGAAAGGCTGGATTCCTCTGCAAATCTCTTCATGGAGATGCCCTGACATAATGAAGACGCAGCAAATGCATTAGTAGAAATCCTCTTTTTAATAACTGCTATACCTTATGGCTTTCCTAAAGTGATGGTTTACATGATGAAAATTCCACTTTAACATTTTTTTCCTGAAAGGAGGCTGCCGTCATTCAGTGCGAAGGACCCAGATTGGTTCTCCATCCCCTCCCTGGCGTGGGGGATGCTTTACCTCTCTGTAATACTGAAGAGCAGTGAAAGCCTTCCTTTCCCCTGGCAAGAGGTGGCCAAAAGATGGACTTGGGTCCACAGCCAACTTTATTGAAGCAAAATGCAAGGGGAAAAAAGCAATTTATGGAAATACAGTGGTTACTGGCCAGGGCAATGGCAGACACATCACTCACAGAGCACCTGACAGACAGAAAATGCACTGCACCAACTCCTTGCTGTCCCACAAGCTGGACTGGCTTCATGGAGGTGCCTGTGGCTCCCCCGGGATCTCCAGTCCTCAGAGTGACATCTGCACCCTCCCCATCACCCCCCCCACGCATCAACCCCCTGTGTCCTCGAGGTCCCCACGTGTGGCCCTTGTGCAGCTTTGTCACAGTGCTGGCCAGCCCTCACGGGGAGGTTTTCACACCCCCCGAAGAACATGAGCCAAGTTAGTTTTACATAAGTGCCAGCTTCTCTGTGGAAACAGAGCTCCCTGCTTTAATTATTATCGATTTTCTTTTTTCCAAGGAAATGCTGGGCCTCTCTCCACCCCCCCGCTGCTGACTCCAGAGATCTCGCAGTGATTTTGGCTGAGCAAGCGTTTCTCTTGCAAATCTAAATATTTATGCTCCAGCTGTGTAAACAGCCCACACTCAAACAGGGGGTATCTTTATGTTACTGAATTGTAGTGAGGGATCAAGACTGACCCGTCGTGTGGACTCTGACATCTTCTTATGCTGCTATTGCACATTGTTGCTGATGGGCTCAGCCCCCTCACCTCCCTTCTCCAGGTGCTTTTCTCTGATATTTATTTGGACAATCCAGATGGGTAGGAATTAGATGGTTGTTACTTTATGTTGTATCGTCTATCCAGATGCCAAATGTACATTTGCCTGAATACTGCAGTTTAAAATCATATGACATTACAAAGGAAAAAAAACCCATCACCAGGCTTTGCTAAAACATGATGTTCATGAGGGAGAAAAGTTATACACTTATTCCTCGGTGTACACCCAGAGAACGTTACCAATCTTGGCAGGGCCCTCCACAGACTCTTCTCATGGACAAATGATGTACTCAGCATGGAATAAGCAGGAGCTTTGTTTACAAGAGCTGACCTGGAGGTTACACTATCCATAACTCGCCACTCAAAAGCCAGGTGGGAGTGTGCACGTGCCTGATAAGGTACGGATGTGATTGCATCCCCGCTCCCTGATTTTGGGAGGGGTCTGCCTGCATGGCAAATAAGAGGTTTAAATGTGTCCCTGTGCAGTGTCTCTGTGGAGTCACTCACAGCTCTGACCAGCTGCCTGCAGACATCACCGATGCTGGGAGGCAGCCTGAGGAGATGGGAATTGCACGGGATGAGCAGCCTCAGTAACAGTTCCAAACAGGTAAAATGAATGACTTTTTTCCTCTGGTCGCAGTGGGAAAGGATGCACCTTGTTGTCAGGCCCCTTCTCATGGGGTACAAGCAAAGCATCCCTAAACCTGCCTCGGTCCCACTGTGGAGACGGTGTGAGGGGGTCACCAGGGAGGCAGCAGGGAAGGACCTCCAGGACCACATTCCAAACCCCTGCAGCAATGCTGTGCCTCCCGGGGCAAGAGCCTGCCCACCAGGGGCTTGGTGATACCTGACTTGAACAGCTCAGCCGGGGGGGGGATGCAAACACCCAGCGATGGGGTTTTCTAAATAACCACTTCCTTCCCAAGTGTTCCTGCTGGCACCTTGCTTGGGCAAGGAATCAGTTCCCCTAATTAACAGTCCCGTTGGTTGGTGGCATGTCCAGGAGGCATGCCCAGGGGACACACGGCACAGGACCCTGGGCTTCCTGGGGCCGTGTGGGTGCTGCCCTCCTGTTGTGGGGATGACCCCACCAGTCCCTGCAGGAGCTGCCCCAAGAGCAGGGGCCTCAGACTCAAGGCCTCAAAAGCAGTTTCTGCTCAGTTTTTAGTGTTTTGGAGCCTCAGTTCTGAATGGGAGCAGGTCTTTGGCATACTCCAGCACCAGTCCCACACACATGCTCAAGCCTTTTGACAAATTTCAAAATGAGACACTTGCTCCCAGTACTGAGCAGGAACAGAGCTCACATTTCCAGCCAGGGAGGCCTTGTACCATCGGGGGTTTGTCTGACACAATTAATATTAGGCAAACAATTTCTAATAGGGGAACATTCCCAGAAATATAGGATTTTTCTTTTCAGGTGCAAAAAGAAAACTGGTGAGTAGGGGCTCAATTTTCTCCTGGTTTTCACCAGGGAGGTTATCACAGTTTGCAAAGTGTTGCTGGGGGAAGAACGACTGAAACCAACTCCTTATGCTCTGCCACTTAATTAATTTTAGACACTTTACAGTAAAACTTAATTTGGCCCAACTTCTACAAATGGAAAGACAGAGTGGTGAAAATGCCTGGCTCACCCAGCTCTGTTGCACACCCCAAATGTGCTACAGCCAGACATAGAAGTTCTCCACCTGAATATTAAACAAGGAATGTAAGGTAATTCAAGCTTCCTAAAATTAAGGGTCTAAATCCATTTACATTTACAAGCTCTGTAATTAAATAATAAACCAAAATATTATGGTTTGCACTCTAAATGTGAATTCAAGAGCATATGTCTAAGATTACATTACAGCACCTTATTTGTTTAGCCTGCTGCAGTCTCTGCTTGCAGAGAGGAAAAAAATGCACAGAGAGGAAAAAATAAATCCCTGAGTCCCAGAGCCACAGCAGGTCCCTGCTGCTTTAGGCTGGGCAGGTTCAGTCAGGCTTTTCCTTCCAGAGCTGTCCACATGCCTGCAGCAGCACAAGCATCTCCTTCCCAGTACCTGACCCCATCCTGTGGCCAACCTGCTCCTGCTGAAACCCTGTGCCAGAGCCTGTCCCCAGTGTGTCACCTGTCCCTGAGGCGACTGCTTGGAGCTGCTCTCTCTGCCCCATCACAGGCTCTCGTGTGCCAAAACAAGGCACAGCCTTGTGTGCTCGTCCCCACTCTGTGCCCTGTGCCGGCAGCAGCTCCTCTCTGCGCGGACATCCTGGGGCTCTGCCTCTCTGGCCACCTCTGCCCACCCTGCCTTTGAGCACAGGGACAGTGGCACAGCCATCACTTGTCTGCTCTTCCATTTGCAGCCTCAACAAAGAAATGAAGGGAGCAGGAAGGGTAATAAAGCAGTAAGTGATGTTTTGCTGCTGTGCTTTACATCTTACGTGGTGACAACAACAAATCACAGGCTCTGTGCAGCACGGTCACTTCTGGGAAGAGAGAGGGGTTTGGGGAGCTTGTTCTGATGTGGAGGATTTTTTAATGAGCTATTTACTTTATTCCTCTAGGGGTGTCCTCTGTCTGCTCAGTGCAAGCCATAGCCCCGTGCTGACATTGCCAAGAGTTCCAGCAGCCACTCAGCAAGGGTTTGCAGCAGGGTCAGTGTGCAGAGGGCTTTGGGAACCTTCTCAGTCTCTTGCCCAGCATCTCGACATCATCTGTTTCTTTATAAAATATTTAAAGGCCTTGTGCTCATGTGCACAGACTGCTGCAGCAAATTTTCCCCCCAGCACAGCAGGGAGGAAGCACCAGTTCATCCCAGTGACATGCTGGGACCAGTGGCACAGCTGTGTCTCACCATGGGTCCGGCTGTCACCCACTCAGTCCCCTCCTCTCCATCCCCAAGTGAAAGGTAATGCACCCAAAACCCTTATGTCCTCGTGTCAGGGTCACCTAAACTCATCTGTCACTCCTTCCCCTTTTTATCTCCTCTTTTATCCTGCTGTGCTGCTGAAGCAGCACCAGAAGCCGCCGCTGCTCAGAGCTTCTCCTTCATTTCCCTGCCTGTTTTAAGAGATCCAGGCGCCTTTAAATCCACGTACATCAATTTTCGCCGCCGAGTTCCCATCCCGCACAAGGGCACAATAAGCAATGCAAATGGCACAAATAAAGTGTTTGATATTAATGATCCCTTGCTGCATGGGGAGGGTGTGCTCTTGAACAGGAGGCACTTTCTCAAGCCAGTGGAATGCAGAAGGACCCCTGTCTCTCATGACTAATTGAGCCCTAATGATTTTCCTTTATCATCCAAAATGAAAACAAAGGATTTAAGGGATGTTTTATTGTGGTGCTGTGGGTCTTTCCATTCATTTATTATTCCCCATGTTAAAAGCTGTGCTTTGGCTTGTCCTTCTGAACCCGCTTCTCCCTGGTGTTGCTGATGCTCTTGAAGTTCTGTCCCTTTCCCTCTGAGGACTGGAAAACAAACACAGCGTGTCTGCTGCTCTTGCAGCCTCTGCCAGGAATGAAGGTGCCCAAACTGTCCCCATTAAATTAATCAAAGCAAAGTCACTTGTGGAATTGGGTATTTCAAACTCGATGTCAACACTCAGGGCCACACAGGCACCAGGAGGGAGGTGTGGGTGCATGGCTGGCCCAAACACAGGGGGAGACCTCCTCCTCAGCTTTCACTGGGTTGGTGGAAATGGCAGAAAGGACCAGGGCAGAGCAGATCTTGAAGCAACAGTGCTTCATTCCCTACAGCTGGGGAGCAATGGTTTGGGATGAGCTGCTTGCTTGCCCTGGCTCCCTGGAAGCAAAGCCCACTGGCCCCTTCCCTGGCACACTCATGCACCAGCTGCAGGGTGCATATTTAACTGGGAGAAGGAAGGGAAGACTTGTTTTTGCCAGGAAAACACCCAGGGCGTGCATCACACACACCTGCCCCTGTGCTGAGCCCCAAGTTCAAACACAAGCACCGATTTAAAGAAAAGGCATCAGGACGAGAGCAGGACTGAAGGGAATCTTGCAGAAGAATCATTCTGCAAATGGCAATAGCTCAAACCACTGCACAGCTCTTTCTGGTCATTTGATGTAATTAAGGCTGGGCTCTAAAGTGCCATCTCTGCCCCACGACACATTTCCAAATTGCTGCTCCTCTGCAAAGCTGCCTCCAGAGCTGTCCTTGAGATGTCAGCACTGGGGTTAATTGGAATCGACAGGAAAATTGGCCTCTGGAAGGAGAAATGCGGATGCTGGCTGTGTGTGAGTAGTGGGAACAGAGCCGTGCTACTGCCAGGGCCCCAGTGTCCCCCTGCAGGGTAGCAGTGGGTGCTGGCACCCAGGAGACAGGCGACTCCATGCCCAGCCCAACCTTAACTCCAGATGCCTTTGCCCCAGATCCAGATGGATCACCGGCATGGAAACCCCATGGGTATCGGTGCCACTGAGCCCACGCAGTTCCCCTGTGCCCATGGGCAAGGCTGAGGCTGGATTTGGCCCTTCCAGCTGCCAGCTCTCCGACTCTGGCACTGACACTGAGCTCAGTGCTGGGATGCTGACAGGATCTCAGTGGGAATAAAAGCCACCTCCCGTCTCACTGACCCTCGAGTAATGCATCAGCTCTGTTGTGGGGTTGCAGACTCCTGTCATTTTTCTAAGTATTCCTCATCCCCTCTAATGCCATTAATCACCCTAGTTCAATTAACAGACCTGAACCATTGAACAGACCTGTCCTGCACTAATGTGTTATTAATTGGGTCAAGTTGGATGGCAGCAATATCGAGTGCCAGGAGGCTCTGAGCTTTCATCTTCTGGTCTGGGCTAGTTTCATTTATCTAATCACCTCCCCAGTGCCACAGGGGCCCTTTCACTTTTTCCCTCTCCACCCACCTTAAAGGCACTCAGATACACTTTCTGCACTATCTGGTATCAACTACACACTGAAGAGAGTCATATCTAATTCATAGTACTCTCCCAAGAAAAATCAATGATTGTTTACATTACTATCCTACAATCTCTATTTTAAAGTAATTCATGGCAGTGCCAGCACTATTAATTTTATTAAGCCGTTAATAGTGGGCAGATATTATTCTGCTCCATTGATCCTAAGTTGATGCAATTACCACTTACAAAGCTTGCACCATGTGGCTGAAAATTTCAATTTTGTGTGCAAGCTGAAGCTGTACATTAAAAACGTGCCAAAGCCAGATGCTGGTGGTGGAAAGTGGGGAAAGCTGATTCAAAACAAATAAGGAACTGCCCAAATTTTATAACTTCCACCCTTTTAAAGCTGAGGTACAGAAAACAGCTGGAACTCAGCCATTCCCAAATGCCCCATGTCACAAGGAGAGACAGACACTCTCCTCAAACCTCCCAGCACCTGTGGTTCACAGAAAACTCATCATCACGCATTATCAGTCAACCAAAACATCCTCTCATGTGAATGGGAAATTTTATAGGTGAAACTAAGCTTAAGTCTATCTGCACAGAAAACATGTCAAAAGACAGGACAGACCCGTGTCCATCTGAGTGTGCATTGCACTCTGTTTGCAGAGGATGAGTATCCCTCAGAGTCCTCAGATCTTCTTTTCCTCTTCTCTGTGTAAAAAAATTAATAGCAGAGCAGTGTGGGGAAATGGAGTGAGACAAAATGGTGCAAATCACCCGGGTCTCGAACATCTCCAGGAAATCCAACAGCACAGAGTGACCATCTGATCATGAGAGATGTGAGGGATCCCGCATGTAGGAAGATAAAGAGATTTCCCAGTGGGGATGCCCACCCTGTGGTGGAGATGCCATGTGGGTGCCCAGTGTGGCCCACAAGGCACAAATCCCTCATTTTAGCCATCAGAAATTAAAAACTGCAGTTTAAATCAGAAGTGAGGGCTCACCCTTAAGCAGATTGGAAAAAGATTTGCTCAACCATATCCTTTTGATCATGGGCAGAAATTCCCTTTGTGTGTATTTGTGGGTCAATAAAAACCTGCCACTCCAGGAACAGGATAAAAGAGAAAAAGGAAAGACAGTCCCTGTCCCAGAATCTTGCACTCTAAATAAAAGATGGATGGATGGATGGATGGATGGATGGATGGATGGATGAATGGATGGATGGAAATAGTGGACAAGAGTGAACCAAGGAGGAAGCAGGAGTCATCCTATCAGCCTGCAGTGCCAGCAGCCTCACTGTTGGTGATAGTCAAAGGGTTTGGAGGAAAACCACCAAGTCTGCTGAGAGCCTCAGCAGGGCAAAGAGGAGGAAATCGAGCCTCCAGGGGGCGTGGCTAGCTGGAACCAATAGCCTTTGGAGTACATACTACTGGAGAGGGACCTCCTTTCTTCTAGTGCTTTAGCCTGGACTTATTTTGGAGTGATAAACACATTTGTTTGGGATATACAGTTTGACCTGTGTGCTCTCTCTCAGTCAAATGTATTTTAAAACACCTTGAAACAACAAATGAACTCTTCAGTAAAAATTAGGGGACGTGAGATTTTCAGACTTGTAGAAGATCATAGCAGCATTAGACAACGTATATCGCCTGGATTTGGAGAGTGAGGCCAAGTTACACCAGCTGAGACTCTGGCCCAGAATCCACCTAGAGTAACATGGGAAGGTATCATAAAACTGCTGGTTCCTGGGGACTGGTTAATGCTCTGGAGAGGGCAATTAATTTATAGAACCGACTTCACTCAGTTAAAATGGTTGTTCCACATTATAAACCAGCAACCTTGTCTCCCATGCAAAGCAAATAAATGAAGAAATAAATTCTCTCCACAACTTAAACATGTTCTGCAGCTGGGAGGCTCCTCCATGGTCCTGCAGGAGTGTGTGTGCCAGGGGCTCAGTGGGCGGGGGTGCAGGAGCAGGATCCATGCCGTCCTTGCTGCCCTTCTGGTGCCAGTTCCAGTCAGGCTCAGTGAGATTCACTGTGGAAGACAGCAGTGGGAGCATCCCTGAGCCTGTCTGGTCCCCTTGGCCAAGGTTAAGTGCAGCATAAGCCTCCCCTCAGGGGGGTGCCTGGGGGACAGAGGAGCAGGCACAGCAACCTCCCAGACCCAGCATTTCTTACCCTGTCCATGAACAAAGCTGTTTGCAAGGTGGTGCTGAAATAGGAGTCCAGATTTATGAGCGTTTTTGCTATTGACTGATTTTTAACATTTCCTGTCCCTTGTACTCTTTAAACCATTTAAACCACATGCTTGTCTGGGTTTTTTAACCCTTTTGGAGAGTGGAAGACTGGGCCTAAAGCTTCCTCTTCCTGCAGGGACTGGGCTGGGAGCAGCAGGAGCAGCACCTGTTTGCTGTGGAGGTGTTGGGAGCACAGAGCACAGGCCAAATCTGCAAACAGCTCCCTCCAGGCAGACCAGATGCACATTAGCCCAAGTGCCTTTCCCAGTGCTTAACACCCTTCACCAGGAGGTAAGTTCAAAGCAAATCCATCCCCTGCCTCTCCATCCAGGCAGCTCAAAGTCCCTTGGAAACTGATAGAGTTTGGCTCATCAGCGTATCAGGATCTGTTTTATTTTATCTGTCTGCACAAGCCTGCATGCAGGGATAGATCAGATTAACATGACTGATGAAAAACATCCTCCTCTTTATCCCCTCTGACAGCAGCAACCCTTTATCAACAGTCTGAAGACAAAGTTTCCTCAGCCAGAAGTTTCCTGCCCTGAAGGTTCGTTGTTGTTTTTTTCCAGTAGAAGTTTATTTTTGCTTCAAGAAAAATCAAAACATTTTGATGGAAGATTTTTCAGCCATCCTTATGCATTAGATGTAGTGACAGACAGGCTTGGCACATCAACATCTGCTCCTTCTCACTGGATTGAATTTAATATCCGGTGTATAAGCACTAACCCTCCCTCAGAGCTCAACACGACAGTCGGAGAGAAGAAAACAGCCTCTCTTCTGAGGGTTTCCAAACACTTTTCCACAGTGACCCTCTCATAATTTTATGCCCCTTTATAAAGCTAACTTCATAATGCCCTCCAGTGAGGTTTTGGGGAGGACAATGTTTTAAATTGCAGCCCAGTGAATCTGCCACTCACTGCTGCTAATACACTGGATTTATCCTCACTGCTACAGAGGCTGTGGCAGCAAAAGGAGGAGAGAAGAAGAAAAGTAATTACTTCTTGCTCAGCTTGTCACCAAATCCTCTCATCAGCCCTCTCAAGTCTTTCTTGGCTGCCTTAGTGATTTGCCATGCCCTGCAGTGCCTGGCTGGATTCAGTGGTGCTGGTGCAATGGAGTGTGAGGATGGGGAAAGGGTTGGGTACCACGGGTACCTCAGTGCCCAGCACACCCCTGTCCTGTTGGTGTGCACCAAATCCCAAACAACTGCTGCTTGAATGCCATTAGGAACTCCCAACCAAGACGTGAGTTTATTTCAGCCAGGAAGTCTCATCTCAGAAGCATCCCCAGTGAGGAGTGAGGGAGAAGAGGAGGAGTTTTCTCCAGGGGTGGTTTTTTAAAACACCTTTCAGAGGTTAGAGATGTTGAAGAACCCAGTCTCCTGGAGAGGACTCAAACTCCACATCTCCATTCAGCAGTGTGGATCAGCCAGACACTGAGTTAAAAGCAAAGATAAAATTAATCAAAGCAAAGTCATAAAATTAGAAAAGGAGTAAGCCAAGTTGCTGGTTGGTGCTGAGGTTCCCAGGAACAGCAGCATCTTCCTGAGACCTGAAATTAGGTGGGATATCAAAAGCCCTTAACTGGCGCATGTATTAAATTGAAGACAAATACTTTGACCAGCACCTAATGGGCCATTTCTCTGGGTTTTTTCAAGTCCTACAAGATCAAATGAAAGACCAAGAGCAAGGGCCATTTTCTTTGGAGGAGGTGGTGGATATGGGGGACCGCTGGTGATGCAGTGAAAGTATCCCACTTAATGGGCCTGGCACTGCCATTGCTGGGGTGTCATGCACTGAAACCAACATGCCATGTGATAAATTTGACGCACTTCACACCAAAATTGATGCATCACCTTTGGAATCAAATTTATCATCTCTTCTGCCACACTCCATATACTGGATCATAGTCACCACCTACTGAATTAAAAACTTCACGTGCAGTTCACATCACACCATAAATCAGCCCAAAATGGAATTAAGTGCATTGTATGCTAAGAACTCATCCATCATGCCATAAATTAAACATGGAATTAAACTAAGCCTCTTAGGCTGAATGTGCCCAGATATAGACTGCAGAGTCCATTGGGGAAAACAAAACACCACTGAAGTCACTGAGGGCTTGGTCACTAATTTCAGTTAACTTTTTAATCTACTGTGTACCGGGTCCATCTCTGTCCTGCACCAGCCTGACACTTGGGTACCCAGAAATTTCTTCTGTCAGTGACTCTCCCACTGAGCCATCCACATACCCCACTTGGAGGTTTAGGCAGGAGCCTGGAGGAGAGATGCAAATCAGCCCCCTACCCTGCTCCTGCACGGGGAAATGGCAGCAAGGGGCCGAGAGGGCTGTGCAGCCCTTGCTGGCAGCCAGCACACACTGTGGGACACACACAGCACCTCCTGTCTTCAAAGGACCTGCACCAATGAATGGCCAGGCTCAAAGTCTCTTGTTGCTGGAGGGGAGCACCTTTCTCCTAAGCTCTCAGCAGAACTGCACAGGGCTGGGCCTGGCTACAGGGGCTGATGGATGCCTGACACATCTTTTGCAGTCTTTGGACTTCAAAGAAACAGGAGGAAAAAAAAAAAAGAAAAGGAGTCTCAGGAATACATGTGGTGTCAGAGCATCCCAGGCAGTTCAGCCCTCGGCAGGTGTTGTTAGTCCTGTGTGACAAATGGGAACAGGAGCACAAAGTGGATGGGTGCTCAAAGCCAAGGCTCGAGACTGGGGCAAAAATAAGATTCCAGAAATTCTTATCTAAAACCAGGATACTACTGTCTCCTTTTTGCTATCTATGTTAATTTTTGCTTTTCTGACAGCACTCTTGCAGCACAGGAGCCACCTGTCCCATACCAGTTCCCCAGGGAAAGGTGGAACAAACTTCCAGCTGAAGCACAATGCAGTCAGAGACATCCTTGGATCCAATCCACAGTCTTTCCTTTTATTTTCGTATTCATCTGGTCCTCTCAAAATCTGCTCAGGAGCAATTAAAGCTGATGCAACTTCTATTTGATTAGCCCAGCAGCCAATAAAGATCTCATTCATCAAAATCTCATGGAAGGTGTGGCAGTTGTGGGGGGGGAGATTTGTCACTTCTTCCCTAGATCCAGATGGCTGTGGAGCATTGATCAGTGATCCAATCACACGCATGGACTTGTGTGCACATCTGAGGAGACCGAGCAGCTGGGACACATCTGTCCAGAAAGCAGCAGTGGGTGAAAACAGTGCAGGACTGTCCCAGGTGCCGTGGTGGCAAATCCTTCTGGAAGCTCAGTCTTCAGATCATGACTAACCTGGGCAGCCAGTGACCCTGGTGGGATTGAGCAGCTTTGAAGGGCTTTTCCTCTTCTGACCCATTTGGCTGCCCTACACAGCAGCAGGAAAGTGCAGAGGTGTGTAAGGAAGGCTGAACACCAGCAGGATTAATTAGGAGAGGGCTGAAAAAACATGGGGTTTCCCCACAGTTGCTGCCTTTGCCCTGGGAGGGGTTTAAGAACCCCTCTCACTGTGGTGCCACTCTGAACCTAAACACATTAGGGATGGCAAATGAGAAGAGAAATCAGTACACACAGTGATGGATCCTAGCAAAGTTTTGGGATGCTCAGCATGCCAGAGAAAGTCTTTAGGGTGACATTCTTTTGGACTGAAAGCTTTTCCTTAAATTGACTGTCAGGGTATCAAATATTTACCTGACCTACTCCTGTAGAACACATTTGGGTTGAGCTTTCCCCAGAGACTGTGCAGGGTGACCAGGAGGATGGGGGGAGTGTAAATCTATACCTGCGAGGTCACTGTGCTGGCTTTGTGTCATGAAAAGGGGCTTTCACCAGCTCAGACCTGCAGGAGCAGATCCCTGTGGGAATCACTTGCCAACACTGTTTGCAGCCTCACCAACACAATTCACTGAACTGAAAAAAAAGTAAATCAGCTATCACAGGACAGTTCATAGATTACAAACATGAGTGATGGTATCTTTGTAATTAATGATTATGAGAAAGCAGCTTAATAGTTCGGTTCCTTGTGAGTGGCTTGATTTGTAATACATGGCACCTGGCGTAAGCAAAGCAGGTAATTGGAGCCAGTTTACCCTTGGTGTGTCCAGCTGGTAGCTGCAATTCACAGACTTGCACATGAGCGTGTTTTTCCTCAAAGCCTTAACCCCCAGGGCAGAAAAAGGCTGCAGATGTAACCTCAGTGACAGGCATATTCCCAAGATGGGAGGTGCCTGGGGGTGGAATGATGGGCAGTTTCTTGCTGCTGCCCCACACATTTTGCAAGTTGCTGTTGTCAGTAAATCTTCCCTGGCATTTGCAAGGAAAATGCCTGTGCTCAGCTCAGGGCCTTGAGCCACCCGTCTCCTCAGGAACATCATAGCTGGCATATTACTGTGATTGATGCTGTATCAATCAACTGGAAAAGTGTTAAGCAAGCCTTAAAAAGAAGTGAGATGAAGGCTTAAATACCAGCCTAAGATGTCCATATGATGGGGATTATTCCAGGGTTGAAGACACACGTGCAGAGATGCTGACATACTCAGCTGTGCCCCTGTCCCTGTCCCTGCTGCTCCATGCTGGCCACACTGGTTCCAAGGGAAGTGAGTAATGAGTGCTTGCATTGCAAACAACAACGGGCAATTAGCAGAGGGCACATACAGACTGTATGCTCTGTGACTCTGTGGTTTTATTGCTTATCAAATTAAATTTAGAAATACTCTCTATTAACACATTACTTCAAGCCAAGCATACGTCTATTCTGTTTCATCAAGTCTGGTTTGATTTGGCTTATTTTTGTTTAAGATCAATGTGATAAACTACATTCAGACTTGCCAACTTCAGTCATTTTTGCTAGTGTGACATTTGGTATTTCTAGAACTCAGGTGGGAGGCCTCCTCTTTTAAGGAGAGTCTCAGATTTTCTTGCATTAAAACAAAAAATTTGTGGCCAGGTCAGTTGTAGAGAAATTTATGTGTGGCATTCAGTTTGTCGTACCCAAAAGGCAAACAAACAAGCAAACATCTTCCACAAGAACAAACCAAAACAAACAACCACCAGCACCACCAAAAAAAACTAAGCAAAAAAACCAAAACTAACCCTCAAATGTGTTGTCTTTTAATCATCTGTGATTTTCAAACACTATGCCCTTGGGGAACCCAACTCACAGATTTTCTGCCAACAAAGAGTGATTTTTCTTGAGAACAAATTCACTTCTCATCTCCAAAGACAGGCCCACACACCAGTGAATTCCTGTATTGTGCATGCAAAGCCCAAGATCAGAAACCACAGGGCAGGGATGGCCCCATGCCCAGGATGTGCTCTGAAGGGGGTGCTTCACACATTCTTTCAGTCTCTATTCCAGCGCTGTGTGTTCTCCCAGAAGATGCCTCTGATTCCCCTGGGGATGCATCAGGCTTTCCCAAGGGGGTGTAGCACCTTCCTTGCTTCACCTGCAGCCATCTACAGCAAAAACAACCTTCCCAGGCAGATGTTGACTGTCAGCCCTTTCTGTGCCCTTCACCCTGTGCTCAGACCTGGAGCAGGTGGAGAAGAAGCTGCTGCAAAGCGTGGATGTGTTTTACCACTCCCAGGACCTGGGCTGAATGTTTCCTAGTGCTGCCTCCAGTGCTTCACAGAAAACCAAATCCAGCTTGTCCTTCTGGATCTCTCTTTTCCATGGAGGCTCAAGGTGGTCTCTTTGCTCCCCTGCTTGTGCTCAGAAAGGACTTTAAAACACTTACAGCCTGAATAGACCCAGCAAGCTCAGGGTTGGCACAGAAAAAACACTCTTTTTGCCAGCCCTTCATGTTAAGTGTCTATATTTAAAATGACTACATAACCTAAGAAATTGTTAACAGATCTTTACCAGGCAAATCCAATTTCTTCTTTGGAGAATTGGATGGAATAAAGATAAAAAATTTGCTTTGAAGATGAGATTTAATTCAAAGTGCCAGTGTTGGTTCTCCTACTGTACTTGTAGGTTTAGAGAATAAAACTGTTTGCTAGCAAACAATCGTCTTAAACAAGATCATCATTAATCCTGAATTCAGCTGTCAAAAGGACTGAGACTGCAAACTAAGAGGGAACAAGGAAAACCTGGTAATTTGTTTGTTAAATATTTGTAAACTGTCATGTCAGTAATGGATAATAAGAAAATTTTGAGCCTCCAGAGCTGATGCATAACACAAAGCTTTGCTGTACTGCACCTAAACTATTATCAATAGCACATTTATTATAATAATAGATGCAAAACAAGCTTCCTGGCTGAAAAACAAGATCAATTTGAGCTCAAGCTATTTGGACATGTTCTAAATGTTGTAATTAAAATGCAGCATGAATGTTCCTTTAAAAAAAAAAAAGTGAGAAAATAGCCTTGCTACAATTACATATACCATCCAGCCCTGACTCAGTAGTCTGACCCCGAGAAAAAAAAAAAAAGAACAGGTAAAGTTGTATTTATGTCCAGTCAGACATTTCTCATCTTCAGGGCTTGCTGCAGAGCCTAAGCTAATATGACTTTTCCTGTTGGGTCAGGATCCAGCCCAGCCTTGAAGATTTGATGCAGGGAGTCAGCCCTGGTTGCACTGAGCTCCCTGTGCCGGTCAGGATTTGATCACAGTACAGCAAAGAAACACAGCTGAGCTCTATCGTGCTGCAAAGGCAGCTGCAGTTCATGGTGGAAAAAAAACCACAAGCAAGTGTAAAAAGATATAAAGAAGCCACCTGTGTGGAATGCTTCACTCCTGGACCAGGTGCCTTGGGGACAGAAATGGTCAGAGTGGCTTTCTCCCCAGCACCCCCCCGCAGTGTTATCGCACACATCAAAGCGTGACTGCCGCCTCCCGCAGCAATTAGAGACTCACAGACACTTCCCAGGAGCTGCCTGTCGCCCCGGAGAGTTGGGCTCTTCTTTTGTTCTGATAAAGAAGTGACTAGTGAGCTACAGCAATCTCCTGGTAGCTCTCTAAATAATTGTGTTCTCTCATGTCTTTTAATCATAAGCCCCGTGAGGCTCATAATACCACATGTGCAATCCAAATTGGCCCATCAGCTCAGTTTATCAAAGGGACTTCATTTAATCCTGGTCTTTGATGGAGACAGGAGTGGTCAAAGTCCGCCCTAATGATTTTCCAAGTTTACTTATCTTGCAGATCTGGGGCACGAAGGCCACTTGGACTCCAAGCACAGCACTGATAATGGGAAGCCATGAGGAGGAAGACAAAATTGACAAGAGCTTGACAGACTGAATCAAGAGAAACCACAGCAGAAACCTGGAAAAACAGTGGAGACTAAAAAGGCAAAATAAGTCCCATTACTGGTATTGCCACAAGTAACAACATGAGACTGATAAAATAAATTGCTGGAGGCAGTATCTGCCTCTGAGTGAATATCACAACTGTGAAAGGGCCAAGAGCAAAGAAATCCGAGCCAGGAAATGCAGAGCCAGAGGAAAGCAGGCCCAAAGTGTTAGGATGGTGGAGCTGCTCTGACCCGGCAGTGTCCCCTCCCAGACAGAGCAGGATGCAGTAGGCATGAAACACACCTTTGCATGGAAAAGTGCATGCTCTTCCCTAACAAGCTGAAAAGAAGCTCAAAACTTTCAGAGTTGAGCAGGTTCTGTCTAGGTGCATCTTTAAAAACCACTGGTATGTCTTCACTTTTCAGCCCAACAGGTCAGTGGGCCCCAGGAGGTGTAATACAGTGACACCAGCTACAAAATGCTGAGCAGACTGAAGCAAAAACCCAAAGAAAGGAACCAAAATCCCTGGCTTCAAGGGATGCTGAACAATGAACATTAGGACCAAAGGCATCAAAGATAAGGGTTTAATGGAAAAGCTAAAAGCCCAGCCTTCTCCTGAGAGAGTTGACAGGAGAAGACTGGAGCAGTGTTTTACTCCCTAGCTGTACGTGATGGATGTGAACACAGTGGGGGGAAAAAAAAAGAATTAAAAAAAAAAAGAACTTTACTAGACAAAACCCAGCTGGTTCTGAAGCTCTCAATGGCTTTTAATAGTTTTCAGCTCAAATGGAAGAGGGAACTCAGAGCTTGCATCACAGAAGCTTGAGGAGTGCTGTGGGCTGTGAGAAATGGAGCACAAGCCCTTTGGTTATAAGCAGCACATACAAAAGGATGGTGCAAAGGAAGAACAAAGAAATCCTCCAGTAGGGGTGTAAAGGACTGTGCTGGCACCATTAGTGCAGAGGGATTCTTCATGGTGCTATCAAAGTTTTGGCAGAAGATGGATAGACCATTTATTTACTTTATACAGAGAGTGCAGGTGGCTCAGGACAACCTTTGGGGAGAAAATGGAAAGAAAAACAGTGATATTAGCTCCAAAAGTAAATCCACAACCAGCAGACAGCAAAGTAAATGCAAACATTACACAGGCTGGCTAATCCCCACAAAGGGACTGACTGGTTAAAAACATGGTCTCATGAGGGATCTGCTCTTTGGAGAGGTGGAGGACCTGAATTTGATGAGAGTTGCCAGGAAGGTGCTTGTGGGTGGGCAGAGTGGGAAAGCCCAAACCTCCCCTTGCTCCAAGGCAGTGGTGAGATGGGGGGACTGCAGAGCTCCTTGGCCAGCCCTGAAATAACAGGGCAGCTGATGACACTCGCTGTGGATGAGAAAGGAGCAGGAACAGGCAAATTAAATACACTCCATGGAAAGAGGGAACTGACTTCTCTTTGCTCTGCAGATTTTCAGCTGTATAAAGTGTCAGGAAGCAAAGCTAGCACTGACAGCCCATGACTGGCACACAGATGGGCTGGCCAGTGCTGGACGTGGGAGCTGCAGCCCCCAGAGAGGTATCGGAGCATCCACTGGCCTCTGCTGAGCTCAGGGCACAGCAGGAGCTGGACTGCATGTCCACACATGTGGGGAGCCACTGTGACTGACAGCAGTTTGCCTTTTTGAAAGACAGCAGCTCCTGGTGCCTGATGAATTCCCGCTGGCCTGTTTCACCTCTAACTTGGGCAGGAAAAATCCATATTGGTACAGCACCTTTGAGGGGTTTCTTTCTTTGGTGAGGACAGCATGAAGGCTACTTGGAAAGTGTTTTGATGCACAGGTTAAACAGAGAAAAGAGCCTGAACAAAGGCTCCCAGCAGTTCCAAGCAGATTTGGGTAGTCAGAGCTCCAAGCAAATTCCCTTCCATTTGAAGGAACTTCATTTGCGAGTGAGTACATACACACAGCAAGGTCTGGGAGATGCCAGCTAATACTCAAGACCTGGTCACTGGGGATGGGCAAGCAGAACAAGAAAGAGCAGAAAGTGCCCTGCCAGGATGCAGCTTGCTGCTCCTTGACCACAAGATTCAGCAGCTGAAGCCTGGCAGCATGTGGTAATACACAGTAATAACACAGGGCTCTCAGCAAAGCACTGACACTAACTTGTAAAAGGCCAAGCCTGGGATGGCCACACAGCCAGCCCCACTGGTGACAGAGGAGCTGCCCCTTTCCACCAGCTGCTGTGTCCATGCTGATGGGAGGTGTGTGGTTGCAAAGGCAGCCCACTGACCACACACCACTGCTGAGATGGACCCAGCCTGTGTTGCTTTCTCTCATTTCTCTGCAAGACAGACTCGCAAACTGGCTGGCTGGGCAGGGCCATAAATAATGTGTAAATAGGCTGGGGCCACAGGCAGCACCAACGGAGGCTCCAGGGCAGGTGACAGCAGTGTGTCAGTCCAGAAGTCCCTGTGGCTTGGCTTGGCACAACACAAGGGCTGACTGAGGGCAGCTAACCAGGCACAGGATAGGTGGGAGGGAGCTGCTGGATAACCCCTGTGCTCTGATTTGCCCACAGATGTGTCAGGCCGTCCGAAGCTGTGACAAAAAGCCAGAGCCAAAGCAACCAGTGCAGATGCTGTAACCACCCAGACATTTGGCTCTGCATGGTCTCTGCCCAGACACAGTTCTCCTGTAGGTCAGCAGCTTTTCTGGATGCAGGAAAGTGGGCAGCATTACCCAGGACAACTCCCAAGCAAACACGCTGTTGCTGCCAGCGAAGAGGCTGCATGAGAGGAGGGATAAGCAAGGTTCCGAGGGCTGGCGAAGTCATCAGTGAGAAGTGACTTGTGGGGAGGGAAGATCAGCATGTGGGACTGAGGGGGCTGACTGCTAGAAAAGGGAGTCATTTGGAGCTAACTTGGGAGTCTGCAACAAGAGGAGAACCAAGCTGCTGCTTGGAGAGGGTACGTGTCTTCAACAAGTCAATTCAGCTTCTTTTCCTTACACACATGGGTAGATCGAACAGGACAAGCCAAGCAGACTGAACAATGTATGCAATGATAAAAAATAATCTAAAAAGGGATATTAGCTTGATTTGTGTATCTTCATCTTGGTTGCCAGTTGTCACATTGGTGGATTCCAGCTACAGCTCCTAACTGCGCTGCCTGAATTGCTAAATTCAGGTTCAGGTTTTTACTTCCTGTAAGCATACTAAAATTTTAATTAAGCACTAAGTCAGTGTTTTAGCAGGTTTTTGAGACTTTAGCTATTTATCTTGTTGATTACAGATCTCTCAGGTCCTTAGTTGTGGCCTAAATTTAGAGCAATTCTGACTGACTGAGCCCTGCAGGATAACTGCTACAACTATTCATTAAAAATGAAGAGATCAGAGTTGATCAGCTGACTGTGGGAGCCTGCAGTGTGGCTGCTCTGCATCCTGACAGTCTTGTGATCTACAGGTGCTAGAGCCAGGTTAATGCTGATCTGCTGGCAAAACACAGCATGAAAAGACCTTGAGAAGATGCAGCAGCTCCTTGATTCAAAGCTCAGTAAGAAACAGTTTCCTTCCTGTTGGTCACCTGAGATAGTGAGGAAGGAGGGATTTTAAGAAATATTTTGTTTCAAGCAATTTCCATTAGGCAACATAAGCCCTTCTCAAGGCAAAATGTTTGTGTCCACCATTTTTGTCCCTCTGGGGAGCACTTTCCAGGACATGAATGAGGGTCCCTGCTTTACAAAGCACATGGGAAGCTCCCTCAAGGAAGCAATGCCACAGTTCATGTTTAGCCAGCTTCATGTGGAACTTTGGGGCTTTTTTTCTAAACTGCTGCAGAATTATAAAGGCCCCACAACTACTTGTACATGAGAGGTTTATCACACACATTAACATGAAAGACTAGCTATCAACAGCTAGTGAATCCAGCTATCAACATGCAAAACCCTGGCCAGATCTGTCAACATCTGGGACCAGACTTATGTCTTAAAAGCTGTTTTAAAATTGTATCACAATAATAAATGTAGTGATAATGAAATGCAGAGTCTGGTACCATCCAAAATTCAGCAGCTGTGGTATTTGCCACGGAGCTGAACTCCCAAGTTTAAGCAGCTTGTGCTAGAAAGTGGTTCTTGTAGCTCAGCAAAGAAATTCAGTGCAGGGGAAAAAGATTATTCTTCTGTGTATCACCCTGGCTAAAACTTGTTAACCACCCCTAACTGTAGCTCTCCCTCCTGTGCTAATCACATCTGTAATACCCATTCAGCTGTTTGTTCTGTCCCAACAGTGAAGCCAAGGTGATGGCTCCCATGGATGGTGGGGACATTGCCAGGGTACAGCCACCTCCTCCTCCGGTCACTGCAGACCCACCAATGCTGGTCTTCGTGACGGTTTTTGCAGTACTCTGGAATGCCAAACCCATTTTCAAACCATGGGTGACCATCTTCCCCCGATGGCCATTCACCACCAGCTAGGAGAGTGCTCTTCTGAAAGACCTGAAGTCATCCATTGTTTAATCATCTGAGCTTTCCTCTTCTCTCATCTCATATTCTCTGCAATTAATTCAATGTAACTTGAGGTGTTCATTGAGGAATTGGGAAGACCTTGACCAAACAGCCCTTTCTTTCCTTCCTGCCCATTAGTCTGCAGTCTCCTTGCCTCAGGACTCAGCCAAGTAAAGTGAAAACTTTTCCTTTCACTCGCTTACATTTCCCTTTCACAATAAAACTCACATCCAGGTCACTGCTCAGGAAACCACAACTTCCACCAGGGCCAGCCCTGCCTCAGTCTCCTTTGCCAGGCCCCATTTGGGTATCCAGAGAGGAACCAGCTCCTAGCATGGCCAGGCTCCTGATTCCCAGTCAGTGCTGACAGCACACACCAGCTGCATCCAAGCCAGTCCCATGCAGCCCTGCCAGGGCTCATCTTCTGCAATTCTGGGATTGTGGTGAAAGGAAGATGGAAGAAAAGAGAGATAAAAGCCCCTTGAGCTGCACAGAGAAGCTTGCTACCTAAAGGCATTTGACTGCCTCAGAAAGAAGAAGTAAATTTAAGGAACTGACAGCCAAAACGTTGTTTTGCTAAGTTTGAAATCTCATTTTTATGCTTATCTCATGCAAAACTGGAAATAACACTGGTCACACTTACAACCTGCTAAGGGGAAAACTGGCAACAACCAGTGCAAATGAAGCGAAATTTTCTGCACAGAAAGATCTTTCTCAGAAAGCACCCTTCAGAAAAACAGATAAACACACATACTTGCAGGGCAAAGCCAAACCCCTGCAATCTCCAAGAAGGTTTGTTCATCTACAGCTCCCCACCATCTCTTCCCTGTCCCTCAGCTGGAGAGGATAATTCCTGTAGGACAGTTGGTGTGAGCTTTCCCTAATCTGTGCCAGATAAAGCTTCACCAGCAGCTGAGAGTCTTCAGTGACAGGTGAAGCTGGACAGGCAGCAGGCTGCTATTTCTCTATAGAGGTTCATACAGCTTTACATATGCTGTCACTACTTTGGATCCTCCCGGTGATCCTAAAGCAAAGAATTGTGAGGAATAAAGAATATTTTTCTAAAATTGGGTATTAGGAGCTGAGCATGGCCCCATCTGTGAGCTGACCATATGCAAGGAAAACCCAGAGACCTCACTACTCCATGAAATCAAGTCCCAAACCTTTGATCCAGTCTTGAGTCCATTTGAAAGCGATGCAAGGCCTCCAAGGATGGAGTTGTGGCTCTAAAACTGGAGAAGTGCTATGCTGAATGTCCTATTTTTCCACCTTGTCCAGCTACAGAAGGGGCAGCTCATTGTTACAGCCCCCAGCCCGCTCGTGGCTGGTTGTGAGCATGCCAATGGAAATCCCTCCAAACTGCTGATGCATTCCAAATAAATGGATCCAATTTAGCAAAGCTACAACTGCACCGAAGCAGTGGGGAAGGATCATACCAGCAACCAAGTAGGCAGATCAGAGAAGGAAAAAGCATCCAATGGGTGATAATGAGCAGGTGGGAAGAAGTAACCAGTTCATCTCTGAGAGAAATGTGAACAGAGCCTTACAGTCCCTCGAGCAATTCTTGGGAGGGGCTGCAGACCCCAGCCTCATGTTAGCACTTTATTTATAGCATCGCCTTCCTGTTCATAACCTTCCCAACTGTGAATCCCAATTTTTCCTTCCCCCAGCATTATGGTGATGGTTTGGAACATGGAGGTGTTTGGAAAGGGAGTCTAAAAAGCAGATACAGATGACATACTAAAGTATCTTTTATGAGTTTGGAACGATTCCTTTAAATTAAGTTCAGAGTCTGTGACAGCTTCGTGTAGTGTCGCCAATAAGGAAATAAAAAAAATCAAGAGATTCTTAAGCATATGTAGTCTTAGAGATCTGGATATCTTGCTTTCCCTCATGCAACTTTGAACTGCTTACCAAGTGTTTCCCAAGGAAAGCGCTTCAATAAATTTGAATTGTCTCTTCACCACATATGCCCTCGAACCCCAACATATTTCCAGATTCAAGGCTTATAAAAATTAAATGCTCCAATAATTCTAAATTGTGTTTGTTCAGTGTTACTGGAGCCTGGCCATTCCTTCAGTTTGGGGATTTTTGTTTTGTTTGCAGTGGGTGAAGGAAGAAATGCTTTCTATTAGTGCTTCAAGTTGGAAGCTGGTCAAACAGAATCACAGCAGAATGATTCAGCAGCCTCTGAGCCGATTCACAGTGTGTCATAAAATGGGATTAGGAAAACAACAATGCTTGGAGGAGAAAGAACCCACACAAAGAATCACAGCAGGAGAACAATACCAGAAAGAACAGAGGGGAATAATCCTCACTTGGCTTCTGAGAAGCAGGTTGGATGACCTAATAGGTGGTTTTCAATGCCCTTCATTCCCCCTGGATTTGCTGGGTTCAGCTGCCTGGATCCAGCCACCACAGCTTAATGAATGTCTCTGCATGGACTGAACCACCCCAAGTGTTCCTGCGTGCACATCTGCAGCCCATTCTCATTTATCTGATGACATTATGGTCCCTCTCTGGCACAACCCCAGATGCTACTTCACAGCAGGCAGGAGCTTATGCAGAACTAGTGGTGGAAGTCCATGACCATTTAGGACATGAAGCAGAGGGAGCAATCTGTGAGTTAGAAACCAAAAAGCTGTGTTTTCTTAGTGTTACTCAAGAAGATCCACACACGGGCAGCACATCAAAAGAGCTGAGGTGTCAAACTAAGTGTATTTCCTAGTACAGTCCTGAACAGGAATTAAATTAAACACGTATTTTGTGATCTCCTGAATCCCAGTATCAGCAACCACCTATGCCCAATGCCAAGATGGAAAAGGAAAGCAGAATTTAAAATCTATTCTCTGTGAACCTGAAGATCTTATTGACAACCTTGTTTTAAATTAGGCCATACCTGTTACAACTGTGGCCTTGAAGTGACAGAGGAGGGCAGGGGCTCTCTTGGGAGTTTTACTAGATCAGCAATGGTTGAATTACTCCTATGCAGAACACGAAATCACAGCTTCACGCAATTGAGGAAAATCAGACAATTATATCACAATTCCAATAAAATTGCTATATCCAAAGTTTGGCAGAGACAGAAAAACAAGGGGGAAAAAGAAAAATCTCATATGCCATGGTCTCTTCTTGTAGACTGAAAAAATGATAAAGTGCATCCTTGTAAATAACTCACTGCAGGATGCCTGGAATTTTATAGAAACTACTGCAACTTGTCTCCCAGTGGGGAATAACTGAGGCATGAGATAAGAAATCAGCCATATCCTAACTTGCAGTGACAGGTGCTGTAAAAGGAAATACCCAATAAAGGTTTAATGTATAGGAAGATGGCAAATAACTGTCTGGAATTCTGAAATAAGAGAGCATAAACCAATTCTCCAATCATGTCTAATCAAAGAACACCATCAGTTGCTAAAAACTTCTAGGGAAAAAAGTGGGTATCAGAGAGGTGGTAGCATGCATGTCTTTGTCAGTAGTGTTTTGGGAATATTTTAGCCTGCAGAATTTAATTCCCTGTTATTACTTCTGAGCCTGAAGGTGAAAATCATAAATCAGAACCGTTCATAACATGCAATAATGGGATGAAGTACTCATAAGGAGAGTTACATGATGAAATCCTTTGGGACTGTGTGTAACCCTTACAGTCCTTGATGACAACATTAAAAATTCTTCTGTCACTAACATCTATTCTTCCCTAATTCCTATACTAGTTTTTCCTCTTTCTTCTCCCCTAACGTCTCCAGATTTTTGTGTCATATGGCATTCCTTCCACCCTTCCTCCCTGCTGCCCTAAATATATGTTTAAGGCAAAATCATAGGAAAGCATTCCATGCTTAAAAAGATGGGCAGGTTTTAAATTACACTGTAATTACTAATAAGGGCTTTTAATACCTGAGGAGCTTTCCCAGGGAGTTTTGCTCTGATTTCAGGACCCCCATTGTTTTTATAGAGGGCTATTTGGTCCCATTTGTAAGGTGGCTACATTTTGAGTAATAAAGACTGCAATGGTCTAAAATAAAATAACATTGTCCCCATCCTTGTTTTACCCTCTCATAACTGAGTTAAAAAAAAAAAAATCCCAACCCATGATGTGTTAGAGCTTTGTTTTCTGAGTAACAAGACCAATCATGTTTCCTCTGCTTGAGGTCTCTCTCTTCTCTTCTTTTTCTTCTAGGTCCTCTGGATCCACACTGACATAGAAATATCCCATGATGGAGAAAATAATGCACACAGCAAAGAGGAGAACAGTGAACAAGACAAATTCAGCCCACTAGGAAAGAAAAAAGAACAGCAGGTCAGGAGGCCCCAGACTCTCAGTCCGGAGCATATCTCTCCACTTGCAAGTGCTTTTTAAAGAACTGGGTGAAAATTATTTTTTAGTTTCCAAAATGGCTCACAAGATAGAAACTTTCTCATCCTGTTTTCTGGAAAATGCTTGTACAGATAATGTAATTACAAACATGTGATACCTCTTGAAACAAAACAATTAGATTGGGTTGGTTTCATTAAATCTTTTCTTACAAATCTGTCCTGACTGGAACGCATCTACCAGGGCTTTTTGCCTACAAGATTCTTTTGGGAGAGGCAGGTTCATGCTGGCCAGAAATAAGCGTCAGTTCACACCTTCATGGCATCATCCCAGAAGTTTCACAGCCTGAATTAAACTACTTCTGCACCACGACCTCCCCCTGTAAGCCTGACATCTCAGGGGTGCCACAGGCAGCTGGCCTGGCAGGATTCCCGAGCGAGACGCTTGAGGAAGAACTGAGTGCCCACTGGTCTTGTTCCTAGTGAGCAACTCAACCTGTGGCTGCCACTGTGTCCAGGCTCCAGGCCCAAACACAGCCAGCTTGCCTAGAGCTGAGCTCCAGCAGCATTATCCAGCGCAGGTCAGTTACTTCCTGACACTGGGACGGTCTGGGAGGGCCAGTGCTCCCCAGGAGAGCACCACTGTGGACCTCTTGGAGCAGGGGCTGGGGGGCAGCCCAGAGTGGGCTGCTGTCACTCAGGTGCAGGAGTCTGGGGCTGGGCAGAGAAGCTGTGTCTCCAGGACACTGACACCCAGAAGCACCAGAAGCCTGTTGTAAAGCATTACCTCTGTTTAAGAGCCAAACCATACCTGTGCCATTGGTGCAGCCTCGGCAACAATGAGCACAAAGGTATTCCCCACAGCCACCGTGAGCAGCCAGCCTGCCTGCAGCACCGACTTCATGCTGGCTGGAGACTGAAAAGAGGAGAAGGGCCTGATCAGTGGGAATTGTGCTGTGCCCTTCGGCCCTGCTTCACCCTCTGGTGTCCTGCCCAGCGTAGGTGTCACTGGGCTCAGCCTAGGAGGAGACAGTGGAATTTCCTCTGTGTGGTTAATCTGTGGTTAATCTCAACAGCTGCATACAAGGAGCTTTCAAGACATGGACAGGAGGACACATGAAGAAGCAGGAGATGCTGTTGTTGCAGAGCTGAATCCTGGTCATCCCCAACCTGCATCATCTGAAATGGTACGATCAGGACGTCCAAGGAGCCACACAAGCCCTGCATCTTGGAGTCTGGTGCCATGTGGCTGTACACCTTTGGAAAAGAGACTGGATCTTGATGTTAAATTTCCTGCTGAGGACAAATTTTTCACAACCCATTACAGATCATCCCACTGTATTAATCATCCTCATTAATAAACATCTGCACTTTACTCCAGGGATAAGTTTGAGTAGCTTCAGTAACTGTTTGACCATGTAATGTCTCAGTCTTCTCTTCTCATAAACCTCCCCAAACAACAATCAAATCATCCCTTGCACGCTCATTACCCCTTGCTCCCTTGTTAAAACCTTGCATGTTTAGACCCCCTCAATCTCTCATTTTAAAGCAGGTGCCAAGCCCTCATGCTACCCTGTAGCCCTTGAGATACCTTTGCCTTTCACTGAAAAATACAAATCACAAAATCCTTCACTAGGAGAAAACCCTGATATTACAGTATTCAGAGCTTTCACGTTAACTATCCAGTTCGGTTCTGTGTTCTCAGTTACCTGAAATGGAGATTTCCAAGTATCACTGAGAACAGGTACCTTCAGAATACAAATTAATTTAGCTTGAGGGCACCCAGCAAGGTGTGTTATAATCCCACTTCCAGCTGAAGGATAGATAACATTGTTAGTGTCATGGCAAAGGAGGGATGACAAATCAATGACAGATGCAGGAATGAATCCTGAAGTCTAATCGTAAGGCCCTTATCTTTAAGTGGAGTACCTGAGAATAGGAGAAGGCCAGACCCGTAATGGAGAACATCACCTCCCCAGCAGATATTAATAAATATTGTGGTAACTGCCAGGCCATATGGACATTGTTGGCTTTGATGTCTTCTGACTTCCATGTCTCAACAGCACCTCCAGAAATCTAGCAGGAAAATAAAGGCACACTGATTAGTTGCTGAAAGATCAGATCTTTCTTAGCCTGGACAACAACTGCAAATATACCAAAATAAAGTTTTAAGCAAAGGTGGGAAAAAAGCTCTGCCTTTGAAGCAAACTATAGCTCTCAGCCCTGCCATTTCTAAGCCTGTTGCGAATGGGGTGACTCCTGCTGCACAGGGCAGAGAGAGCAGGATAGAAGCATTCCGGCTCATTCAGGTACCACAAGAATTCCCTGAATTACTGCAAACCAACGAGTTGTCTTCTGTAATGGGGCTGGGAAAAGCCTGTGAGGTTCCAGTGCAGAGCCTGTGACCGGCTGCTGTCCCCAAGGTCAAAAAAGGATGACAGGGTAAGTGCTCATTGCATCCATGTGGTCAGTGCTCCCATTTTATCAGCACTTCCCTATGATACCATTGACACCCAAACAAATTCAGCTCAGGAATGCCAAGAGTAACAAAGACTGTTCCGTATCAGACCTACTCAGATAGTTATGGCACCTGTATTCCTAATTATTTTTGTTTGTTTTCCCAGTTGTAATTAATACTGCCTGTGATGCAGAGGCTCAGAGGCTGAGAGAGACTTGACTACAAACCAGGAAAACACTAGATTGAAATGACTTCAGGCAGAAAGCCCTGTGTTTAAGGAAAGTACTTGGGAAAATACAACGGATGTTTATGAGATGTTCTTAATCACCAATCATTGCCAGGGAGGCAAATCAAGAGACTGTATTTCAGCAGGCTAAAAGGGGTGAGAGGAGAGCTGTGCATTGCTCTTTAGCCCATAAAGAAATGTCACAAGCACCACGCTGTAACTGCACACTGAGGAAGGCTGGGTAGAAGGCAGCATCCCCATGATTTAAGTTTCGCAGTTCAGCTACATTAGCAGATTAATATATTATATTCTTGGTTCTTCTATATGGCACTCCTGGCAGAGGAGCGGGGTTCAGTACAAATCACTGCAATAATTAAAAGTGATCTTGGCCTCAAGCAAACTAACTCTCTACAGAAGGCAGAAACCACAGAGAGAGAGATGGAAAAACAAAGGCTCAAAAATATTGAGGCACTTAGCACAGGGTTCAGAAGGGCTGAGGCACAGAGCCACCCTAAGCAGCCAGGGCTGTAGCAGGGACTTTTACAGATGGGGCCACAAACTGGAATCCTTGGCCACAGTGACATGGGATGCATCTACCTCAGCTGGCCCTGACTCTTGTGTTACCAGAGGATCTGGGGCAATTTTCTTAGTGTAATATTTTTTATGCAACTCCTCTATCTGGTTTCTTATCTGGTAAAAGAGGCTTGCAGCCATAGAAGCCATGGCCAACATCACTTCAAGTGTGTGTGTTTTATGTACATAAATCTCTGCACTCACAGATGGCAGCATCTGCTTGCTCCCTTCAGGGCTGTACATCCCACTCCAGCTACTGGAATTGGAAAAAAAAAAAAGCCAGGTGCTTCACGGCTATATTTTTCCCCCTACGTATTTGGACTCTGCAGATACGAACAGCTCCCATTAATTGCCCAACAGGGAGATGCTACTGCCAAGGAGTAGCTGACAACATTTTGCTCTGCTCATCACAACACAGTAGCCAAAGTCTCAGAGGGCAGCTTCGCAGTGTGTCCTGTCAGACTCGGTTTGTCTGTGTGCCTTTGTGGTGGAAAGGTTAAAATGGGAACTAAGCTGATCACATTCATCTCTGTGGCTCCAGCCAGCTGGATCAGGGTTGAAGCAGTGTCTGAGAGGCTGGCAGGCAGGGAAAGGAATCCACCCTCTCAGCAGTGCTCAGAGCCCATCAGGGCTAGGCTGTTCAGAAAACCATGCCTTGACTTTACACTAGGCTCCAAATTAGCTGTACAGACAGTGAGAAGAGGAAACAGATGTACAACCTCACCAACCTCCTCCCTCAAGTCTTTGTCCCTCTTCCCCCTATGCATAATCTACAAATCTTGGAAGATCAGTCTTTAGTTCAGTAAGCTAAATGTGAGGATAGAGCCAACTGTTTCTGCAGTTTTTTGGGCGTGAGGCACTACCAGGTACAGTATTTTAAAGACCACAAGCAGAGTCAGCTCTTGGCAGAAGGTAATAACTCTTTGCAGTGCTCTGGGTCAATGTTAACTGCTCCAGCATGGCATGAGACCAGCACAAACCACAGATCACATGATTTTCTATGGAGAATTTCTACCCAGGGAAAGATTTTACTTCTTTTTACCCATGCAATCTGACATGATCACAGTGTAAGGTGGAACAAATGCACACCCACCTTGCTGATGTAGGTACCAAAACCTTTTACTATCCCTTTCATAATGGACTGCCTTAGATGGCTACTGCCCAGGGATCACAGAGCAGACAAAGCAAGTGAGAGCCACCAACACAAGAACAAAAGCACTGCCAGAGAGTAGAACAGGAATGTGTTATCATCACAGGAACACTTACATTAGTTATCACAACAGTGTATGAGGCACCGAAGTCAAGCAACCCCAGCTCCAGTGGGAACTCTCCTGTTTCAGTTATGCATTTTCCATTATTATATCTAGATAAAAGGATGAAGGACAGTATTTCCCAGTTAGTTCCCCAAACAAAGAACACAGAGCAGAGCTATCAAACAAGCCCTTGAAATGGAGCAGGGAGGATGCAAGATGTAAAGATGCAGTAGCATTTACATGAGACAATCACTGGAGTTCTTGCCATCTTATCCTTCGAGAAGCACTTAGACACTGACTGGTCACCTAATGACCATTGATAACATTTTTTAATGCTTTCTGCTTCTTCTTAGTGCTGATTTATTTTATTTTTTCCCCCTCAGGTTTATTTTCCGCCCAAAATTTGCTCCATTTCTTCAGGAACTGTAGGCCAGATAAGCAGTCAACAGGAACTCAAGAGATATGCACCCAGAAGCCACTTTGTTTACTTTCAGTAGACAAATTAGCCTTCATATTTGTTCTTCTGATTTTGGATGTGTGAGATGGCACAGAGGCTCAGCAGCATTGCCACAATGGCTGCTGCATTCTACTAAATTGCAGCAATAAATATTTTGGATGGAGCTGATGCAGAGAAAAGCCATGAAGCTTGTTTTGAAACATTGGAAATGCTAGAAATACCCTACAAGAGCCAATTCCAATGCTGCCAAACCAAGGCCATATGGAGCCCCTGTCTAACAAGCCCAGCCTGCAAAGCCATGTAATGCTACTTGATGTTACCAGCCCACATACCAACACTTTGTAGCATGGAATATGGATTGGCCTTTCCAAACACTAGGAGCTTGGGCCTGAGAGAATAAGAAAATAAAACAGGCACCAAATGGCAGAGGACACTTTACCATGCCCCACCTTACTCCACTGACAGATGCACAGGAATGGCCAGTCTCTTCCCTTCAGGCCCCCACATAATGTGAATAAAAACTTCTGCACACACATGAGTGGCCCGGAGCACCTGCTCTGCACTGAGCTGATAATTCTGCTTTTTACAAACATCTGCCCCCACAACCACTTGCCAAGGCAATAGCAATGAAGGTTTTGCTACTAGGCTGTGAAAAGCCTCTTTGTATCCAAGGAAATGCCTTAGCAAGGACCTTCAGCTCAAGAAGGGAGACTTACATGTCCCTCTCCAGCAGCGAGTACTCAGAAGCACTGTAGTTTTTCTGAACAGCAATGAACCTTTTGCTATCAATGGTGAGGTTGACATCTTGGCTCAAACCATTAATGAATCTGCAAAGAAACCATAATTCATTGACCTGTCAGACCAGGCAGGAGAAGCATAACAGCAGACACTTTAGAAGTTTGCTTACTCTCCCAAAGCATTCTGTAATTCCATAAGGTTATGAGAGTCTCTCCTGCAAGTTACCAAAATATTTGTCTGATTCACTGCCTAGTTTTTCAATACAAGATTTGTTTCCCTGTTGCATAATTTTACCCTCTTACTCTCTTTCCTGTGAAAAGTGACCCTCACTTTTTTTAGTCTAGAACCTCCAGGCAATCCAATCTCAGAGACCATCAAAGATTGCAGCAAATTCAGAGGAGGCCATGAAGATGATCAGAGGGCTGGAGCACCTCTCCTATGAAGATAGGGTGAGAGAGTTGAGGCTGTTCAGCCTGGAGAAGAGAAAGCTCCAGGGAGGCCTTAGAGCACCTTCCAGTACCTGAAGAAGTCCTGCAAGAGAGCTGGAGAAGGACTTCTTACAAGTGTATGGAGTTATAGGACAAAGGGAATGGCTTTAAACTGAAAGAAGGTTAGATTATGTTAGATTTTAAGAAGAATCTCTTCATTATGAAGGTGGTGAGACACTGGAACAGCAAAGTTGTGGATGCCTCATCCCTGGAAATGTTCAAGGCCAGGTTGGATGGGCCTTTGGTTTAGTGGGAGGTGTCCCTGTCAATGGCAGGGGTGTTGGTACAAGGTGATCTCAGCCCAGACTGTTCCATGGCTGTGTGAGAGGACAGAGCCTCAGCCTACCACAGGAAACGCTGAAGTTGTGTGTCCTGATGAGCAGGTGCACCATGCTGGCAATGAGTTTCTACCAGTGGGAAGGAGTTTTCTAGCAAAATAAGGTATCTTCATCAAAACTAAAACTTATATGGGAATGGTTTGTTTGGGTTTTTTCACAGACAAAAGACAGTTTCCTTTTGGCAATTCGAAAATTGTTAGTAAAACTGAACGCTTTTCCTTTGATCTATGTTTTAAAATACTTTCAGTTCTTTAAATGGGGGTGAAATCCCTGAAGTTAGTCAAGTGCTTAACAAAAGTAAATTTTTAGGGAAAAAACAGTTTCTTCCTAGTGAAAATTCTCTACAAATTGTGAAAATATGGGGATTTTGTCAAAAAACCCCACAAGAAAATATAAAACAATTCTGATTGAATCAAGTCTTCAAGTGTTTAGTCAGTAGCAACCTTCACAAGCCCAGGGCTATGAAGAGATCCTGCTCTTCTACTTTGTCTATATAGGCTTTCAGATAAAGGGGTTGGGCATTGTTTTTAAGGTTTGCTTTGTTTGGTTGTTTTTTGGTTTTGCTTTTGTGGTGGGTTCATTTCGTTGTTTTGGTTTCATTTTTAATTTCACCTCACCCAAAACCTCTAGAAAGTCCTGCTGGAATACCTTTGGGGTTTTTTTTGGCAAATTTACATCTTCTGCACCTCAGCAGCCAGCACAAACCACCACAGGAATGTTCATAGACTAAATGGAGTAGCTCAAATTAGGAAGAGTGGACTAAGCAGAGCCCAATGTCCAGCTGAATTGTTTATGAGGATGTAAAACTGTTGCTGTATCCAATTTAGTAGAGACTTGTGCGTGAGTTTGGGTGAACATCATGGGTTGGCCAATTTGCAAAGGACATAGCAACAGCTCCTATCCAAATTGCTGCTTCCCGTTCATCAGTGAGATGAATTTGCCACTTTTCCAAGGAAGGAGCTCTTTTATGTTGCCATCTCAGCCCAGACTATCCCAGGCAGTGAGCAGCAATAGCTCTCAGCTCTGCATGGCATGTGTGGGAGCTGACACTCTGTCAAGCCTCCCCAGCTGACACCCGAGTCTTGCATGAGAAGTGTGGACTAGATTCCAACCTGAGAACATCTGGGCTATGTTACATACAGATGCATTACACAAAAGCCCTTTCCCTCACCCAACTCCCGCCAAATCCTCAAAAAAAAAGCCATTCCTACCTAACAGCTGCCAAACCATTTTCTGGCTTTGCTTCCAAGTCTGTAATCTAAAGAGGGGAAGAAAAAAACATCAAACGTATTTATTAATGCTGCCTTACAATAATGTGTGGCAGACAATACTGGTGTCTCTAGAGTTACACATGTGCTGCAAAGCCTGTGGAAACCAACTGGACTCTCACATAAGCTCTACATCAGGCCACAGATGGGGAGTCCTGCTACAATGAAGCCAATGGCAAAATTTCATCTCTTCCAAGGGCTTAAGATGAGATCATATCTTTTCTCCTCATCTCCTCTGTAACAAAGGCTACTGAGTTTCAGCCAGTCACCCTTCTACTGAGGCGGGTAACACCCTCCAAGAAAGTATTTACCTTGATCTTGAGATAGCAAGAGAGCATGATCCACATTAGTCATCTTTCAGTGACTAGCTACAGTTAAACTTGAGTGCCGTACTCCTACAAAATCTGCAACTGCCTAACTTTCAGACTGATTCTTGTAATATTCATAGACTTCACAGAAGTCTAAAGCTGAGAGGAACTGCTAGGTTACTATACTGATCTTCATGCATCACTCATGCTTTCCCTGATCCTCAGTACTCAAGAGATTAAACTGTTGTAACGTGCAGGCAGAGAGCAGGAGAAACCAAGATGCACTGAGCTTGTTTGTGCTCACAGTCTCTGCAGACAGACCCCTGGAATGGCTATCTGGATGGGCACACTGGGGAGTGAGAGTCTCTCTCCTGGAGACCACAGCTAGAGCAGCAGCTAGATAGTTAATCAACATTCATTTGGAGAAAACTATTTGGTGTACAACACTGAAAAAACACAGTTAAGACCTGCCCTGGAGCTTGTATGTCACAAAAAAAGAAGACAAAGCAAAGCTCTAGGCTAGTAGAAATCCAGAGCTGTGCCATGTCCACTGAAGATGGCAGGGCAATTTCAATTTGCACTGCCCACAGATGGAACCCAGGCAAGCCAAAAGGGACTTTCAGAAACTGGCTCTCTAAAAATTTTTCTGGCCCTTTCTCCACACTTTTTCCTGATGCAAAACCCTGAGTTTCTGAGACCAAGGATCCAGAATTTCATTATATCTATAAAATGTCTATTGTACTTCAGAGTAATATGCTACCCACAAATAACATATGCTCTAAATAATAAATAGCCACAGTGAATAATAAATGTCAGAGCAATACATAATTAACGGCAACATCTTTTTTTTTCCACGGGAGACACATGGGGATGAATACTCTAGTTCGTTGCAGACGGACCAGCCAAATTACTACTCGTTTTCACTGATGATCCCCAGAGCTCTCAAATTCATTTCCTGCCTACTCAACAGCCCACAAAGGAGAAGAAACCAATTTCAGATTGGATCCTTCCAGGAAAGCACTCCCACCTGAGTGAGTGGGCCAAATCCAGCAGGGAGGGAGGTTACTCGAGGATGAGCTCTGCAACACAGCAGTGATGCTGGCATTGCTTTCTTTGTGTTGCAATGCTGGAAAAGTATCATTTACCACACTGTCTTCCACATCTCCCTTATCTACAGCTGTGAATGACAGGTCAATAGCATCACCCAGCAGCACAGCTGTTTACCAGCACATGGGAGCCTGCCTGTGCCAGGGTGGGCATTAATTTAAGCACAGTCTAGACAGTTGGGGCAGCATAGATCTACTGGAGCCCTGAGACTGCTATGCTCCAAGCCTGTTACAGGCTCTTGCTTCCTAAGGACTGCATGAAAACCACTGTACAAGTATCTGTTTCTTAAGGAAACAGCACACAGCCATCAGGGTCACAGGGAAACTTAACTTTGTGTGATACTGAGCCCCAGACTCCAAACTGTAAAGTTTGATCACCAGCAAAAAAACCTTGATGCTATGACAAAAGAAATTCTTTAAATTAATTTTGAAAAGCAGTTATATGATTTCTACTATATAATATTGAATGCTTGGTGTGGCTACCCTGCAAGGTAGAAGGCTGAGGAACTGCAAAGAGAATGGGTATTTTAGCATGAGGCCAGATTCTGATGGCATTTACACACCTGCCATTATGTGCAATAACACCATTCATTTCAAGAGAGCTTCTTAGGATACAGCTACGCATAAAAGATATCAGAATCTGCCCTACACATCCCATATGCCCCTCTCTGATTGTTGTAGAAATACACAAAAGTTCAAATACAGCCAGCTCTGCTGCAGAGCCTGAAATGAGCTTAATCATTTATTCTGTTCAGCAAAACAAATGGGCCTTCTGTGCTTTTTCACTAAACACTTGCAATAACTAAACTCGGAATCATTCCTCTGATGCTTTTATTCCATGGCCAGCCCTAGAGCCTCTTTAATGTCTTTGCTTTATAGAACCATCTTTGGGGGGAAATCTCTGGCTCTGTTTCCCCAGCTTTCTCCAGCTCTGCTGCCTAGCAGGCATGACTCTGCTCTCCCACTGCAGCACTCAGTGGATTAAAGTGTGCCCAGAAACTCTCAGATGCCACAACACCTCTATTAATCAACCAGCAGAAATGTGTACAGATCCAGTGCCTCTAGCTAAGAAGTCAGGTTTAGAGCATCTGAGAGCAATCAGACAGACATTGAAACTGAGCAAATGAATTAATGAGCCTATTACCCCATTGTAGCATCACAGCCATTGAATTAATACTGTATTTACACTTCACTCCCACACTCACTAAGCGACTTGATAGTCTTCCTTCTGCCTCAAAAACAATTAGGCTGTATACTGATTTTTCCTTCACGGTGTAGTTAAAAGCAAGAGTCAATTCTTGATGTTGCAGGGTGAAGTGAAGGCTCTGTTGCTCTCCATTCAATATTAATTTTGAGTACTCAGCTGGGTTCTGTGGAAGAAAATAAACTTGGTTACACTTTCTTTAGATAAGAAAGGATCTGTCTTTTCCTAGGAAGTGCAACACTATCCCCTCTTTAAGGCAGACTGTAATCCTGTTATCCTTTATTCCTAATTACAGGCGAATGTAAGGTGTATCCTTTGCTGGGGAAATTGGTCTCCAAATATTCCGTTTCTGTCTCATGTAACAGAAGTATTATGCTTCATTTGTAAAGCTATTCCCATGTACTTCTAAGGCGATGGAGCAGAACAAGCTTTTGCATCTGTGGGCTTTATTAGAAAATGCCTGAAAAAAAGCCCACCCTTTCTTCAGTGACATGCAAGTCAGGCCTTTCAGTCCCAAATAATATGCTTACCTGAAAAGACTCCACAGGCTGCTGAAATAGGTCCTTGCCTTGGATTGTCACTTGAACAGGGTTCTTTGCCAAATTCAGGACCCGAATTAAACTTTCTTTTGGGACAAGTCGAGGCATATCAGTTTCCTAATTAAAGTAAAAGGCTTTAAGTGCCATCTGTATGCTTTATTAGCACTTTAATATCTCTTCATTTTTAGCCATAATAGTCTTCCTCTCTGTAATGACACTTTTCCATCCCTTTCTCAACAGAAGTTGCACTCAGAGAAAACTGAACATAAATCCTTTCTAGGGAGGTTTCCTCATAGTAGCTCAATGACCAACCCATCATTCCTCCCAAAAATTGCTCTTCACACCACTAAGTGTACAGACTACACACCTATTGAGGAGGTAGAACAATGTCACAGCTTTCATTATACAGCTCCCTAGTGCCTGGATTTAACCAACTGCCATATCAGAATGGAAAAATTTGTGCTTAGCTTTCAAAAGCAGTGATCAGAATAATTATTTCCCATGGCAGTCAGTGACTGGGAAAAGAATCAGACCAGAAGTTAAGTAGTTTTTAAAATCCCAGTCCAGCTTCATGTCTGTAATCAGTGATTTTGCACTACTGGACACCTTGCTATCTATACAGCCGACTATATTGATATTATTCCCTGTTTTCAGAGAGAGGGAAGCTGATGCCTCCAGCACTGAGATATCTCTTTCTGTCAGGAATCATTTCCTAGAGAGAGTACATCAATCAGTGTCAGCCTTGTACTACCTGCAGAGATAATTTTTTTTTTTACTTCTCTTTTATTCTCATTTTATTTTCAAGTAGCTGCCAGCAATACTGCAGAGCTACTCATTTTTCTTCTATCTTATCTGATAATTTGGGTATTGCAAGCAGGGCATTTTGAACCTAACTTGGTGGGGAGACACACTGCCACAGCAGACAGAGCGAGCTGATTTTCCTGTATCCATATGCTGCTCTGGACCAACAGGCCTGCTAATATTATCCAGCAAATTCCATTACTGTAGCATTTCACTTCTGCTACCCACAGTCAAGTGAAGGTGGGCCATCTTATCCTCCTCTTTGCTAGAGCTTAAAATGGCCTTTAGGGTAAAATTTTCATGCACAGGCGGGGGGAACCTCTCACTCACCTTGCTTCTGCCCAGAGGAGTCCCTCACAGCCAGAGCAAACTTTGGTGCTTGGCCAGAGATGCTGCTGGCAATCAGAGCATTTCTTTGCTCACATAAAGAGATCAGAAAAAAGACCTGAACCCTCAAAGTCTCATCTCAGTGGGAGGCTCGTTAGGGGATTCACCTGAGGAACCAGCAGATGTTAATCCAGGGCTGTGAGCCAGCCACTCTAACAGAGCATTTTAAGTATACATAGAAGTTTTAAAAATTAATCCTAGAGTAACTTTTGCGAGACAAAGGTCAGCCAAAGTCTACACAATGCTGGTCACGAGCCAGAAACAAACAGTACAAATCTGCAGGAGCTAACGTGGAATTTATAAGAGATTTTCTGCCATCCTGTCTGGGGGTGCCTGGCAGTCTCTGATGCCTGTGACTGCATTCACCTGCCTCCCCAGAGAAACAATGTAGCTTGTAAAAAAAATGCCATCCCCACCCTAAAGCAGGAAAGTAGTTAAATTAAAAATTTTTAAAACAATTAAATAAAAACACCAAAACCACCACACACACACAAAAGACCCCAAACAGAAAAGTACAGGCAAGCTACAGCAAGAAATAGGAGAGAGAACAGACTACCTTTTGGAAATTAATCACTAGCATTAACTAGATGTCTGTCAAGCACTTTGATGATGGAAATCTAGAATATAGACCAATACAGATGACCAGCACAGCAAAACTGCAAAGACTAGAGAGAAAGACATAGAGACAAAGAGAGGGAAAAGTAGACAAGGTAAGAATTATCATTAACAACTGGATCAGTATGCTCAATTGTAAAGAAAACATTACAAATTTTGATCAAGGAGCACAATGGCTTAAAGGATTATCTACCCGGCATCAGTAAAAACACCCCACGGAAAGAAAGTATTTCTGAGGAATGCCTTGTGCTTTACTTACATTTATTTTGACTTCTATAACAGCTGCAAGTCCAAACGCCAGCCCTGCAAGGATCATACCTGTTGCCATTTTCCTAATAGGTCTATGGAGCAAATGAAAGAGGTGCCATTAAGGAAAAAAAGTAACTTAAACTACAGAATACCATTCCTCAGAGCCAAAGATGTGCCAAAACCATGTAATAAACTGTCCAACAGGTGGCACTCAGGATGACAGGCTGTTTAAATTGCCGATCTTTTAACTTAAAACTATTTTATTATTCTGTATGAGGCCAGCACTGAGGCCAATTAAAACTGATATGCTGTGAAAAGAAGTTCTTTCCTTGCAAGTTTCATATTATCTTTTTCCCAGCTCTTCTAGTGGGAATAGCTCATGACATTATGTTAATCCATGATGTTGGAAGGAGCACTAGAAAGGATGTATCTTCAAGTCCCTTTCAGGAAAGGCAAAAGATAAGCAACATGCTATTTAGCAGTGGGAATGAGGAACAGAAAAATGTGTAGTTTGTGTCATCAATGTTTCTGACCATCTGGGGCATCATTCTGGGTTACTTCTCATGCCAATACATTTACATTTCTAGCAAATAAAGAGCTTGCTTCTAAACTCAAGGCAAAGCTAGCGCAACTTTACCAGAGTTACATGAGAAAATCTGATACAAAGCAGAATAAAGCATGTCCAGAACAGCAGGTTCAAACTGAGTATTGAGTTGCTGAGATTTGAAACAAATCTGATTCTAGATTCAGTGATCTCCACTCTTCGTAATGGTCTTTAGTCCTGGCATTCATTCCTGGTTGGTGCTTGAGTTTGTGCTGCTGGGAGAACTACTCTGTGAGCTGGTCATCAGGCAGGAAGTTTTTTGCCAAGTCAGGGCACAGTCCAGGCCATGGGCTCACAATGAGGTACCAGGGAGAAGCACAGCCTCTGATGTGTATACTCCAAAAGGGGCACCATTGCAGGGCTGGACAATGTTTTTGATATGTCTTTAGGTGCAAGTAATTCAGCACAGTGGGAAAGGACCAGCACGGTGAAGGGGAAGGCTTCTGAGGTACCTGTCACCCCCATTTTATGTGGTTTTGTCTGTCCAGCATTTTAGTTTGGATTAGGAACATGCTTTTTAAGCCCATCTCCCCACTCATCGCTCTTTCCCATGCTAGGGTTCACAGGGAGAAGTGGTGCTGGAGCATGGAAACTTGGCTCCTTTCAGTTGAAACTCCACTGGCAAAGGCACTCCATGAGCACACATAATCTACTGCCACTGCTACAGGGCATCACTCCACAGAGGCAGAGTACAGACACTCTGAAGTTAATTCCCACAAAATGCATAAAGTGGGTCTCATAAACAACCTGAGGTCTGCTCCTGTTACACTGCATTTCTTGCTAATACAGACTAAGGATAAAATGCTTGGTTCATATGGAAACCCCCCTATGCACTCACTGGTTCAGATCCCAGCCAGCATGGAACCATGAATTTGGTCCCACAGGAACTTTTCAGGGAGGCAATCGTTTAGGCATGATATGGGAAACAAGGTGGAAAACATGTTGATCAAATTCAAAGTGAGACTATTCATATCTGCTTTTGGAAAAGTCTGTACAGAGCAGAATCCAACATCACTGAGTTTTACCCTCTGGAATTTCCACAGTCTGTGGAAGAGGGTGATGCTGCCTCTTGGGACTGAAGTATACGCAAGTATTGGGAAAGGTGAAATTTGTGTTTCTCTTCCTTAAGAACTATTCTGCACACTTACTGCAGAAGCACAGATGCATCTGTACTGTCCCCAAGTACTTACGTGAAATTCAATTTGCACATGCTTATCAGGGGGTAGAGCCCAAGGTCAAAAATTGGGATGAAGACAAGAATAAGAAGTGGATTTAAGAACTGCAATACAAAAGAATGGGAGTTCAGTGACTAGAAAGAAAATTTCAGTAATTAAACCCATAAAGCACTGTCCTCCAGAAATAATTCCATTACAGAAGGGACATGGACTAACGCTTAAAACCTCCTTTTAAAATATAATCATAGTTTGCACTTAACAGCTTCTGCTATTTAGTTTTCACAGGCATGAATACATTTTGTTCATTTCCTCCCCTCCAAGAGGTAAGCAAGCATCACTGGCCCAGTTTCCCTGGAGAGAGAACTGAAACATGATGTTTTTAAAGAGTACAAACCCCACTGACAATAGAGACAGGTGACCTTTGGTGCTGTGGTGGGACCTTAAAACAAATCAGCAACAATGGAAACATCTTGGGACTCCAGCAAAATCCCAGAAGAACAGGCACTATTCTGTGAGATTGGCAATTTTTCGCACTTCAACACAACCGAGTAATCCCCCAGGAACACAATTTCTCCTGGAAGGAGCACAGCTTGTCTGCCAGCCAGCAGTGGCAGACCAAGAAAATAGAGACTGATGAAGAACAAGCAGAGAGAAATGTTGTTTCAGTTCCAAAGGAAGATTTCAGGGAAC
Organism: Gymnorhina tibicen; assembly: GCA_013399875.1. Classification (NCBI taxonomy): domain Eukaryota; kingdom Metazoa; phylum Chordata; class Aves; order Passeriformes; family Artamidae; genus Gymnorhina; species Gymnorhina tibicen. The sequence goes on from VXAZ01007005.1 coordinate 1,604,617, forward strand.
AGAACAGCTTTGAATTTCTCCCGAGCTGTTCACCATAAGAATTGTAATCAACTGTGACAACATAGCACCATCTTGGAGCTTTCATGTTTTCATCTGCCCTGCAGAAAGGGAGGGACCAAACATATTTCAAGAACAATGTTCATCCCAGGACAGGGGCCTGTTAAAAGGAGATACAGGTTGTATTCTCCACATGCCAGCACTAGTTCAAGAACTATTATGGTGGTATGTTTCCCCACACCTCTGCAGTGTTCTGCAGGATTCAACTTTTGTATTAGGACATCCTCAGGGTCTTCTGAACCCCAAGCTTGCAAAACAGCAAGTGAACAATATGGCAGAGGCCATACCACAGCAACCAGCAGGAGCACTGCTATTACCTTGAAAAGGAGCAGAGAATGGCCACTGGTCCCATAAGAAAAATAAAAATGAAAGAAAAATAGAAAATACATTCTAAAGGTTATTTCCTACCCTGTAATATCTTTTACCTGCATTTGGTCAGGCTGAAGGACATATATTCCCTGAAACAAAAAGATATTCCAAGTGATTCATAAACACTATAACATATCAGTGCATATGGCAAATAAGTAATCGGTCCCATAGAGGCCTTTGCAGCCAAGGTGGTTTCCTCAAATGCTTTATGTTGGCTTTAGCAGCTGATACTGTGCTCTCGACACTTGTCACCTAAGGACACAGTGTTTAATAAGATCATTTTGCAGAAGGAAGCTGCACTCAATCCTTGATATTTGGCAGCTGTGACACAGCCCATGACAGGTACTGAGGCCCATCTTTCAGGCTGGCTGAGCCATGAACTAGATGAGTGGAGAAGAATGGGGGTGTTAGTGTCCAAGTTGGGAGGTGGGCTTAGAGCTTCTTCCCTCCCTGCTTCCATAATGTGAAAAGCCCCAATTCTGTAAGTGAGTGTTCCCAAGCTTCAGGACCCTGTGAGCTCTGCTGACATTTCTCCCAAGTTCCCAAAAGGATAACAAAAGACCATCCTTGAGCCAGTTGGCTGCACAAACACCTCTTTCCTCCCCCCATCTGTACCTAACAGGCTTTGGACGACAGTGACTTCTTGGTTTGAGCCAAGAGTCCTCAAGACTATTAAGAGGTGCATCACTACACCCAGCCCCTACAAATGGGCAAGGTCAGCAGGAATGGACGGATGGAGGGATCCCAGACTCCAAAAGGAACCCTGGACCTGTCTCCAGAGAGGGGCTGGTGTTTGTCTGAACTCCATGAAATGATTTTCATTTGAAATTAAGATGAAGGCGGGGGGGGAAGGGTGCAGGAGGGAAGAAATTAGGAGGAAATAATGTATTTCCATGAAAGTGCTGTGGGGGGTTGTCTCCTGTCTGCCAGACTTGTCCTGAGCTGAGTCTAGACTGGATGCCTGTCTGTGCCCACAGCTGCCTCCTCAGAGAGAGGAAACTGCTGGTCACAGCAAAGGGGTCAATTAAAAATACCAGGCAAATACCCCCTCCTGCTACTTTGTGCACACTATAGAAATGTGCCATTAGGAAATGAGCCTGTAAATATTTCATCTGACACTAAATCATTCTCTGTTTGACTCCAGACTTCCTAGCTGAGCCCTTGTCTGCAGAACAGAAAGTCATGGAGCATTACAAACATGAACTCCAGCAAGCCTAAGGGTGGGATCACTCCAATGTTGCAATTAATTGTCTCCTTCTTGAGGTGGGACAGCTCATGAGGGGAGAGCAGAGGAGACTGAAACAAAAGCCAAGGAGCTGTCCAAGTTGGTGTGAAAAAAAAAAACAACCCTGAATTTATGTTTCTCCACCTGGGAGAATCCAGTAGTGACACCTGGTGATACGTAGCTCTCCTGCTAATGGATCACTAAGTGCATGTGAGCAAAACACCAGGAAACAAATGTTTTAGATATACATCACATAGACTGCATGGACTTTGTTCTGTCTTTCTGGGTGGATAAATATTACCCAAGGTGTAATCTTTTTCATGCCTCATTTGAACTAATTAAGCCTAATGAGTATCACATGTTGAGAGCCCAATTTTTAACAGGAGTGACATAGAAGGTCTCAAATTTGTGGCTTTAAGTCAATTTTAAACTGGAAGATCGACACTTACAATCCTAGATTTTAATCTAGGAGCAACTGCAGGCAAGATCTAGATGGCTTGTTAAAACATATATGTCTGAAAACCAGCCCTGTGTGGAGACATGTTTGGGCAGATACCTGATCTACATTTATCTGCTACTGCAGCCTGCACCATTTGCCATTCACACCTTTGAAGAACCCTATGGAAACTAGTTAATTAATCCTTACCACATCTTTACCCTATACACAAGATTCCTGCTGGTTTTGAGAGGCTTCATGAATGCATCACCAAGTAATCCAGTGCAGAAACGTACAACTACAACAGCTCATCACACTTTAAATGGGCTGAGTGACCTGTGTGCCTTCCGTGGGGGCAGCACACTGAAAATCCTACCTGCTCTAGGTCACAGAGCCACTGGTTGTCAGCAGGTCAGCGCCCCGACCTTGCAGGCTGCTGATGGCTCCCCAGCCCTCACTTCTAGCTGAGATAAGCTGTGATGAACTGAACATGGCTGCATGAACAGAGCCTCTGGCTTCCAATCACCAAAAGTGAAACTCACCCAGATTCACCAAGCAGACGCTCTTAGTACTGCAAGACTCCGGTTAATAAGCAAGAGCAGGGATGTTACTACTAGTCTTACCAGCCCTGGTGACTTTAAGTACTTACAAAATCAGCATTCATTTTTGTGGCTTGCAAAGTCCACCTGGATCCCTAAGAAGAAAACAGACAGCTGTTAAGCCTTGAAGATGTTCTATAGGGCTAGAAAACATGGGGATACAGAAGAGGACAGTGCTGGAGGTCTTATTTCCCATCTATTCCTTCCCTTCCCTGTAACACCTCTCAGTAGGCAGGGCACATTCTCCCCTCTCATTCTGCTTTGCCAGACACCTGGCAGGACTGGGAAGGGCTGGCCAGCAGTGATGGTGGAAGGCCCTGGACACTCTGTTGGAGTGTGGCCCGCTGTGTCCCCAGGATGCTTTGGTGTTACCCGAGAAGGACAGAGCAAACTGAGGCTGGCAGGCAGAGCTGTACACACTGTACTGTACCTGCTGATCAAACAGGGCCCAGAACATTGGCAGCGGTATGAAGAGGAAGAGAACACGAGTCACCATTTTAACCTCCCCAATCAGCTGTTTCTAAAAGGGAACAGGCAAAAAGGTAAAGTAGGGGGGTAAAGCCAACAGGTGATTCAAGCCACAAAGCATAACTCCTATTTCTTTCTGCATGGCAGTTCTTCATTGCACTTACTTGAGACACTGGATATGTTTGCACTTCTACATTTCAGTGCAGCACCTAAACCATGCATTTAGGGTCAGGAGAGTACAGATGTGGGAAGGGACACAAAAATGCATGTGACGAACAGTGTGGCCAGGCCAGTCTTACTGTCTCCCCTGACTATCTGCCCATCTCCCCCTTCCCACTCCAAACCTACCAGGTAGAGCATCACTTACTGAGTATTTTTCTGATGCCCAGTCCAGCCAGTGATCTCTCTTTGGAATCTCTCGGGAGCGGTTTCTCAGCCGGTTTTTAATAGCAAACTAGGGAGAAAAACAGGTGGGTAACTCACTCATGCCGTACCTGCCCTTGTCACATTCCCAACTCAAGGCTACCTTCCCCATCCCCAAATGTAAGTAGTGCCAAAATGAGGGGGGTGGGGGGGTTGCTGGATACCTCTAAAATCTCAGATCGGATGCTTTATGATGAATTGTCTGCAGGGAACTTTCTATGATACTGGTCGATTAAAGGTATGATGTGGGAATAAATCATAGGATCATTGAATCTTAGAGTATCCTGAGTTGGAAGGGACCCACAAGGGTCATTGAAGTCCAGCTCCTGGCCTGTTTATGCTGTGTGCTCCAGTCACTGAACACACTGAGCTACCCTGGCAAAAAAAGTGGCAGACCTCACTTAGAAATCCTGTCTTTAACATCTTGCCTGTTTCCCCAAGGTAAATTTGGCACTAGGATTGACCTAGATAAAAAGAAAACATCTGCTGTTAGCAACAGCTTCCTGAAATAGAAACATCATTATCCACCTAATAATAAGAGAGTATTTTTTCACATACTGTATTCAGCTCACACACCATGAAAAACAATTTATAAGGCTCTAATGCAACTTCAGCAAGTGTCTCTTGCATTTACATGAACATGCTGAATGTCCATAATATGAATGTGTGCTATTACTGTCTGCTGAACTGATAAAGTTCAGAAAAATTATTCAACTGAAAAAAAATGGAGTCATGTATCTGACACTCTGAGTTTCTGAATTTTCCTTTCAGTTCAGTCTCCACCAGCATCTGCCACTAGTGGTTCTACTGACAGTTCATGGAGCTAAGGAAAAACAACTGAAATGCAGAAAGAACAAACTAGGACCTAAACGTGTTTCTTATTCCTTACAGCTCATCAGCAAGACATCCAGAAGCAGCATAGAGAAGAACTCCAAAAGTCACCTCCCCTTTCCCTTTGCACCTTTTTGTCCTGCAGCCTCAGAGTCATGCATGAAAAAGAGAATCGCACACACTTACACCGATGCATTTGCACACTTCCAGCAAGACGTTTCCTTGTGGTGGTGTTTTTCTGTACAGTCCACTTCCAGCAATGAACACAACTGAAAAAATATTATAATCCAAATGGGAATTCACATGGCTGAAGCTCAATCCTGCACTGTCTTCTGGGAAGGATCCCCCGACCCTCTATTCAGCAGAAATGCTCTGTCCTCGGGGCTCACAGGATTGCACTTTAAACTAAATAAATATACAGGAGTCCTTTAATGCCTACAGATGGAAGAAAATGCAACATCCTACAAGAGGCAGCGTGATTCCTAGAAATCCCTAGAGATCCCATTGTCTTATTATCTGCTCTGGCACAACAGGCACCTCCATATCTGACTCATGCTGGGAACCAAAACTTTGAAAATTCACTCTGTCTATGCTTTTTGTAGACTAAACATAAAATAAAATGGACATTGACTTGCTGCACCTGATGTTGGCAATCAACTCTCACCCATTGGAAACATGTGAGGATTAATCCAGATACAACATGGGCTGTGTGCACTTGCATCTCACACACATTTCAATGGAACCTGCCACAAAGATCCCTGCCTCACAGATGTTAAATTACCTCCATTTATGGTTTCCACAAAGGGATATACAATTTAAGATACTGTTTTATCTTGGTTTTCTCCCTCAAAGCACAAAGAGTATCAGAATGAGACTTCAAAATCCTGTCAGAGATGGAGTTATCTAAGTGTGTATCATTTATCCTGCTCTAGGAGAGCCTTTGAGCACATCAGAATTCCAAAGAGATTAGTAGGGAGAAGCACCTTAAAACTGAGCATGAAATCCATATAGTAAATCAACCTGAACTTTTTAAACTAACCCAATTGTCTGGGTCGGTCCCCAGACACTGGAGAATAGCAGGTACCTCTGTCCTAACACAGGAAGCCTGGGACACTGCAGGAAACTCACCTTTGCTCGTTGCTGACTATGAAGACCTTTAGCATCCAGGTTCGACTTGCAGAACTGTGAGAGACCTCTGAAGTCAGTTTGGATGAGTTGCACTTTGCATTTGTGCAAAGTCGCCCAGAGTGGGTAGCTGCAGTACCTAATTTTTAGCATCTCCCTGTGAAGATGTTGGCGCCTCTAAAAAGGTGATCCATTAGGTTTGCTGAAATACCTCCTGGCAATGTCACTGACTCCTTTGGGAGCTGAGGTTCCTGCATTAGGTTTGGCACTTGGAATTAAATGGTATCAATCTACCCCATCCTTCAGAAACCGTAGCAGCCCAGAAAATCTCGCTCTAAGTCTGCCTCTAAATCTATCCTTGCTTTCCATCAACACAGGGAGAGGGCCAGTCAGGGCCAAAAGAGTATTTTCTCCAGTTCTGCATGCTGCTCACATAGTCAAATATATCACTTCCCAGAGCATCTTAGCATGTTACAAAAGAACAGAGAGCTGCTTTCCCAGGCAGGACGTGGAATCTGGCAGCAGGACACCAGCTAAAAACACATTTCCACCGATGCCCTCACTGAAACTGCAATATTTACACGTTCGTTTTCCCCCTAGGCAACTACTGCTCTGCTACAAGCATTCATCACAGCATGGTGCACAGAGTGTGGCCCTAAACTGATAGGAACAGGCCACAGGGGAAAATAGAACCTTCTCAGGCCCATGACCATGCACTTTTTTGAAAATAATTGCTGCAACGTTAGCTGTGGCCTGATGACATTTCTTCAGTTTCCTGATTCTTCTCCCTGATGGAAATTTGAGTGGAGACAGCAACAGTCACATTCTCTGGGGTACAAAGTTTTCAAATCCCAGATGCTGTGGTGAAATCACACAACTGCTTGCTCTCTCACTGAAGGTAACAAGCTGAATGAGAAGTTACCCCATGCTGTGTCAAAACCTCACAAATGCAGTGTAATAAGGGGACTGCTCTTCTCAGCAGCTTGCAGCTGTGACACTAAAGCTAATGTGTCCTCTGTACTGGCTACCAAGGAGTAACAGTAAAAATGGGGAGATTGCTGCATGTTTTATAAAGGTTGAAGAAGAAATCTTGACAAGTACATTAACTGGGCTAAGATGCAAGCGTTAAGAAGCAAGAGGATTGTGGCTGTCTCCTGACACTTGGATAATAAGGATTTTTTATTGCAACATAATAATAAGTTGTCACTGTAATTGTGGGAATTACTTCAGCCAAGCAAAGTGAGACAGTTCAGAACAAAGTAACATCTCATTTAGCTCCTTCTGCAGCACATAGATTCAGCAGCAGAAGTCTGAGCCCTTAAAGATGGCCCTGAGCTGCAAGAAGCCCGTGGAAGCTGGGGGTCTCTGAGGTCTGCTCAGATTGCAGTTCAAAGGCCATGCCTGCTCATAGGCAAAGCTGCAAGCCATCAGGAGAATCCTTTTGGTGCTTCCCTTTGCATTAGAGTAAAGCAATTATACTGTGAAACATCCATCAGACCACACCCTTAACAGTATCACAATAAAAGATTGCAGTAAAACCATGGTCTGCCCATCATTAGTGAACTACTAATATTTATTGCTGTTCTCAACTGGGGAACTGTTGGGTGACTTTGAAGCCTTTCATTTCCCATCACAGTATCCACCCAGAATTAGTGACTTTGTGCATTTTCTCATCTATCCATGGACTCAAAAATGGTATCTCCTATTACAAGCATCACTGTTTCCACTCACCAAGCGCCAACACCATCAGTGCTGCTGGGACACCAAAAGCCAGTGCATAGCAATCCTCTCCAAAACATTTCACATCCCCTGAAAAAGAAGTCAGAAATAAAAGCACCTCATTACAGTTAGACTTATGTTACTGGGGCTTTTGATTTGCTTCCTTAAATCAGTCACTTCCCCTGGTTTTAAACCTTCTTTGCTGCTGCTTGACACTGTGAATTGAATCTCCTTGAAACAGTTGTCCTCCCTTGATGAAGACAATTTGGAAGCAGGGTTAGTGTCTGCCAGCAAAAGCAGCTGATAATGGGATATTGATGCAAATGGTAGAAGGGAGGGGGCAGACAAATAGGTATAAAGAAGTACTAGGAGCTGTAATTGGGAAAAAAAACTACAACATTTAAAATAACCTGAAGCCATTCTGTATTTGACTAGATCTAAATAACCAGTACTGTGTTTCCACATTCTTTGTGCCAGCTGCATCAATCTTGAGTGAAAAACCTGAACCTGATTTCATAGCGACCTACAGTGGACAAAGTGGAAGCCAATGCCTGCACTGTGTAAGTGGGAGCCCAGGATAAGCCGTAGAACTCCAGTTCCCTTTCTCACTACCACCAATCTCACTAGGGGCAGCCTGCTCCAAATGTCAGGTCTTGCAGCAACCGTTAGGAAGCCAGGTGTGTTACAGCACGGGTTGGATCAAACTGAGCTGTGGGTGGATGAAACCCTGTGCCTCTTGGACCAGGTCAGTTCTTGCACCATGCTCCAGCTGCAAACAGCAAGCCAGCAGTGGGGTCTGTGTTTGAATGCCAGGGGCTAGATATTACTGCATTCCTGCATGGAGTAATGACAAAATGGCTAAAGTAAGCCAACAGAGTTAACAGGAGACCAATCCATGAAGCCCTCAGATGCTCCTGTTTCTTGTAGCTGGGCAATCACAGACAGCTGCACAGCTGTGTGCATGCATAGCATTTATTTACTTATTTTCAGCAAATTAGCTGAAATCCAACAAAGCTGAAAGCAACATTATGGGCACGCTGAACTTTTAACATGCTAAATGAGTTGGACTTCTCTACCTAAAAGTATATATTTCATATTTTTACCAAATGTCTACAAACTGCATTCCATGCTCTTCCAAGAAAAGACTTCATGCTTAGCAAAAATGTTACTCTTTCCCCATCCTCTCCACTTAAATTCCATGTTGCAACTAGTTTATATTGGTGCATGTTTTGATGTTTGAAGGGACTGGATTTTCATCTGCCCATTAGCAAAAGCCCTTCCCAACTGAACGCTGACCTGGAGACACCAGAGAGAGAATGAGTAAGAGATACAGCATTTGTCTTGGTCCCTATGCATGGGTGTAAACATGAGACAAGAGCTTGTTAAAATGACACTCCAAACAAACAGAGTTTTCTGGAAGCCACAGAATGGAATGAAAAAAATGGCAACTAAATGTGAAGACTACCTTGTCCATGTCCCCATCACCTATAGCCTGCTGCTCTGCCTCTGTGACTGTATTTAGAGTGTGCCAATCCCTTTGGCTTCGAAGCACTGCGATACAATGAAGTAAGTGCAGCAAGCCTCGGGGACTAAAAAGGGTTTTGCAAGCAGGCTAGAATATAAAGTAGGTCTTAAATGGGGCATAGGCCTGTGCTTTGTCTTCAAGGCTAGTTGCTCAGGGCAGCAATCTTGCAAGCAGACCCATGCAGACAAGCCTGAGTGCCAGGACAGAGCCCTCCAGAAGTCAGCAGCACCCCGTGGGACGGAGAAGGTAGGACTTTGAAACCAGCCTTGCTAAGTTTTTCAGCCCTGACACCACACAGGACAGCAGAGATCATTTCCCATCCACAGTTTACCTGAAGTCAAGTCCTTCACTAGCAGTGGGGATTAGATGACCATATAGGTCCTTCCACATTTCATATTTTAATTCTGCAGTTCAGGCTGGCTTTGAAATACAACCAGGAATATAATTTCTGTGACTTGTCTGCCTATATTATAAATCTGTTATGCTGCTACAGCAAGATTAACAAGGTGTAAATGCAATACACTGACCACTCCACAAATATATCATTTCTGCCATTCTGTTGTCCTAAGAGTCTAACTATGCACAGCAGAGTAGTTAGAGGGCAGCTAATTTATTGTTTTATTCTAAATCCACACTGACCTCTTAATACAGGAGTTACAAACGTGGAGATCAAACTTCCAGCATTAATGGATAAATAGAAGATGGAAAAAAACTTGCTTCTCTCCGAGGTCTAAAACAAGAGAAGACAGTATCAATGTCATGGCTAACGCACAGCATTGGGCTTGCAAATTGAACACTATCAATTCCCTTGTTAGGAAGGCTGGGTAAATATTGACACAAAGTGCATAAAATGTTAAGCAAACAAGCTGGTGTTCAGGTGGCGGTAAATGCTCACACAAATCAGCTCACGTTACTCAAGAAGTGCTTTGGGGCTTTTTGGCATTTCAGAGGAAAAGCGACTGCTTTGAGAGTGTTGTGAGATCGGAAGGAGGAGAGAGCATTTACTTATTCAGAACAAGTAGCATGATTCAGATCCTTTGTCACCTAATTCAATCCAATTTGGCATGGTTTGACAAGCTCATAATTTCTTCCTGTGTCTGAGCCCTTTTTTTTTTTCCCTCCTCTCCTGTGTAGAAATAGAAAAAGAAACCCGTATATTTTAAGGAACTGGTAATCACAGCATAGATTAAGGAGTGCCAGCAATTGAAAAGTATCCATCAAAGAGGAGACCACCAAAGTGAGGCCAGTCGACCTCAAACTAATAGGGTAAATTAAATCCAGGGGAGCAAATTCAAGAGCCTGATGGAGGATGAACTCTAAGAGAAAGAGTTCTGAATTTAAGTTGTAACATATTATAGTTTATAGAGTCAAAGGATGCCTGTTGATCTTCTTTCTTCCTGCATAATTCATAATTTGGAAGGAATCAAGAACGTGATGCAGAGTTAGGTCCTTTTTGCAGGAGTAATGTGTGCATGCAGTCTCTCCTTGCTTGTGGGAGGGACATACATGCACAGTCACACGTGTGGTTACAGTGTTAACCTCCTCCCTGTGCCTGGGTGGGCCAGCAGAGAGGAGAAACAAAAGCAAGCTACTTGACCTACCCCGTGCTCATGTGTATCACCACCTCTGGGACACCTGAGTTGACAAAGGTAGTAGGGAAAATTGCTTCAGACATGGCATCATGGCATGGTGCTTGGCAGAGAGCTTCTTAGGGCACCTTGAGCCACATCTCTATGACCTGAGCATCATTTGAATGCAAAGCTTTAACTTAGCTGAGTGCTAGGAAACTCCTCAGGGATTGTTGTTCTGTCTCCTTTCCTTCTAATGTGTCCTGCTGCCGTCTGCTCCCTGAGACAACAATATTCACAAGGCTAGAAAACTGGAGAAAACGTGAGGAATTGCAGGCAGCTAAAAGAGGACAGCTTTAAAGTAATGAATCCTGAGATCCAAAAATGTAACAAAACTTCCTGTAACTGATGGTGCAGCCAACAGGAAATATTGCTACTTCGTATGGCAAGAAGCCTCTTATCACAGGGGATTACTGCAGGGAAGAGGGGGAGGTGGGAGAGCATGGGAGGGCTTCCCTTTATGTCCCCTTGTAAAGTGGGTGGTGAGAAGGTGAGGGTGAGAGCACCATCACCTCGCACTGCCACCCACCAAGGAGTTTGGGGGTCTGCTTATTTGGATTAAGGGCTTTCTGCCTCAACCCAGCACAGTTACGAAGACTCCATCAACTTGAGCTTTTGGCTTTTCCACAATTTTATTTCTTAGAGTGTTCAAGGCTAACTCACACATTCCTCATAAATTATTTATCCTGGACTAAAGGATTTGAAAGCCTTATAAAAAGCACCTCCATGGCATGTTCTCACGGTTAATAGAAAACAGCAATGGGTCTTACTATCTGTTATATTCCCTTCCTTGCTGGTGGTTTTGATAACCCGGAACTTTCTACTGCTAAACTAGTAAAATTATATTTTCTTTTTCATTCTACCTTTGTGACTAGTTACTTGTCTTCATAAAATAAACTAGAGAAATGAGCAGCCTCAGCAATCTCCCCCATTCCTGGATAGCCCTCCCATGGCTTGTCGACGGTGTTGCAGTAGAGTCCTCACACTCCTGCCCTCTTCTAGCCAGATTCTCATGGTATGGCTCTAACTCCTCATTTCTGAGCAACTCAGAATTTCTGAGAGCTGTGATAAACTCAAGCGTGCAGCTCTTGACATGATAAAGTCTAGAATAACAATTACCAAAGAGAATGGGGTGGTAAGAGAAGAGGATAGTGATGCATAAAGAATTTGGAGCATCTTATTTCACACATTTTCAGATTTTAGTGATGGAAAGAAAAATGGTCAGAGAAAAGCTTAAATAACTACAAAAATAATGACCCAGTAGCTTGCAAATGATACTGATTGGAATAAAGAATTTCCTCCCTATTGTCTTAATCTTTAGAGCAGACATACTTTAACAAGATGATTTGGATTAGCTAATTTGAGAAAAGGTACTGTACATGATAATCCTGATCTCCTTGGCAACCAGAAAATAAAGAAACAAAGAGAAAGCTATTTAGCACCTTAAACACTATCCTGCACTGTTTGAAAGCAGCTTTGGGCCCTAATTAATATGCGCAGCAGCTTCACATTCATATAACATATCGTAAATATAATTCTGTTCAGGCATTTTTAACTTGGATTCCTAATCCCATAGACAAAGGCATTTGGAAATCTCCTGAAGATAAATCTATTTTCCGTATCTGACCTCCTGCCAAATCAGTCCCCATCACTGTCTGTAGTAGTACTGTTCTCCAAGCAGCAGATCCAAGACTATTATTCTCCTGAAGTACGTAGAAAAGGATCAGACTGATGTTGTGCATTTACCTCAAAACATAAACTTGTCTCTAGGAATAGCAGGGGCAGTTTAGTTATTTACACACAGAACTACTTCATCCCTAGTTTTCAGATGAAACAACTAAGCCTGTGTTCTTAAGGGCTCAGCTGAAGTTTATTGGTGTCCTGAAAATTAAGGGGGGATCAAATGCTTCATTTCATAGGGAATTTTCAAAACTTATTTCATTCTACCTGGAGTGGAAGAAAATAAAACACAAGTCCCCTCAAACACCACTCCAGAGGGAAGAAATATTCTGGTTGGCCCCAAACTTTTCATTCCTTACAAAAGCAAAACCTCTCATTCCAATTCTGATGACTTCCACTTCCTATCACATAGCATAAAACATTTGTTTCTTCTGAAAGGCCAAGTTATTTCAAAATGGTAAAATAGAAAACTTTCTGTTTTGAAAAGAATGAATCGAGCAGAACACATTGTTCTTATCAGAACGCTTTTTACAGTTTTCTTTCTCTAAATTAGTTTTTCTGGAAGGTAACACACAGGTGAATGTTTGGGCCTTTGTATTTGATAAATTTGTTGGAGAGATGTAGTCTGAATGCTGGAGAATGGGTACAGGCCCACACAACCACAGGCAGTTCAGGTTTTCTCTCTGTAACTTAGCTGTAGTCATAAATTTGGGATAATATGTATGTGCTTGAGAGGGGTGCTGAGATTCATTAGCTGAAGTCTATAAAACACTGTGAAGGTAAGTGTTACATATTATCATACTGTAATTAGGTGGTAATTGAAAGATGCTGGATAAACACTATTAATCATTAATATTCATAGAAGTAGCACTTGTGTAAATGCTGCTGTTGGACCTCTCAGAATTCTTTTGGGACAACTATTGGTGCAGTAAGCCAGGATGCACATGTGCTGGGATGCATGCAGCCATCCCAGAGCATGTGTGCTGTGCTGCCAGCCTGCTTTTGGTCAGAGTTATGCCAACTGGGGAGGCTGGTGACCACCAGAGCATTGCTGATCCCCCTTCTGCAGCATCCCCTAAAGCACCAGATCCAACTGACAGCACGGTGTGGACATACCTGCAGGAGGATCTGCTTTGGAGAAGTGACCATGGAACATCCCACGTTTCGTTACTTCTTAGTAATCATAAGCTTCATCACTTCAGCATCACTCAGTTCATGTGCAGAAAGCACTACTCTTCCCAAAATTTTAAATTCAGTCTGTATTATTTCATTACATGTTGACTACATACTGGGGCATTGCAAAAGACAAGGAAAAAACTGCCCCCTCAGGCTCCTTGTCCAAGGTCAAGGGGCCAACTCTTACCCAACTTTACCAGTGCTTTTCCTGATACACTATTAGTCTAATGTCCTTCTTTAATGCCTCCATTGATGGGAATTTCCATCTCCTAAAGGTCCTAGTATTTTCCAGTATTTCTCTAGATCTATTTCTGGAAAAATTTTTCGCACTGCCAGTCCTAAATAATCTTGCTTAAGTTTAAGCTTACTCATCACAGACCCCAACACTTATTTTCCTTTTTGTAGCGGTGACCCTCTACATATTTGAGGTCTTATGCCATGCACAGAACTTGCTGATTTGAATATTTGACATTAAGAAAATGGAAATTTTTATTTGTGTGTTAGGTCAACGTAAATCTATTTATCTTGAAGTCAATTTAAAAATTTAGCATTTTGCCTGAGGATTAGCACTTCCTGACCTGCTTTGCTTTTTTAAGCACTACCTTATCCCTGCTTGAGCCCCTGTGCTGAATAATGGGAGTTTGAGATTAGTGCAGATGAGAGGCTAAGCACTCATGACAGAGAATGAGGACACAAAGCACCTGGACTACAATTCACAGGATACACAGCACAAACAGAGCTAAACAGAAACATTTTCTTAAGGCTTCACAACCTTCCATTCTGGAATACCCAGAAAACATTCTGGCACTACTTTCAAAAGACTGAAATTTCCTACAGTTCTTTCTGAACAACATCTGAGACACAGACTATGACTGATTTGAGGAAAAAATCCCATAGAAGCATAGGCTGGTGATACAATCTTTTCTTTAATTTTCTGTATTCCACTGCAGTGCATTATAATCACCCCTGTTAAGCTGGTTCATGATATATACTGTTCTGTGATATGCAAGACAGGATTTTTCAACTGCTCTGATGTCCAATTAACATTTAGATGATTTGATGCAATTATGACCTATCTTTCCCAGTACCAATTCTGTTCTGCTGTCATTTTGCCTTCCTGAAGCATCTAGATTCTCTCAAGTCTTATGCAAACCATCCTACCTCACATCTTACTATGTCTTTTCCAGCAAACTGGCCCTTATTCTAGCACAACAGGATTTTGATCACATAAACATCCTCACAAAGTAAGCAGACACTGCAGATTTTAGAAAGAAAAGAAGTCTTACATGTTCCTCTTCAAACTGGTCCCCACCAAATGCAGAGACACAGGGCTTGATACCTCCCGTTCCAAGGGCGATCAAAAACAGACCAACCATAGACAGGACCCTTCATGCAAAAACAAAAATATCACCATTGCAAAACCTTTCCAGTGTTTATGAGAGCATTTTAGTGTCACCCAACCATGACTCCTCTGATAATGTTGTCTTTTGCACACAGGTAGTGATGGTGAGCCAGCTTAACAAACAAAATAAATATCCTAATAATTTGACAAACAAATTAATTATCCTAATTTCTGCATTCCATACCAGTCAATTAACTAAACTGGTTTTGTCAGTTTCTTGTTGTTCTGAGGTCCAGTGGAGATACAGGAGATCAAAGATCTGTGGAATTATTTTTCACTCATATGACAACAAAAGATTTCAGGGATCAATTGAGAAAAAAGAACAAAAAGAAAAAGGGGAGTACTTTTTGCAGCCTTCTAGCCTGGGTAAGAGCAGACAAACTTCAAATTAGGCTCATTCTTGTGTGCTTTCTACTTCCCATTGGTTTTCAAAATACCGTTGTTGGCCTGACAGATTATGTCTCTAGGGAACAAGAATATCAAGACTGGCCAGGTCTGGGACAAAAGAAAACTGTTCTGTAAACAACACGTGCTCCTGCCTGCATGTGCATATTTTTTAGCCATGACCACACAGACAAAACCAGCTTGGTGGTTTCAGAGAAACTACTCCGACAGGCCTATCAGTTCAGAATCTAGAGGGCTGTATTTTGTGAAAGAGACAGACCCTTCCCCTGTCATCAGAAAATGTATTTCAGTTTTGTGTTCCCATGCACATGGGGGAACCTTGCTGAGCTGGGCAGCTGTGCTGATGAAATGAGGGAGGAGGGAGCCTGGTGCAGGCAGTTGGATGGAGGAGACCAGACCAGTAGCATGGTATAGCAGAGAGGGGTGATCCGCAGTGCCTGTGTCAAAGGAGTTAGAGTCTGTGTGGTGATTTCCAACTCCATCTGGCATGGTCACACACCAAATCCACCCTTCTGCTCTTGCAGAGGGATTCCTAACCCTTCCCTGATGAAAGTAATCCGCGCACAGCCCCCAAAATTCTGGCCTGATGGAGGTGAAACAAATTACAGACCTGGGTAAACCAACTACCATCACAACCTGATGCAGCACTGTGGCTTCAAGGGCTACTTACACATGAACTGCCTGGTTGCCCAGGGATGGAATGGCACCGACTGACTTTATCAGATGGCCAACAACGTACACAATGGAGAGGTAGATGATCGTCCTGTGAGGAAAGCAAACAGCAGTGACTGAAGGTGCCGGGTGATGCACAATCCAAAAACAGAGTGTGCCCATGCTCGCTGATATGGCAGCTCTACTTGGCAGACACACAAGGAACTGGTTTGTTCTACCATTGGTACAGCGGGCAGCTATAATTCCTTTGTGTCAACACTGAGTGCACTAGAAGGAATAGATATGCAAATGGGCTCAGATTAAGGAGGGATAGCCCCTACTTTATTTGTAGACGTTACTGAGCAGAATAAATGAAAAATGTTCTAGTCTTGTCACCCATGGAAGACTGCAAAGACAAGAGCACTGTTCAGGTCCAACTCAGTTTCCAGATTACTCACAACTGGCATTTTGTAGGATGTGCATAAATGAATCCCTTGACTGGAAGGGATCTCTAGAGACTGTTGCCCACATTCAACCCACCTAATCAACACACCTGAATTAGGAGTGTGGTTTCCTCATTGTAAGTCTGTTTTGAGTCCCAAGTACCTCTGAAAGACTGAGCTCATCTATCTGCCTCCCATGTGTTGGTGAGGGAGAAGAAGAAATCTGAGTAGGATGATCAGACTCTTGAGTGTATTCTATTCCTTCCTCACCTTCAGGATTAAGAGAAATCTGTGTATTCATGTGCTGAAGACACGCAGAGGGAATCAAAGGATTTGTTAGGACCTAGAAGAAAACACTAGAAGAATTCCTTAGAGACACTAGAAGAAGTCCTCTGAGCTTTGACCATGAAAGTAGTCCCTGATGCATTCAAACCCTGGCTGCAACAGCTAATTTAGAGCTACATCAGATCATTCCTCTAATCTGTTATCCGTCCTTGGTATTCGCTGAGGTCCAGCTACTACAGCAAAAGCCACCTCCCATTAAATTATAGAGATTACTCCAAGTCTCTTGCCTAACACACCAGAGTCTGTATAAGGATTTACCTTCTCACAACATCATGCTGCAAGATAGACATCCTCAAATACCAATGAACATTGCTAGGTGACCTTAAATAATGAAGTTAATAAACCCCCACTGTTATTTTTTTCATTCAAAGAGAAAAGAAAATGACTAAAACTGAGCACAGAGAAAAAAGGACACTGACAGCTCCTTAAGAACTTTCTTCTGGAAAGGCATATGGCAGCTGTTTATTTCCTGTTGAGACTCTTCTGCCAGATAGGCTTAATCCTAGAGAGAAGGGTTCAGCTGCACTTCATTGACAGCCAAGACTCCTTAGACAATGAAAAAACAGTGCCAAGCAAAGAAAGTCCTATATCCAGCTTCTCATTACCACTCTAGGGCAGATGTTGGCTCCACAACTTACCATCAGAAGGGAAGACTGCCTAAGGACTCTTATTCAGGAAGAGTTTACCTGGTTATGTGCTGATGGAGATGATTTGAGAGAACCCAGGTTTCTTGGGCATAAAAGTGGGTGTGCTGACACATTCCTTATGCTGTGAGAAGTGTAAGTAAGTACATTATAGTCAGTGACATTTCATCTGAATCTGTGAGATCTACATGATGACATTGCTTCCTCACTATCTTTGAATCCTTCTCAGAAGCAGACCTTGACAAACTGAGGTTTAGTTGCCCTACACCTCAGCTTCCTGAAGACAGGTAGGGAAGGATAAGGGAAGGAGAGTGGAGGAAAAGTGTGCTTGTGACATTTAATTTGTCCCAACTTTGTTGCCTATTGGCCCTTGAGTATTAGAGGAGCACAGAACAGCATGAGCAAACGGATCAGCTCTGTTAACAAAGAGGACCTGACCTTCACAAGTGTGTCTTTGCTGCACTCTGAGCTAGCTCAGAACTGGGAGCACACACAGCACTGCCCTTGCACAGGCTGCATGGTGTTGATGCATGCTGACTGAATTAGAGAGATGTCTTCACTTACTTGTATTTCCCCAGCCATGAGTCTGCCATGATGGCTCCAATGACAGGTGTGAAATAACACAACGCGGAAAAGGCATGGTACACAGCGGTGGAGAGATTTTCATCCCAGTGGAAGAAGCTTAAGAAATACAGCGTCAGGACAGCTAAAAGAAAACAAAAAAATCATATCAGATAATTACTGTGTATCTCTGCAGTTAAGCAGGATCATGGTGGCAAGAAAACTACTGATTCGCCTAGCAACTGAGCACTGCTGTGGAAAGATTTGTGCTTCCAGACCTGTTCCTCATAATCTCTGACACAGGAGAAGCTAAAATGAGATATATAAGTATCTGACATTCTTTGCTCATAAACATTTATGTTTAGCTGAGAAATGTATTTTCTAGCTTATCTTACCCTAACCTGTAGTTCTGTTTATGCACATTTTCTATTTGCAGATTAGGTGCCAGTAAGATTCAATTCCCAAACACACTGATTGCACATCAACTATGAAAGACACCACACAGTAGAAAACCAGGTTTGATATAGAGAATTATATAATAATTTAGACTGGAAGGTACATTTGGAGCCCTCTAGTCCCAACTTCTCATCGCAGATATAGCAACAGTGTTAGGGTACACTCTTCATACACACATTCCAAAATACCAATTAACTTTGAAAGACAGGCTGATACTACACACAGCAGAGCTCAGAAAGACCAATCCAGTTTGTATGAAGACCTTAGGATGGGAAAGTCACTCCCCAGACCCAGGCCACAACATACCTCGCATGCCATAGTAGGAGAAGCGCTCACAGAACTCATTCACCACAATGAAGGCAATGCTCAGGGGATAGTTGGAGCCACAGAGTTTCTGTGGGAGACAAACAAGAACATATCAGCTGTCAAAGCCTTCACCCCAGCAACATATTCCCACAGTGTCTGGGTGGTGGGGAGGAGTCCAGTCCAAAAACCAAGTGCCCACTGCTGCTTGACTGGCCTGTGAGCTGGACTCAAAGGAGAGAGTGGACCTCACACTACTTTTGCTTTGATTAAGGCTACCCAGTGAATCAGCCTGGCTGACATGGGCCCAGTAAGGACTGCCATGGTGATTTGTGGGCTGTCAGCAGCCCACCATGCTTGTAGCTCCAGGAACTCCACTGGAAGGGTGCCACCAACTCTCCATTGCAATGCAGAAAAGTCGCTGGGACCAAAAAAATACCTTTGGATGCCTTTTCTTCTGCATTTCATACAAAGCTACCACCCTGCCCCAAAACTGCTCCCTCTTCTAGTACCAGACCTTGCCTCAGAAAGTGGGAGACCCCAGGGATCTGCTGCCTACTTCAGATGTGAATCTGCTCCCTCTCCCAGTCTTTGCAGCTCACTTGTGCCGAGTTTTGCCACCACTCACTGAAGCAGAGCATCAGCCCTCTGTCTGGCACTCCCTCAGGCATGGCCTCCATTTCATATTCCAAGATTGCTGGCATAGCTATGGATAATTCAATTATTAATCAGAACTTTAAAAAACCCCAGCGATGGGACTGTCAAACCTGTCTGAGTGTGGCCACTCTTCCGCTGAGCCTGACTTTACTCCAGCTAACATCAGCACTTCCCAACTGAAATACAAGGCATTAAACAGATGAGTCTTGGCACAACCTTGTGTGGGCCTCTGTCCCCCTTGTTACCCTACAGTGGTCTGAGCTAAGCAGCTTTCAGCTTCCAGCTGCTTAGTACCTCCACTGCCTCGCAACAGGAAAGCAGGTTTTCACAGCACTGCCCAGGCTCTGCCAATTAGTGGGAGAGAGGGGCTGGCCACGGATTTGGTGGGGAATTTGGGGAGAGTGTGATATTAACAGCTGCAACTATATTTATAGTTTAAAACAGCCACAGTATGGGCCAGTGAAGAACCAGTTCAGAGATGAACTCTTCACATGCATTTCTGTGACTCATGTCGGAAATAATGAATTCCTGTATTTCTTCCCAGAGTCCCAAATGCAAATACAGTACCAAAATAGATGTGTTTATTCAGGTTTATTTCACCACCAAGAAACGTAAGCTTATTTGGATTCCCAAAGCAATGGCATCAAGCTTAGAAGAGTCTAGCTTAGACTGTGATGCTGTCTTCCTCAACATTATGAAAGAGCAACAAAACAAACTAATTGTAAAAATCAAAACTCCACAACTCCCACCTCCCCCCTACTTTGCGTTACTTAACCCTCTAAAGACAAATATTTTTGTCCATTTTTATATATAATATATATGTATACATTTTTCTCACTATTTATGGGCTGGCTTTTTATAAGAAACCCTTGACCTTTTTGCTTTACTAGAGTAAATACATAATTATCCATTTCATTTTCAATTTACTCTGAAACCATTGGGCTCAGCAATATGGTTTTTAAGGAGTGGGCTCCCTTGGAAACTGCACTGAGGCCTCCTGCTTTTAGACTAGCCTAAAAATGGTGGCATATATAAGCTGTAAATGCACAAAAACACAACCATATGCATACACACACTTTTCTCCAACAAGTTTTTCATAATAAAAGAAGAAAATCCATAAGAGGCAGATTATGTTTCGTGTGGGTGCTGGGAGGCATTTTCTGAAATTGGAAGTAAAGTTGTACAACAGGGATTTTTTTTCTTCCTCTCTTTCCCAGACCTCACTATAAGTAGTCATGGCATTTAATAACATTTGGTGGAGATGCAGAGAGTGACTGTTCAAACGCAGGTGGACAAGCGGCAGGAGTGCTGCTGCCTGAACTCACCCCTCCACATCCAGTGCACAAGTCCCAGTGCATTTATCCATGGTTTAAGGTGCAGTGCCTCATTTCAGCCACTCCTGCTCTGGAATGGGCACGTCCTACAGATGAGCAGGGCAAAGGAGGGAAAGGAGAGCAGGGGGCAGTGACTTCCCAGCTAAACCTTCCCAAGTGCCTGAGCCAGGACCCTGAGCAAGTGTTTCCAAACACAGAGCAACGACTTACAAGCAGGGGTACTTCCATCTGGCTTGTATGTCATGAGAAGGCGTCAGCACATGCAGAAACCCTCACGTATTCTCTCCACTGTATCACTGACCTGCCTGTGGCCTGCCTGGACATCCAAAAGTGGGAAGATTTCATCCATGTAGAGAGCCAGATGCAGTTTGCTCGCTTTCGCAGAGGAGGACTGTGCTCAGCAGAGAGCCCCAGCAAAAGCAAAGAGGTTAAGCCTGGATTCATGAACACACAGATAGTCTGCAGTGCTTAGCTACCACAGCAAGCCTGGGATCTGCGGGATTATGGATCTCTTAAAGATACTGTGGAAGTTGATAGACTGTGTCTTTGGAAAAAAAAAAGTTCATTTAAAGTACCCACTACAGGAGACGTTTGTTTTCAACTCTCCTTCTTGCTGACTAATGGCAAAATGGGATAAAGATTAATATTTCCCAGGAGCTCTGGATACCCAATAGTTAATGTCTGCAGAGTAATTAAAACTGAGTTAAATAGCTGGTTTGCTAATGACATGACTGTGAGTTTTAAGACCAAGTATTACATATTATCCTGCAAGTCAAAGCAGCTGCAGTATAAGCCAAATTCTCCCTGAAGGCAATGCAGTGAACAGTTTTTAGGGGTCAAGCACTCAACAAGAATTAGCTCGAAAACCTGCACAAACTGGAAATCTGCAAGGCAGCAACACATGCACCTGAATTAGGCTTTAAGTCAGATTCAAAGATGTAAACCCAAGGCTCTGGCACTACAGCTGGGCTCTGTAACACTCACCAGCGGCCTGTCCTCAATCCCTGTCCTTCCTTCTGCTTTTCAGCATCTGGGTACCCTTCCCTGGTGGGTTTCATCAAACTAAGCAGAGTTCAGCTCCCTCCCTCCTATGCACAACATCCCCATCCACTTCAGAGATCTAAGTTCTTTCCCACAAGGAAAGTAGTGTTCAGGAAAAAAGCAATAAAAATCCTTACCCTTTTCCCCAAACATTCAGACAGTTTGTGTTTTCCCTTTAAGCTGCACTTTCTTAACTTAATCAGGTTATTGGAGGGATTTTTGCCTTGAGTTGTTAAGGCTTATTTCAACCCTCTGCAAGAAAGGGTGTTTGTCTCTAGCCAGAGCACAACAGAGGAGAGAACAGAGAGATCTTGCAATGTTTAGAACAAGCTGAGCAGAAAGCAAAGCAAAGGAAACCAGCAGTAACACTTACCGGGGATTTTTTCTGAAGAGGGAAATCTCCTTTGGGGGGATCATCTCCTGCAGAAATAAAAGTGAACAAAGTTTCCTTGGATTCATTTCTCTGAAAAGCGTTCATCTCTCCTCTCGCCTTGTCTCCCACCATGCTATGTGGCTGTGGTGAGTTGACTGGGAAGATTTCCAACCTCAGGCACGAAGTTTGATTCAGTTTGAGTTAACCCTAATTGAGCACATTTGTGCAGCCAGGGCAGAAAGGGGAGGGAGATGCTACCAGGAAAGACAACTCCAGAGTTCAAGAAGAGTCAGGGAACACAGCCTAAATCAGTCACAGGTTGGGGCTGTCAGCACTTCGTGGCACAGACCTCCCTGTTGTTTGGCATGCCTCCAGCTATTGTACGTGCACCAGCCCAGCACAGTGCTGGATGCTGCACAGATGTGAGCTGAATAAAAATCCCAGGTCCCAGATACACCTACAGCCTGCGGATTCAGGAGCAGAGCGTGCATCGCCCTCCTGATGTGGTAATGACAGGTTTACTCTGCAGGGATCTCATTTCACTGGAAAGCCACACATTCCAAGCCATAATTACTAAAATTTTCATCACACCAAACCCTTGGACACTGGATGTCACAGATGCCTGCACTGTGTTAAATCATTTCTTTGCTACTGCAGGAGTGAAGTGACCCAGGGTTCATTCCCACACTAATTCCCTAGAATGACCTTGCCTTTTCCCATCGGACAGTTTAATCAAGGGGGCACAGCCAGAAGCAGCCCCAAGGCCTCTGTCTACTTTCTGTTACCCAGAAGACCACCTTGGGGCTCCATATGTGACAAATGCAGCCTATCTGTGCTGGGAGTCCCTGGATTCCCCCTGCAGCTACATGAGCTCAGCTCCCTCCAGGTACAATGTTGTCCCTCCTTCCATGACCTTCCCATGGGAATAAGTGGAGCTCTTCATCAGTATTCTTCCAGTGCCAGTTGCAATTACAGAGCAAAATTCACAACCTTCCCATAAACTATCCTCAGTGCTTGTGGCTCTGCTGTATCCTCAGCGCAGTGCAGAGGCTTTTTCTTCCTCTTACACTTGGCTGCTTTAAAAGACAAATGTTCAAAGAATTTTCCCAAATATTTCTGCCTTCTCTTATCAGCAAAGCACAGACCACACCCAGAATCCACAGCTGGTACAAGGAGTCTGCATAAATTCATCCTTAGCTCGAGCACTGAGTTGCTGATAGTGCCTAGTTATCACAAGAACCAGGTTTGCAGCTGACAAACCAGGAAAGAGGCCTTTGGCCACACCACAGATTCTTAACCTGGTTTCAGTTATTGCTAACAAGACATGGAGAACACTTACACAAGGGAATCAGATGTGATGGACTGCACAGAGGAAATATAATTACTGTCCACATTCCTTCATGGGCTCTGGCATTGCTTCCTCTGAAAATCCCCAGGGATCCTGTTTCACTCCTGCTAGCTGGGCAGCTAAACATGGGGTCTGCTGGGCAGCTGACTTGAAGGCCAAACTTCAGATGGCGCCAGAAAGTTCTGCCCCTTTCTTGTTCCTTTTTTCTTCTACAGCAGTGGCAAAGCAGCAGGTTGGTACCTCCCCTGTACTGCCACAAACCAGCTCTTGTCTTTATCCCTCCCAGTGATGTGCAAACACACACAGCCTTGCTTTTCACCTGGGTCCAGCCTCCAGGGAGCTCAGGTTTATCAGGCCCTTTTCATGGGTAAGAGTGACTCAAAAGCAGACCCAGTGTTAGAGGCAGAACAGGTCTTGTTCACATGGGTCCT
Source organism: Gymnorhina tibicen (assembly GCA_013399875.1). Lineage (NCBI taxonomy): Eukaryota > Metazoa > Chordata > Aves > Passeriformes > Artamidae > Gymnorhina > Gymnorhina tibicen. The sequence continues at coordinate 1,628,272 of VXAZ01007005.1, forward strand.
GTCTCTGCACACCAGGTTGGCACGTACTCGTGTCCTGCAAGTCTGACCCATGCTAGAGGCAGCAGAAATATTTCTGAGCCCTCTGCTGGCATCTCATGCCCCAGGTATTTCAGTACAGCTCCCAGTAGAAACCTGCTGTATTCTACCATACACATGCGAGCAGAGCAAACACGGCAGCAGAGTTAATAAAGGAATAATACAAAAGGAAGACAGGAAAGGTTTCGCCATCCCTTGCACAGCGCTCCCACGCCGCTGCAGGGTGACGCCTTAATATTTTCAGCCTCCTGCAGCTATACTTCCTCTGTGTGTATACAGCCCTGTGTATCACATAAGCTAAATGATTATTTTTTTAATACCAGCAGGAAAACCCTATCAGTCAGTAGGATTAACATACTACTTGTCTGATACACTGCAGAGCTGTTTAGGCCATTAGCCGCCAGAAGGTCTTCTCAGACAGGAAGGAAAGGAATTCAAACGTCTGGCAATAAATGGTAACTTGTAGCAAACAGCAAAAACAAGTTTAGGAGAATAAATTTGCAAGCACCTCAGATACAAATACAAAATAATACTTGATAGAAGGAGACCTATGCGGCTGGACTGAAAATCAGGAAGGAATTGTACCACAAATGGAAATAAGGTGGCACTTCTGAAGACAAGTATAGACAAACAGATCAAACACGGAGTGGTAGAGGTGTGCCTGCAAAGCTAAGGCACAAAATGAACTACAGCTAGCAAGGGAACACAAAAGGCAATAAGAAAAGGTGTTAGAAATGCTGTCAATATTGGAGAAAGAGGAAGGAAAATGAAAAGCTGTTATTTAAACCAGAAAACAAGCAAACAAAAGCTCATCCAGAGAAGGCAGGAAACCGGTGTGCTTTTTGTTATTTTCACTAAAAAAATAAATTGCAACAAGGTACGCAACACCTTTGAAATGAACCAGCAGGAGTATGTGTGAAATGAGACAAAAACTGCTTAAATAATATTTGGATATCTCAAATGTGCTCTGATCATCAGAGCCTGATGAAATTCACCTTCAAATGCTGAATACCATATTGAGCTGCTTCCCTTGTGAAGGGCAAAAGCAGAACAAGCATCACCACTGCCTTTAAAAAAGCAGGTTGTTCCTCCAGGTGTGTTCCTCCATAGCGAGAGAGATACTCGATCAGATAATCCCTTCTAAGCACCAAAAGAAGAATCAGGATTACAAAACAGCCATTTCAGATTGGAAAAATTGCTCTCAAACCAGACTGTCTTATTCTTTGGTGACAGGGTAAGTGGAGTAACAGCTAGAGCAGCTCTGTAGGTGATATATCCTAACTCTAGTGTCTCTGATCCCTCACAAGGAAATAGGGCCCATATGAAATGCCCATAATAGTGGACAACTGGGAAATCCCTCTAAGAGTATCTATCAATGATTTTCCATCAGATTAGGAAAGCATGAAACACGCAGGTCCTCAGCTTTTCCTTGAGCAGAGAAAACTTCAGCACAGCCAGCATGGTGCTCTCGTTTGTGCCCAAAACCAGGGTGAAGAAGCCTGGGGAACAACTGGGTATGAGTCCAAAATGGTGTTGCAAAATAGGAGAAATCATTTTACAACTCTGGAATGAAAAGGATGAAATTTGGGAAAGAAGACTACCAAATGCTACTCCTATCCATTGACAGGAAAAACAGCCAGAGAGATGAACTACTATCCATTTTCACTGATGATAAGACGGGAGAAATAACGGACTTTTTTTTCAGTAAAGAAAAAAATTTTGGGGCTCCTTTTTCCAATTTCCCTTTCAGAGAGGACAGATGAGCACTGGAGCAGAGATGACATGGCTCAGCCTGCAGGGTTCAGACAACCCATGATGTCTGTTATATAAGAATGTGTTAGGGACTACATAAATATCAGGTCGTGTCCCAGAGCAGGCGTACGGATGAGGTGTCCTCCTGAATTTCTGTGAAAACCTTGTGCCAAACAACTTCACCTGGAAAGCATGAAAGCAAGGACTGCTTTCTGTAAGATTTGCTCTTTTCTGAATTATCCTTTATGCAACTGGGGAGTCTGTAGGATGATTCATGCTTAAAAGTAATATTCAGCTACCAGATGCCTTGCATAGCCAGAAGTTCCCATGAATGCGTTTTGCTATGACTTTCAGTTCATAATTTAATTTTTTCTGGTTCCCAAATCCTCAGAAAGAGAATCTGCATTTTCACGTTGCTTTTACAATCCTCACATTCTCACCACTCCCTGCTGCAGTACTGTGCACCTTAATCTGTTTATACTCAACTAATGTCTTCATTTTTACCTGCATTCATCTTGTGGAACAATCCCTTCCTAATTTTCAGCTCAGACACACTCGTCTTTTAATAATGAGTCTTATTTTTAATTCATATACACTGGCCATACTTTTATAACCCTTTTACCATATATGTATTTCTCTCCTCTTTCTCTGTTTCTGAGATAAGGTTTTAAGAAGCTAGATGAATGTGTGCCAGCAACACTGGGCTTAATGACCAGACCCTGGAAGGAAATGATAACCTCTGGAGGTCTCTTCTGGCTTATTTTCTCCAATTCTTTGATCACAAGAAAGAGCAGGGCTTAACTGATTTAGACAGATCGAGAGTGGTTTCCATTGCCTGCAGACTTCTCCCAAACTTCAAAGTAATTTAAGAAAATGATGTATCAAATCATTTGAACAACCAGGAAAATATGCCAGAAGCCTTCAAACCCACATCTCTCCTCTATTCACCAGCCATTACAGACTCAGAATTGTAAAGGTATTTAGATTAATACACTAACAATATCAAGTACCTAATCTGTATTTCAGTGCTTGTCATCCAGTCACAAGTCAACCTGTAACAATCAAAGAAACTGCTCATCCCTCCTCGTGCCTTTTTGCCTTCAGTTTCTCCTACAATCAGCAAGAAGAAATCTTTTAAAAATTCCTCACCAGCTTGGGCTTCCTTTGCAGGCTGTGGTGTGCCGTCCCCCTCTGCCATTCCAGCTGCTTCCTGCGCCTTGGACAACCCCGGCTCTGGTGTGCCTGAAGATGAACCTCGTTGAGCAATCCCGGCTCCCTTTCACCCTGCTGTTAATGTTTCACTTCACAACAGCAGTCCTTTGGCCACCAATAAAATAGTTAAACTTCCAGTTATTTCTGATCTGAAGTCATCTCTTCTCAGCTCCCAAATGTCATAGGGAATGTGCCTTTCTTGAATACAGCTTCTGAGGCTGCATGGCACCTTTCATGGATGTTCACGATCAATCACTTCACACTGCAGCTACACTATCTTTCAATAAAATTACTATTTCTGGATGAGGACAGGGACCGGCTCTGTGACTAGACAGGATCTACAGCTGGTGATAAATCCAAATTTTCGACACTATACACCAGCTACAGAGCTGGTCTTAACTATACATGTCTTTCACTATCAGAATCACAGAACAGTTTGGGCTGGAGGGGACCTTCAAAGTCCATCCAATCCAACTCCTCTCCAATAAGCAGGATCTTCAACTAGACCAGGTTGCTCAGAGCCCTGTCAAACCTGATTGTGAATGTTTCCAGGGGTGGGGCACCTAGTGGTTAATTAAGGCTGTGAGGACACACAGGGTTTCACCAACATTTGACAGACTGGCTTCAGTTCCCAGTTCTTCACATATCACACAGCAAAGCAGATATAACATTGACAAGCTGCTCCCCCAGACCCTTTTTCAGCTTCAAGCCATGAGCTGCCTGAAGGAGAATCAACAGTTTTCCTACTGTGCTTCCACTGTTTACTCCTTTCTGCTTTCCCGTATAACCTCCTCTCAACTGCTATGACTTTCTTTCAGAGAGGCTTTAGGGAAACTCCTCTGCAGGGGAAAATCCCAGGTATTTTCTGCAGACACAGAAGTAGTTTAGAGTTCACAGTTTTAGAGTGAAATTCTCTGAGTTCTGCAGTAGAGTAAAATGGAGTCTCCATCACCCAACATCACGGCCCTGAAGCCATCTGCATCCTTCACCTTTTTATTACACTCAAGTCCCACCTGCTTCAAGGCCCCATAACTATCATCATCACCTCAAGATGCAGTCAAGGCTACAAACAGGCAGGCAGTTCCTGATGAACTCTGCTATTAGCTGGACATAGGATGATCCAGTGGAATCGGGCGGGAAGACTGGAAAGATGCACTAGGGAAACACCGAGACATACCCGAATTTAAGAGTGAAGAGAAGCACACAACAATAGCTACTTATATGTGCAATTGTGAGCCTAAGCCGATCACAATCAAATTCCAAAATGAAATGAGGAATAAATTCCTACAGATGATGATTCATTCGATAGAGCAACAAGGGATGCAAAGCCTGAAGTGAAAGAAGAACAGCATGAACAACTCATAAAAAGATGATGGCAAATCATGAGGGGCTTGTGAAAGAAGGATTGAAGCAAAACTTTAATAATGGCTACAAAAGAGCAGGCTGTGCACAGAAGAGATATTAAAGAAAAGATAGATGGTAAGAAGAATTTAAATCTATAATGTACGAAGTATGGCCAGGATCCAGGGAGTGTTATTCATATTATAAGAAGATACAGCACAGATAAGTACAAAGCACAGCATGGCAAAGCCAGCAGCGTGAGACTGTGGGCAAGCACTGTGAAAAACAAGCAGAAAAGACATATGAGCACTGCAGGCCAGACAATGCAATAGAGAAGAAAAGCTGGAGGGAGAATAATTGTTGGAAAAAATAAAAAGCTTCACTTGGTAATGCTTGTGAGTTCTTTCAGAAGACTGGAGGGGAGAGGGGGAACACATGAGGAAGGGCTTTTATTTCAGAACAACTTTTTAAGAAGCCATCATAGCAAGGAAAAATTAGGATTTTTCTCTTCATTGGAGGGAATGTTCAAGCAAAACACATGGCATGAGAGAGATGAGGCAGGAAATGAAGAAAACTCAGCACAAACAAAATAAAACCATGAATTTAAATTACTTTCTAGGCTCTCAAGATGAGAGTATCACAAAACCACTGAAAAAAAAATGGAAGCTGGTTCCAGAATAAGACTTGTGATCTTTCAGAACAGACCACTGATTAACAGCAAGTGAATACCAAGGAAAGCTATATATTGCATAAAAAATCGGGAATAATAGAACTATTCAGGCTGTCAGTAAAGAGATGGGCTAAGTGACCTCTCGAATTACTTTCCAGCTATTTTCCCTTCCACTTCTAAGCTATACTTGTTGCTATGGAATAAGGTACCATGCACTGACTGGTAGCACTGGTTTCAATAATTTCAAGACACAGAGAAAATGTACATCCAGGTGCTCCAGGCAGTGGAAACATGTCCAGTCCCTGGGATGTTTCTATGTCCTGCCCTTCCTGATAGCCCTTTGTTCTCCCTTCGTAGAAATTTAAGGCATTTTAGGAATGCCGCCCACTTCTTAGAGACAATTCCTAGTTGAAACAATAGCTATTTTTAGTGTTCACATAGGTATGTAAAGTTAGCAACAGAGAGAGTGCTCTGAAAAAAAACAAATGCAGAAAAGGAGAGCCAAGATAGGTGTGCGAGGGCACGTGAGCTCAGTTTCTAACACAGTAGTTAATGCTGTTTGTCTCTCTCGGGTGCAAGTGATCAATTCTGACTGTCACAAGGTGTGCTGGTCCCTCAGGCACCCAATGCCACACCTGTCTGGCTCAGGCTCTCTGTTCAAAGCTTCTGAATAACAGAGAGAGCCTGGAAACAGAAAAATCTAAAGGTTTACCCAGTCCACTTGCCTGGAGCTGAGGCTGGGTGGTCCCCTTCCTGGTGTGAGAAGGTGGGAGGTGCTTCCCTGCAGCTGGAAGAAAGACGTATGTGGCGAGGCAGAACTTTAGAAAAACACTTGAGGACCATTTGGTGTCCCAAGAACATTTTCTCCCTCGTGGTTTCAGAAGCAGGACCTCACACAGTGCCTTTCAGCAGCAGGTCTCAGGGCATCTCTCTGAGCAGATGTCAGTACCTCCATTTCAGAAAGGAGCAAAAGAAGGAAGAAACATCCTGATGAAGGCAGACTCCGCTGGAGCCTCTCGCATGCCAGCCCAGCAGCTCTCCACTCAGCTGCCCCGCCTGCAGTATTATCAGAGCAAGTGAGAAACAGCTACTGATTTATTGTGCCACAGGCTCTGAGGGACAGCTGAGCCACTGAAGACCTCGCAGCCTGCAGCAGCCTGGGTCTGGAGGAACGCTGAAAGACAGCCACATCCAGTGTCTCAGCCACCCCGTGGGTGCATTGTCCTACTCTCCGTGCTCACTTCCGGCCTCTGGTACAGATACTGCCTCGGGAATTTCTCTTTCTGCACTGATCTCTCAGCTGACCAGTAGCTCTCTTCTGGTGGTGTGTCCCGCTCCCTCTCCCACCCCGCTCCTGAGTAAAATGTTGCTTTTATTGGCTTCAGTGAGAGGCAGTTGGTACTGAGAAACCAGAAATCCTATAACTACTCTATTCCTCACAGCCAGCTCACAGGGATGCCTGGGACTGGGGGGGTCTGTTGGGCAGTGAAGGAGGGGCTACAGGATGTGACAGCAGGACCCTGGGGTTTGGTTCTGACTATGTTGTTTGTCAGGCCCTTGAGCATTTATTTCAAGTTTCCTAACCTCAACTGCACTGCCCATAAAACAAGCGTCAAGCAGCATAATCTCCTGTTCATCTGGGGCAAGTGGTTTTGTTCATTAATCTGGCTACTGGACTAAGAAAATCTCAGAGAAGGCATTAATTGCAATTTTTCCAATTCTTTTTCCATACACCCACAGTAAACAGCCTGTTCATTGTTCTCTGCAAGTTTTCCTGTGTCAGGAGACATAATGCACTGCACAATTTCAAATCTTTGCCATCACAGAGACGGTATTCTCACCATAACACAGCACGCAGCTGATTTTTTGACTATGGTTTAAGTCAGATTGCAATTGTGTAATCGGTATTTCATCAAGGCAAGCTGCCAGGGACAGAGAACATGTAAATCCCAAAAATACCTCTGTTCTGATAAAAAAAAAAACCTTCCAGATCTAATCCACAGAGATCTCAGCTCTCTGACTGGGGCCCCTCCCAGATGCAAGCGCTGACAGATATGATACGACCTTCTGCATTCTAGGGACTGTCATTTCCACTGAGCTGTTAATCAGATCCTCCCCACCCAGCTTCCTCTACCACCACACCAATGGCCAGGCGGATTAGGGGCTCGTCCAAGATTCATTAACTCTGCTTCCCTGCATTTTCATAATGAGCTTGCAGTGCCATCCATTCTTTTCAGCCTCCCCCCACAGTGACCATGGGGATCAATTTGCTAACACAGTGAGTGGGAGCAGCTCTCACCAGCTCCAGGGGGAAGTGCAGTCCTGTGGGCTTTCCCTGCATCAGGTCCCAGACGAACTGGCACAAAATTAGAGATTGTTTTTTGCTTTTTTTTAATGTTGATCTAACCATACAGAGTTTGGATCTCCAGGGACCCTAACACTTTGTAGCACAATTCTTTTTGTCCTGGCCATCCTGTGCCCAGGGCAGTCTGCTCTCCACTGGCACTCATGACAAATCCCCTCAGAGTTTGGCAGGGAGAAGGGTTATACTCTCATAGAAGGAAGAATTCATCTGTGACTCTTCATCCTTATGCTAACTCCCAAAAAAAAGATCCTTTTTTCGTCGGAGATGAGTGATATCTGATCCACCTGACATCACTGGGACCAGGAGTGGTCAGCCTTCCCTTGATACCACCCCAGAGCACCTGTTGTCTTCCTCCTGCTCAACCATCTTTCTCCCAAATCTCCAGTCTCATTAGCTTAACTGGAGCACATCTTCTGGCTGTGACTGAATACTGAATTAAGCATTTGCTTTAATCCTCCTCCTCTATCCCCAGCCTGTCTCCTTCCTCCTGGGATCTTGCATGGGGTTGTGCCCACCACACAACAGCTGAGTTCTGCATCACATACCTGCGAACACTCTGTGTGCTTCTCTTGTGCAAACAGCAACCCTGAGCAAAGAAATGGTTTTTTCGTGGGTGCACAAAAACCACCTCTGGTGTTCTCCAGCTTGTGGCCACCCAGCAGCCATAGAGCAGTGCTGACCGTGCTGGGCAGCAGCATGGCACATACCCAAGCAGCAAGCAATGGTGTTCATTAATACATCCACTGCAGTCTCATCTGTGGTGTGTGACAAGTGGACATGGTGTTTCCACCCTGGCTGGTGTGTAGTGGTGCTGAGGATACGCTGGTACAGGCTTTCCACCACTCTTTCCACCTCCTGTGCCCACAGCTCTCTTTGCTGCCTGGCATTCAGTCTTTACACGTCTCAGTAAACAGAGGAGACCACACTGTCAGAGAAATCCATTAGTGACAACATTTAATAACTTTGATAAGTCCGTGCCAAAAAATGCAAACACCTTTTCCACGACCTCCAGTTATGCCTATGAGAAGATGTAGCCATGTCAGTCCTTTAAGATGCAGGAGGCCACTCGAGTGAATTGAATACATTCAATTGACTTCAAAGAACCTCTGAGTGCTCAGCAACTTGTAAGAGATCTGCTTATAGAAATAATCACTTTCAGAAGAAAAGTGTATATGGCACTTTTCCCTCTACCTCGCATTCAGTTTTACCTCTAACAATAAATCACACGAGACTCAACATGGAATGGTCTGGCATTGTATTCATCTAGAAATATTTCTTTCCTATATAAACTCAGATTAATATTAATTCTCTCCAAGATAAAGGCAGCTAGAAATAATTTGAGAGCACAAAACCAGTTTTCAGCATTCCTGACATTTCCCATTGTTAACAAACAGATGATCTTAAAATGGTAAAGTCAGAGGAGTAATTCCTCTCTTATACAAGGTCTGATTGACTAGACATGACAGATGGTGTTTTTATTACTTTCTGTTGTAAAAGAGGCCTCATCTAATGCAGCCTGAGCTGTGTTATGAGTCTTAACCTCTCAGATAAGCAAACCCTGTTTCATCAGGTTAATGGATCCTTACTTGATTCAGGAAGGCAATTTTCCTTAAAGTTATTCTAATCAAGTACTCAGAGCCCAATTGTCCTGGCTGATTGACTGCCAGCAATGGGTAAATCTCTCTACTAAGGACCATATTTATTTTCAAAGAGGGAAAGCAAGTTATTATTATTATTACAGAACCAATTCCATTCTGTATTCAGTGGCTTCTCCTATACTGGCTTTTACTGCAGTTGCAGAATTAAAGACAAAAGTATAGTTAATGGAGCCTTTCTCTCAATAGTTTTGTTAAGTAACAGGCAGGGAAGGAAAATTAGAGGTGGCCTATTGTCTATTGATACCCCCTCAATTAACTGCCCCTATGGCAATAATATGTGACCCTAATCAGCACAGAACCCTTCAAGCAGGCTCATTCCAACCTGTCTTTCAGCATCAGCCCCCAAATTGAGGGCTGCCAGCCCCAGTAACTTGGCCACTAGGCTGAAAAGTGACAGAGGACTATCCCCCTTCTAAAAGAAAAGCTCTGAAGAAAAACCGGTGCCTGCTCCCTGTAAGTGCCATGTCCTGTACGGCAGCTGGCTCTGCAGGCAGTTTGGTGCTACAGCTTCATGGGAGCACAGTGACAGCTCATATGGAGATAAGGATCACAGTGCCCTGTTGCCTTGGCTCTTTGCTGACTCCAGCCACTCCAAGCAGAAGCCCTGCCAGCCGTGGGGCTGTCCAGGCTGCTTAAAGAAGCAGATGGAAGGCCTGACCTCTCCTACTCTCTTCCACCTACTACAAGACTGGTCTAGCAACTGAGTCCATGTGAGGACAAGGAGAAGAGCAACCACCTCAAGGCTGTGCAAAAAACACATAGAACACATAGAAATTTTGCATAGAAACAAGAACTGAATCCACAACTCCTGAAGGATCATTCAGTCAGTGCTTTTACTTCTCAACGCACATACTAGCTTTTCACACACCCTCACAAGCAGAATTGGTAGTCCTGATGCCCCATCAGACATTCAGTATTGGATTTCCACTTCCAGAAAATCTGACCCCCAGGAGCCTTAGCTGGAGTTTGCAGAGCAGGCAAAGTAAGCTACTTAACACAAAAAAGTTCCTTTGCCACTTTCAGGGAAGCTGAGCTGTTCTCCTTACAGCTCTGCTGAAGTTATTGATGCCTCAAATGAAACAATCATTCTCAATAATTTTTATTTACCAGCCACCAGATTTTTAGGGTTTCGTCACGCAGAGAATTGCATTTTTATATCAAGGCAGGCATCTTAAAAACAGTGATTATTCTGCAGGAATGATAAAGATATGGAGAGCAGGTGAAAATGGTGTGTTTGAATCAGAGACTCCCAAGCCAAAAAGTCAGGAAGTATGGCTGGGCTCAGGCTCAAGGACCAGAAGCTCCCAAGCTTCCTCAAATGTCTCTGTTTCAGGTCCTGCCATGTAGCCTGTCACATTCAAAACACACAGCACACTTCAGGAGAGGCAGCCTTTTGAAACAGTGCTCTCCTTGAATATCATTGTGGGGTTGATTGCAGACACCCTTGGACACAGAGCAAACACCACTCCTAATTGTTCAGACAGGGGATCAATAGAGAGGCATAACTTAAAAATCTGTTACTTGTGCAGACAGCCTCAGGGGACAGCCCTGGAACTGTCCCCACAGTTAAACAATCCGAGAAGAAGTAAGCATCCGTCCCTGTTAATTATTGCTGGAAAATAAGGCATCAGAGCAGCAGAAGGAAAAGATGAGAGCTTGATTCTTACTAGGTCTCATCTGCTACACCAGTTTTGTAAATGAGCAGTGTATGGTGTAGAGGACTTGTCCCTGGGCCTGATGCAAACCCCCATGAATCAGGTGAATGGACCAGAAGCAAATTTCCCTCCCATCCAGTTTCCAGTGTCTAGGAATAGCTGACTCCAGCTGCTTTGGAACTGCAAAGTGGCTCCACAGCTATTAGATAAGCTGCCCCAGTAGGTTTCTCATTGCCTTTATTGAGTGTTGGGTCAGACACCATGCACAGAAGAGTCTGTGATCAATGAACCCACGATGTGCTAGTTCTCTGCCCAAGAACTTATTCACAGTTAATCCAAACCAACTTCATTCATGAAACTGGCTGGAAATCTCATCAGAACAGGCTTTGCACAGAGATTTCTGACACTTTTGCTTCCAGCATTAGCTGAAAATAGAGCAAAAAGAGACTCCAACTTCCTCTGAGTATTTCATCGGCTCTGAAGATGGGTGATTAATTCATAAAAAATAATAGCAGCTTGCTCATTTTCCGCTTTTTGCTTTTTTCCCCCCTATGAACAGGGGTGTTTTTTCCTTTGACTTGTATGTTTTTCAGAACAATTTGTCACATAGTTTCTACAAACCATTTCAGGTACTTAAGAGCATTAGTGGTCGGCAATACAAGCAGGACACGTAAGTTACATTGTATGCTTCTAAGATTTCCACCTGGATGAGCGTACATCTTAGAAACAGGTTTGCAGTACAGATTTGCACAACTCTCATTCTGAAGCTCTTGCATGGGTATTTTGGACGATTGCCTCAGAACAGCCCACTCCCACCAACATTCCGCACACGACGTCTGTCTGCTCGAGCACTCCCAGCCAGGGAACGCACAAAGAACAGGAACACAATCCAAGCATGTTACTTACGGAAATCTCTGTGGAGAGTCTCAAGCAAAGGTGCTGGTGGAGTGTCCCCAGACAGAGGGATTTCCATGGAGAAAGCAGTGAAGGAGTCCAGTGAAAAGAAGAGCACTATGACCCGTTTAAACTTCAGGATGTGTCCGAGATAAATGCAGGGTATGAATATAAGGTTATTTCTTCTTGTACCCACAGCAGCACTTGTATTCCTTGGTAACGTACAGAGAACAAATGGCAAAACAAACTCTTGGCCTCACAGTAACATTGTTCTGTTTGTTGTCCCTGGAGACATTCAGTTAATCTTCATCTGTGGGTTTGGCCAGAGAAATGTACTGGTGAACCTCCCCTCTCTGATTTCTCTATGCAAACTTAAAGCTTCTTGAGGATTCATTAACTCTTTATTTCATCATTTCATGTATTTTGGGGTAGTCTTTTGCATTTTCTGTACCACTCAGGGGCTTTGTAAGTGCAGAGTTATTGGTGAGGTCCCTTCCCAACTTGCACGTGTTCCAGAGCAGGGCTTCTGAAGAAACAGCTAGTCATACAGGGGGACAGACAGCTAAAACAGGTACATTGGACCTCTTGGCTTGGCCAGACCTGGCCTCTCTCAGCCCTCGAGTTTCCTCCTTTTTTCACACTCCCTGTTGGGGAATGGAAAGCAGCTCAAAGGATTTGACTATATCAAGGCAACTGATACAGTCAGTTGCCAAAACTGATCAGTAAGCAGAATTGATGCCATATGTTTTCAAGAGTTCATATTCAGCTTAATGCCTAAAATTAGATTTAGGCTTTGGTGAATGACAAGCAGCTTCTCCAAAAAGCCAGTCCTCCTGTGAGTGGTGAACATTTCTCAGGCACCCCCAATTTCTACACATGCAAGAATCACTTTGCCATTCAAGTCCAGGCTGCAGAGAAATGGGAGCAAGCCAGGCAGGTAGACCTGTGCTCCTAAGGCAAAGTAACCTTGAGTTCTTTAATTGAGAAAGAAAAAAAGTTTTCACTTGCTTCAGTCTTGCCTTCATAATGTACTGCAAAGCTGAAATTTGCCGCTCCTGAGAGCTGGCATGCAGAAGGACAGAGCCTGACACAGCTGGCTGACCGGCCATCTACCCAAGCACCCCATGCCCCATCTCCACAGCACCAAAATATCTCCAATGCACCAGGCAGCTTCCCCCTGGTTCAGACACAGATCTCCAGAAAATACAATTATTTCAGTCCAAATGCTCAGGTTGCTGAACCACCTGTGGCATGTTAGTTGTGAAATAAGGATGATTGATGAGCAACGTACGGATCATTTTAGAGGAGATAAACCAGACGTTCAAGATGCTTGTGGCAGAATAATTCAGAGGACATGACAAAATGCTATTGCATCCCTTGAGATTAAAGGCCTGATACTCCTCTCACGTAGGCTCTGCATTGCCTGTGAAGCCAAACCTGTTGTAAAATGGCTTGATAGGAAGAATCTCCTCCTTGGATGCTGGCAAGACTGCACTGGAGTGAGAATATCTGAGTCGCAGACCTCAGTAGCCTCTGGCTGCCCAGAGAACGCAGCTCATTCCCACAGTGAGGACCCTGCAATCCTTGGAGCATGGGGGCTTCCAGGCTTCCCAGCATAGAGGAAGGAGCCTGGAAGCCCTAAACCAAACTTGTTGTTACCATTGCTGCTTCTGGCAGAGAATCCCAGACTTCTGGAGCCTTCTACACGCCTAGACATATCCAGGTCTGATCATGCTATGTGAACAGCCCTTCAGACTGCAGTAACAAGCATCCAAGCCTCATATGCTGGGTCACGGACATGGAGCCCTCCTCAGAGAGCAGAGAGAGAAAATGAGACACGTAAGGGCTGGAATTCAGGCACTAATGGCTGTGAGGTCACCAAGGAGAGGAAAGAAGGGAAGCAAAACAACACGAAGGGAGCTCTATTTGCCATAAAAATCATAGACAGTAATACAAAATCTTTGTAAAAGATTCCTTCTACCTCAGAGTTCATGCACAGGAACAAATCTGTCAAGGAAAATATGCCCCAAGAAAAGACCACCTGGGAAATGTTGAGGCAGTTCTGCCCAGTCCCCTCAGCACATTAATATGTCAGGTCAGTGAAAACAGGGCTGGACAACACTTCAGTTTATAAAAAGGTCAAGGCTATTTCCAACCAGCTGTACTTGGTATGTGGAGCAGCTCCAGCTCATCACATTTGTCTGCCCATAATGCTTCATCCCTATGGGATTTCAGAATAGCTGCTTTGACCAGAGTCAGTAAAAGCAAATAAATCTGTGTTTTTAAAAAGGGCTGTGTAGGAAACTTGCCATGTGTAAGTCCAGAATAAACAGGAGCCTGTAGAAAACTTGTGTCTGGTGGTTGCCACATAGAAATAAAACCTGGGAATGAATCACATGGGACAACCAAGGAAGGAAGAAATTACCGTAACAGACTGAAGAGAGTCTCCTCTCTGCAGTCTCACACTGCAGTGGGAATGAGGGTGAGAAGGATCTAGCTACAAGCCTGAGCAGTGCATGTGAGGCCAGGGAGGCTGCCTCTTGATTTGTCTGAAGGCAGAATCACTGCCAGGTGCTCTCATGCCTTTCTGTTGTACCCCAGCGCTACCCACAGCCAGGGAGACAAGCAGGAACCAGTTCACCCTGCCTGTCCCCATGTCAGTGAAAAAACAGGGATTCAGTGCAGAAAATTGACACCTAGGCACAAACCCTTCCTGAAGCCCGTCATAGCACCAGGGTGGAAGATGGATCATTACTAATAAAAACAGAATGTTTTGCTTTCAAAATGATCTCAGGGAGTCAGCATCTGCTGGAGCAAAAAGCCTATTTCATGAGAATTTAGCAGGGGAATAATTTAATGGAGCTCAGATAAAAAGCAGTCACCTGGAACTCAGATTTAGAAGAAATTGCTTTTTTTTTTCCAAATTACTCGTTTGAAGGCTAAATAAGGAATATTCATCTGATTTCACTTTTCTTGCACATTTTCCCTGATGGGTGCACTAATGAACTCTAAACTGTATGGAGCAAGGCTTTCAGTCCATCTCTACACCTCCCAAGGAGCAAATTCTTTATTAAAAACTAATGATTCTCTTTTTCAAAATTAGCATCTGAAAGTTTGGGGGCAACTTCAAACCTGGTGTAAAAAGGAGAAATTCCCTTTGCAACGATTAGGACTTCCTCCTTCTCACAAAAATCCCGAGGGCCTCTTAACTTGACTGTCTTGATTAAAGACAGGCCTACCTTTAATTGGGTAATTGCTGTGGTTTGTTACTGTTGGTCACGGCAGAAATTTCCTCCGCTGTATCTTGGCCAGACAGGGTTGCTTCCCTTGCACCTCAGTTCAACCCTCCTCAGGGTGAACTGTTCAAACAATAACACGTGTCACATGTCAAAATACATATGAATATGTGTACATCCAGACAGTTTATTCTGACAGCATCGGAGGAGGCATCGTCCTGCCCAGCAGCAGGTCACACACCACGATGAAGTTGTAGTCAAGTAGCTACAAGACCTTAGTATGAGGGGAGACTTAGCTGAGGATAAAGCTCAGTAACACACATTTTCTTGAAGCCCTTTAGAGGGATTTGGAATCAACCGCCAGTGGATGAGAAGTTAATGTCTTTGCTTGCAGTTAGGACTATAAAGCCTGGGGATGTTCATCTCTGTATGTTTGCTGCCTCACAATCAGTTGATCTCTAGGTGCTTTGTGAGGCTTCTTACAGGGATTTCCTGACTCAAACAAAAGACAGAATTACCAGCATTTAAAACTGACCTAGAAGATAGGAAAAACTAGTTCTGGGGTTAATTTTATATCCAGTGGTAACCTCTTTGACACCATTTATCATACAAGAGATAAATTCCCTGACTTTGCTCCTCAAAAGCTCTTTCTAATTGAATGAAGCAGATTTACATTACACCGACTGATTTTTATTTTAAGCAGGAAGTAGGGATTCACTTAAACCAGAGAAAAATGTGGGCTTGCAGGGGAAAGGAATTGAGAATATTGTCTTTATATAAAGAAATCAGAGAGAGAATGAAATTTCAGCATTATTCAAATATGTAATTTCAAAGATTTTAGTTGCTGTAGATAAAAAATCTGCAAACACATCATAAAAGCTTACAATTGAAATAAAACATGTCAAAAACATTTTGACTGCCTCAAGCCATATTTTTCATGTTTTCATTCTTTTCAAAATACAGGCAGTTTGTTCTGCCTCAGGATAGGAGGATTTTCTAAATCTCAGACATTCTGGTGAGGTGGAAATGTGCATCTTTAAGTCTCTAAGACTGTTAAATTTCCAGATCTTCTAGAGAAACTGCATTGCCAGTGCACTCTCCTTCCACTTCTGCACCTCACTAATGGAGTGCTGGCCCAGACAAATCACATGCAGTGAGGCAGGGAATTGCCAGTGAGTGACAACACCTGCTTACACTGCCTCAGCTGCCTCTTCAGTGAACATAGCTCATTTTCCAGTTAGCCAAGGTCAAGTTCTGGAGTTGTGTTTGCTGTTAGGGAAATGCAGGGCAAAAAGGGTGGCTCTTTGCCACCTGCACGGGCCAGATCTGCCCCAGCTATGCACCCCATCCAGCCCTCCCTCGCTGGAGCAGACTCTCAGATACCTCAGCTATGTGCTGGCTGCCAGAGCCACTGAATCTGAAGCCAAGGCCACCCAAAAAACTGCCTGTGTGACAGATATCGTGACTCTGCTGGACACGGTGGATTCAGGTGGTTTTAAATGGGGAAGGAGCCCAATTCATTTGAGCTTAAAGCTCAAACGCAACCATGCCAGGGCAGAGCCACTACTTGCTAAATTCTGCTTTATAGTCGGGCTATTGGAGTACTTGGTCACTTGCCCTTTACAACAGATCCCAGCAGTGCAGAGATTTGCCAGATGCTGGTCAGCTCCATTCATGCAGAACAGATGACTCTGGTCATGCCCATGAAAGCTGTGGCAGATGCACTGCGTGGCTGCCTGAGGCAGTTGGTTTTCATGTGCAAGCCAGTGAGGGGCAGGAGGTCTGCCCAAATGGCAGGATGGCCAAACATAGCTTAGATGGCACAGTAAGCAGCTCCTCTTCTCCATCTGAGGCTGGATAGATGGCCTGGAGAGAGGCAAGTCTGCAGCACTTAACACCTTGCTGCAGGACAAGTCACAAAGGGCTTTCTTAGGCGAGAGCCATTGAAGGCACCAGGCTCCCTGCCTGCTTACAGGCTAAGGAAAAACCTTTGGGACCACTGGCTTGGACTGCACAGCTGTATCTGCCAGTAAAAGCTGTGTGCGCGGCACCTTCTCTATTTTTGGCCCCTGCCCCACCCTGGCAGGCAGCAAGGATGAACATAATTTGACATGATGAAACAAGGTCAGCCAGAAATGGGAAGGCAAAAGAAAGCCAAAACGAAGACAAAGGATGGGCTTACACAAAGCACCAGAGCCAAGCACCTGCCCCAAAGGATATGATATGAAAGGTCACTCCTAGCACTGAGCTGTCCATGAAATAAATATTCTTTGGCTTCAGGGCACACAACAGAAGCTCAATGAACCTTTTACTCCCAGCATGCAGCTGGAGAGTGCTTGTCCTCTGAGTCACTCCAGAACCATGGTGATGGGCTATCAGCTGACAGATGGATTTGCCTCTCTGTTCTTCAGCATGTGAAAGGCCATTGATCCAGAGATTCTCCTTCCCTGGCCTGTTTCCCTTCCATCAGCTGTGGAAGCCTCTATGCTCATTATAGCCCTGATGGGTAAGGTAATCAGCCCTGCATTTCCCCACTGGTAACAAGGTACAGTCGCGCTGCCTTTCAGCAGCAATCCAGCAGCCCACCTAAAATGAGCTACTGATTCCATTTCACTTCCCAAGGTAAAAACAAGCAGATATCAAAGCCATGCCCATCTGTCATTGACTGCAGAAAATATGAGGTAAGAGTGCCTGGAGACACAGCTCTCCAGGACAAAGCAAACCAGGCTGCTATACCCATCCTATCATTGCTAGGAGAACCATTTGACTAAGCAACTAAAGAAGGTGCAGGCCCTGCTCAGGGAAATGGATGTTCCTGCAAATTTGATCAGGCCTTTGAGAAGCCAGATCATGGCTGAATCCATCCCTGTTGGTTGAAAAGGAGGTTGTTTCTACTATAGGATCTGAACTTGCTCCATTAAAAACTGATTTATGAGGAATCTTCCATTCTGGCAAACATACAAGGCTTAACATTTAAAATATCTGACAGGCCATCACAAAACCATCTCTTGAAACACTCTCATGGCCCTCCAGGCAAGGAGCAGTCAGCCTGAGCTGACTTACTGTCATCTTGCTAGTCATAAAAAAAAGAAAGGACCAGAGATAAAAAGGCCAACAATAATGTAATGCACGTCTCCACCTTCAGTTAATGCTGAACTGAATCTGGCACCACCATTTCTCTCCTTTTGCTTGAAATTTGGAATGATTGCACTTTGCAACCAAATTTAATGAGTTTACAAAACAGCAGTCAGATGGGAGGGTGGCTTGAAAGGAAAACACAGGGCGGTGACTCCTATCTGAGATGGGCCATCCTCAGGACCACAGCATTTTCTGCTGTGCAGCCATTCACACAGAACAGCTGTCCCCAGTCAGGCGTGAGCAATGTGGAGCACGGAGCATCCAAACTGAGTTAGGAGTGGTCTCGGTTCAGAAGAGGACAGCAAGGGACTATCCCGATATTAAAGGAGCAGAAAGGATCATATTTAACATGTCTGTCTAGATATTCAACTGAACAGATTCTCCTTGGAGCCAAGAGGAATTACAGTCCTGCTATAAGGAAAGGGGTGATTCTCAGATCAACCACAAGCATACATCCAGCTAGACCTTCCACAGAGAAGCTCGATGGGCATCCTGCGGCTGACCCAAACTCCTTTGGCTGGACTTAGGAAAAGCAACAGCTCCACCTTGGAAGCAATGCAAGTGTGAGCAGCTAGCATGTTGCTTGTCAGAGCCAGTGCAGCTTGGAAATAGTCATGTGGAGCAACAAGCATGTCCTTGATGAGCACTCATGAAATTTTAGCCCAGAAATATCTCACTGATTTCTTTCAACTTTTTAAAGCAACATTGTCAGGAGAATGGAAAAATAAAACTGGCTGCCCTACATTTTTGGTACTGCTTGAGAACATCCAACCCAGAGCAGTGTTTGTCACTGTTACCACACACAAAGGCACAAAGCCACTTCCCTGGTCTTCCTCACTTCTCCTGTACCTGGTCACAAGGCAGACCAGGACTGAGGGATGAAGACAAGGCACAGCTGAGGGAGCCTGGGTCTGACACAGGAGCAAGTCCTCAGCCTCACACAACACGATTCCTCTTTCAGACACCATTCACCACTGGCTGTGCCTCATACTGCAGAAATGTTTCCCCACCATTCTCCCTCCCAAATTCCCTAACACATCCATACAGAAAACACCCCACCAGATTTTGAGCACCCCTCCAGGCATTTTTTTTCTTTTTCAGCTGCCTGCCACCCCCAGAAGAGCAGGGCTGCCCATTTGCAGAAATCAGCACTCTAATCCACTGATCTTTTCAACATTGTACAGGATTGTCTATTTCTTATCATCATAACCTATTTTAAGTAATCTTCTAGATGTTCAGCTCATTCTTCTGCTTGCCTAAGGAAATACAAAAATTTACACCTATTGTAAAAGCATGAATAAAAGCTGATTGAGGAAAGTAGAGACAATAATGAGCCCATAATACTAACAAGCTCACTTGCACTGCATTTCTCTTTAAAGGAAAATTTGTCTGATTATCAACAGGGTGTTGATTTAGACTGCTGCTAAAATTACCACTGTAAAAGTAAACCCACTTTTATTGCATTAGTACAGAGAACAGTTATGTACTGTTTAAACTTTTATGTCTGTTGCTGGGGGTGATCAATCTCTTAATTACCAAGCCAAAAAAGGGTTCTGTGGCAAGAGATGATATATTTAGTGCACTTGCGATATTTTTTGAAGACTTAAAATTTACAAAATAAAAATCAACAAACCTTTTTTAGAATAGAAATCAGCAAAGTTGGTAACAGAATCAGGTATAGAATTCATGCCATTCTTAGATCAGGCTGTTTAACAAAGCCAAAGTGAGGGCTATGCTCTAGAATGTAAGATTCACATTAACTTTCCAGTTCTGAACAGACTTATCATGTGACTGCAGCTATCTTTTGGGTTTGGTGAATGTTTTTTGCACTGATATTGTGCAATTTTTCTAAATATAACAGTGAGAGTATGAACTACATGCCCTACTAAGAGTCAGTCACTTTTAGTGATAACTATATGCGTTTTGGTTACTCTTTACACATTTCTCTGGTGACCTGATACTCAGGATGTAGAACACAAGTTTTCTTTGGCAGCAATGTCACCCTCCTCGCATTCCTGCACGCCTAATCTCAATTCTGTATTGGGTAATCACAAACAGCAAAGAAGGAGGAAGAAGTTTGTGTGCATTCTGTGCGGTCTTTGCTGTGTACACTATCCTAAGAAATAAACCAGGAAGAAAACATTTTACATGAGCAAGCAGAGAGTTGCTTGGATCTCCCAGTGTCCAGGTGCCATCAATTTCTGCTAAGTGGAAAACATTAAAACTGGAAATGCATCTAGAGATGGAATCATCCTTTGGTTTCAGCACACCTAGTATTAATTCAGTCCTTGCTCAGTGTTCCAACTGCTCAACAAGAACAGCAAGATCTGCTCTGGCCATTGTGAACACTCTGACTTTGGGACTGTTTCTCTCTCATTCAGCTAAAACCAGAGTGGCTGGACTATGGGCTTTTCAGCCCTACACAGCTCACAAGCAGCTCAGCTGCAGCTCCTCTCCAGGGCTACTCTGGTCAGCAAGGACAGGGAGTTGGCAGCAGGGCAAGAGGGCAACATGAAAAATACCAGTTGGAATCACTTTTGTCAATCATTTACAGAAAACACATATAAAAATGAAAAGCACATTTAGCTGAAGAACATTTCATCAGTCAGAAAGTCACTTGAAAGCACTGATGAGGAGCACTTTGGAGTGCACTCGGGATCCAGCTCTTTTCAGTACAGCTTCATTATGAGATTTGCATAGACGTGCTTTCCAGTTGGGTGATGTTGCTGTGTAGGAGCATCGGTTTGAGTGACTAATAACCCTGGTGGTGCAGGCTGGGTGGGAAGGCTGCATGCTTGAAATGGGCATCACAGGGACTGCCTTTCAGACTGCCATTACAGACCAGATCTTCTCCAAGAGAAACTCACAGGCTAAAACATTTCCCAAAAGTGAGATCATGCAGGTTTAATGACTGATCAGAGAGATTTCTACAATAACTCCTTCACCAATGTAACAGAACTACCAGCAGACAGACTATGTGAAAGAGAGAGAAGCCTGTAATTCAGCCTATTTCAGTGCATGAGAGGTGGCACACAAAAGGAAAATCAGGTTGTTAAGGTACCTTGGTTTCAGTTCTCAACTTTGTCTAATCTTCCTGTCATGATGGGCAAATGACTTGACCTCCCATAACTTTAGTGCCTCAGTATTGGAATGGGGAAGATTCTGCTGCCTTGATTACTTGGCTTTTAAGCAGCTTGAGTGAGCATCTCTGTGGGGGTTTGTACAGTACCCAACACTTGCTCTTTGTGGCTGTTTTGAGGGGAAAAGCTCCATCCTTTATGTACTATTGTAAACACCACTAATTAATAATCACTGGAAGTTTTTCATTGCATCTCTATAGTTCAAGAGGGGTGTTCTCATTCCCAGGCCACAGAAATGAGTAGAACAGACTGAATTCCTCATGCCTTCATCAAAGGACTTCAGCTGGGACACTGGCTGCCTGAGGGTTAAAGGTTTTCTGCAACCCTTCGAAGGCACTGGCATTGCCTGTGGAGTCTTCAGCCCAAACAAAAGAGCAAAGACCCTTCAGGTCTTTTGGGACTTAGAGCAAAAGAAATCTTTCTTTGAATTGAGGAAATCTTTAAAGAAGGGACTTCAGACCTATAGTGATAAAGGAAATAAAAAACATCTACACTGACAGCTCCAGTTAGGAGCAAGCAGGCACAAAAGACTTTGAAAAACAACCAGCCTTTCATCTTCAATAGCAAGCTCAACAGCTCTGCACCAGCTGCTCTGTAAACAGCATAGCAAGGGAAAGAAAATCATTGGCAGCAAATGCATTAAACATGGCAATGTCTTCAGATGACACATTTTGTAAATTTCCTCCTTAAAAGTTATGCCATTTCTTAAATCTTAAGGATTACCTGCTGTATAGCAGCAGAGACATTCTTCCAGGCAGCTGGGCAGCTTCATTACCCTTACTTCTTGCCAAGCTTCCCATATAACACAGGTAGGCAGTTTGGCAAAGGTGGGATGTCAGGTGACTTGGGTTCATCTCCTGAGTCTGCTTTACATTTTCTGAGGGACCTTCAGCAAAGCACCTCATCTGTGGGACCTGTTTTCACCTGGAAAAGAAAAGGAACTATTCTTTTGTCTTAAAGCAGTCAGCACTTTGTAACAATCATGTGCAACCTTTTGACTGTGGATCCATAAGAACTTTTTCAGGAGACAGGTAGACACTGCTTGGGAAACTAAAATCTGCTAATAGAGTGACTTTTCCCAGCTCTGGACCACATAGGAATAGCCCAGGAACACCCAAAAACACACATATCATAGGCTGAACTTATTCCAAAGTGTAAGCTCCTAAACATCAAATAAGGGAAACTTCAGCTTAGACTTGGTGTGGTTTAATTAAATTAAGTCATATCATGTGAAATATAAACCACTCTAAGCAAGGAGTTAAAAGAAAGCACTGAGAATGACGACACAGTATTTTGGATGCTGAAACAGTTAAATATGCTCAGCATCTATGTAGATGTATGGGGAGGGATTGCATCCTCTGATCAGTTTGGTTATTAGCATCTATTAACACTGAAGTGTCATTTTCTCCGATTTCCAAATTCCTTTCTATTATGATAACTATGTTAGAAATAAAGAAGCACAGTTAAGAACATCCAACCACCACTTCTAATGCCTGTGGTAAGGCATGGCAACACCTCCACCTTTCTACTTCCTCTTCATGCCGGAATCTATTGGGATTCTGGTCACTTAAACTTCCTCAACCTCATTTTGCCAACAGAAGAATAAGAATGCCAGACATTTCCAGAGTGCACCAAGGCTTAACAGTAACATGATGTACTTAATACATCTGTACTGTTTAAAAACCACTACAGGTTCCTTAAGTAACTGACTGGCTTTGCAGGGAAGCAGCTGAAGATTGTTCCTGCAGCTAAGTTCACTCTGCTGATAGTAGCTCAGAGTCATAATCAACAGTGAACAAATTCTACTCAGCACCTGACACCCACTGCAGCTGAGCCCTAAAATGCCCCATTGTGTAGGTCACAGCCCCCTCTCCCCTGACACTTGACAGTCCCATAAAGGCACCTGACACTGCTTAGTGGGAAGTGTTTGGGGCTCACATCTGTCCCTTGGTCTTTGCCAAGGTGTCATCCAAAGATTTCCTCAGCAGGAAGCCTTTGCCAGCTCCTCCACTTCTGGCTAACCCGCTGTTGCTGTACCAGATGCATCATCATTCCCCTCCATCAAGCATGGATAGGTGACTTCTCAGGAACTGGCTTGAGAAGAGCACAGCTGTCTCAGTGTGCTAAAATAGACACTTTAATTTGTTCTCCCCACTTTCGACCAGTGAAATAACATACGGGCTTCTGCTCTCTGCTTTAATTTGCTGCCAAGCAGCCCTGGGGTTTCAGGAGACAGCATTTGGTGATTGCACTTGTAAGAATCCTGAACACTTGTCCAGCTGGTATCTGCACAGTTACTAACCACTCCAGTGTGGGGAACAGCAACACTGCATCCCATATGTTCTCAGGTCTGCATCTCACGTCTTACAGCAGGTAGCACGGGTGGCTCAACCCTACACACAGCACTTCAGAGCAATTTTGCTGGCAAGGTCCTTTAGCAGCTGAGTTGCTATTCAGTACCTGGGAGACAGGAGCAGGCTTTGCTCCCACTCAGTTCGGCATTAAAAATCTTATCTTCTTTTCTCAGAGTTGACTCATGCAGCAAGTGTAGCCTGTGGAAAGCCAGTGTTTTACATACCTTGTTGTGGTGGGTCCTTAGGACTCGACTTGAAGAGTGTCCTTTAGCCAGCGACATGACATTTTCAAAGGGGGACCACAGACTGGCTGGTACAGAGCTAAGCTTAAAAAGCCCTGTTGCTGTTTGGACGTTGTGGGGATCCTCCTTCCTGTTTTAAGGGAACAGCATTAAGAGGTGTTGTCATGTGGCCAGAGACAGCTACCAGTTTAATGGCAAAGGCAAATATCCTTCTGCCTTCGTCTCAAACCTCCTTTCTCTCTCTGGCAGCAAGCAGCCCCTCAGGCAGTGACAGCCATAGTGACACAAAAACCCTTACTCACCTCCTCCCTCCCCATGGTATTATTATCCTGATATAAAAAGGGGAAACCGAGGCAGAAAGTAAGGTGGTAACTTGTCCATGGCTGCTCAGGGCACTGCAGACAGGAGGCTACATGAACTGCTGGTCTGTGGGCAGCACCTGTTTGCCTGCAGCAGCCTCAGGAAGCCAAGCTCTGCAGATGGGAGGATGTTTTTTTTGGGTATCTACAAGAATCCCAGGGTGACCAGACCCTGATCTGCAGCAGTGTTAAGGATCCCTGTCAGTGCTTGGCTTTCCCAGGGACAGTCAGCAGGAACAGGTGTGTTCCCCATTGCCTTGGAAGCCCCTTCTTCCAGGCAGGCAGAAGAGGGGGAGGTCTTTTCCCTGCTCCCCAGCCCAGCCTGCTTCTCACCACAGCACAACTGACCCCAATTCAAGCTGCTGACACTTATTTTCAGGGTGTTTCAGAGCTTCGTTATTTGTGAATGCCTTTTTGTGTAGCGCCATTGGCACTAGCACAGCCTGTTCCCGGCCTGTTCCAGCAGCTCCCCAATGACTGAGGTGACAGGCTCCAAACAAGACATGGGCTCTGAGCAGGTCCTCAATGGGGTCAGTCAGAGACAGCAAGCATCCTGGTGGATCTTCCTCCCTTTTGCAGCTTTGCCTCCCTGTACACAGCCTTCAGTTTCTGCTCTCCAAGAGCTCAGTGCAGAGACTGCTTGGTTAAAAATACACATATGCATTTTTAAATCCCCAGCAGCAGGCTGGGTATTGACAAACTGCATGACGCTGGGAGGAAGGCGGCAGAAATGGCTTCTGGTACTGATTTGTGAGGATCAGATTAAAACAGACTAAACATCTATATCCCAACTAAGTAGTGGGCCTGCCAGGCTCTGGGCAGGGAGCTGACTGCACACATCAGAGAGATAAATGCTACAAGGAATGATCCACAATATCTGCACTTACTATGTGAATCCTATATTTAAGACAGGGAGGCTTCTCCAGTGGGGTTGCTGCATAAACTGGCAGCCAAGGACCAGCACCTGAAATGCTCACTGCCCTCTCCACATCCCACCTGTAGATGCTGCCAGGCTCAGATTAGGGAAGAAGCCAAGGTATGTCCTCAATCAACTTCTCAGCACAGAGAGCAGGTGGTGAAGTGGTGTTAGCAAAACAAGAATAACTAAAAAAAACAGTATTACCAGGATAGAAGTGTGTCCACTTTGATCAACAGCCTGCTTCCAACTGCAGCCAAAGGTGCTCAGGGAAAAATGCAGCAACAGGGCAAGTGGCACAATCCCAAATATTCCTTCAGCTCTTCCAGCTTCTGAGTTTGTAGCTCAGGTGCTTCTGTTCCAGAGGAAATCAGTGACAAAGAGAACCCCAGGTGGGAGATCAGAGCAGAGCAAAGTCTCCTGAGAGCTGAAAACCTGCAAAAGTGTGCCAGGTGAGTGGTGGATGCTTGGGAAGAATACTGATCTCCGTGTACAAGCAATATTCAAAGGAAAACAGCTGTGACCTGTATGACAAGCTTTACTGGGCATCTCAGTCTCTACAACACGGCGATATTTTTCTTAAAGACATTTCACATTTGAAATTGTATCAATGCTTTAGGCAGCACGCTTTTCCTGTCCCATATAATTTGGAGAATTCCCTCTTAGTAAGCATGGCTGGGAACACTGCATAGTATCTCCCTTCTGCAGGGTCTCATCCACAGCAGTGGCTCCAGCAAGCAGAGTCTGCATTTTGACAGGGTTGTTCTGCTCCTGCACACCAACACGTACCTAACCCAGCTCTGCTGCCTTTCTGTCAAACCCTCGCTGTATCTGCAGGCACAGCACTGCTCCCAGACCTCTATTTACAAGTCACACCTTCTTCACTGCCAGAAGGGGAATTACTTTTTGCCAACAACAATAAACACCATTTATTGAATACTGAATACAGTTATCAATGTTGGCTAGCCTTGGCTGCTCAGGAATAAAGACAAGGAGCTTTCACACACACAAGTAGGAGGTCCAGTCATGACTACGCTGTTGAGAGGGTACAAAGCTAAAAAGCATCCTCAGAAACATCCACAATCAGCTGAGCTTGTTCTTGCTGTCAAAGGCTAAATTTCCCTATTTACCATATTCAGCATGAATGTCTTATTTTTCTATAAAGTGTGACATTTGAATTTCTCTATTATAATTTTACAAGCAGCCTCCTGTGTCAGTCAATGGAAAACTATTAAAAAATAGCTGCTTCAAAATCAGGCAAAAATAATACAGGCCGAAGCCCAAGAAAAGAGCCTGTATCATTGCTACAATAAAAATTAGACTTGTATTGCAAAACACCCCATGTTTTTAATTTTCCCTTGACAGTGTTCAAAGTTATGCAGTTTTCCTACTGGACATGGGATGTGGCTGATGGGACACAGAAGTACCCAAAAACAGCCCACAGCTTAACATTCTAAAGCAGCATAAATCTAAAGAAGAAACTGCTACCTTCACTATCCTCAAATAATTGAGGAAGAAGAGCATTTAAGCAGTACTGGAGAGCCTGCAAAGTTTTCTTTTTCCACTCTGCTCCAGAGTCAGAAGTGGGAAAGGGAAGACCACAAGGAACTGGGTTAGTCATGGCCACATTACTGTTGGGCTGTCACTCTCCGTGGGATGACTTTTCAGTGCATTAGAGGCACTTCTGAATTAAAGATAGAGTTTTGACACCAAAGACTTCTGCACACTTCATTTTATTGATGAAAAAATCCCAGCTCATAATGCCAAGGGAAAGAAATCTGGTCTTTTTTCTCCAGGCACTTCTTTTTTCTCCTGGCAGTTCCTTGTTAGTTCAGTTGCTTTTTGTTGTTTTTCACTTTCTTTACCACTGAACTTGTCCACCCTGCACCTGGACTGGACTGAGCAGACTCATCCTGCAGTCAATCACAGTGAGTCACTCAACTCAAAAGGTAAAAGGTTAGGCCCACATTAGAGGTCAGGAATGAGTAAATACTGCCCTGAAAGGTTTTGTATTTGGACACAGGTAAGTGTCTGTCTTACTGGGAAGCTGCTTTAATTCATTGTTATCAGCTGAATAAACTAAAGAACAGAAGCAAGCCATGGACATGCTGAACTGCAGGAAATCTCCAGCACAAAACAGAGTGGCCAGCACACAAAATCACATTAACTTATTCAAGTGCTTAGACATTGTCAGCTGAAAATAACTGTATCATTACACTTTATTATTTAGAGGTCTTGAGTGCTCTACTAAGACAACTAATTTAATCCAATCACTTTTCATGGGTAAGGCTCAGGCTCTGGACCAAGACGATGACGATGACAACCTTCATGACAAGAGAGGAGAAGTGGTTTATACCCTCCTCCATAAAACACCTCGCAGGGCACAGACACAAGTCCTTTGTCCAACACACAAGTTACAGGCTACTGTTGGATCATCCTGAGAAACAAGACGAGCAAATCATCCTCAGCCAAATCAGGTCTCCTGATTGCAGGAATGGATTTACCAGCTTTGTCCCTGCAGCCAAATGGCACATCTGAGATCATCCAGGCTGAGCAGAATGAGCAGCTGCACTCTCCCATGACACCAGTTCAGTCAGGCTCTTCTCAGGTGACAATCTCGGTTAATTTCAGGTGTTAACACCTGAGCTTGGGGCAGCAAACACTGCACAGGGCAGCTTCCACACACAGTCTCCTGCAGCAGACAAAACTTACTTCCTTTACCTGAACAGAGAGAATAAACCCCCACTATGGCCAGCAGATTTCACAGTCCTTAATACATGTGATGGGCTGGACTGAGAACTAGGGAACAGTCAGCCAGGGGTGTTTGACTCTAGATCTTTTCCTAGCAATGTCATACACCAGCTGCTACACCTCAAAGCTCTGGGTCTCTGTCCTGTCCCTGGTGGAGCAATGGGATTGCGTAAGCAGTGAGGACCAGGTAGTGGAGGACTCTGCTGAGCCTCAACACTTGTTTCTATACATGGATCCATCACACACTTCTGCACCATAAATCTCCCTTGTCAGTCACACCAAACCTCCCGGGAGGAGAAGCAGCCAGGCTGTGAATTACTGTCCAGCTTTCCCTCTCCCCATGGGTGCCTGCACGCCTGCAGGAATGAGGGATGGACACATTTAACCTTCCCAGAACCAGCAAAATTGTGATCTTTCCAACGTGGATGAGTCACTTCCAACTGGGTTATTAAGTTATTACATTGTATTATTATATTAACGTCATTGCCATTTTCAGGAGAAGATAAACCTAATTTTAATCTGCTCTTAATTGAAAGCTTATCAAGAGACTGGCTCCATCCCTACACAGTCAGACAGCTTTTTTTTCTTCTGCTTCCCTTCCCCCTCTCCATACGCTGCACTCTATGCTGATGAAAAGAAACATCTCTATTCATTAGAGAAAAATCAGCTTGGAGTCGATCAGGCCTGTTAACCTACAGCTTGGGCTGTTATCACAGAGCAGACCTTTCCTCACAACAAAAAAACTATTGGGGGCTGCAGTTTGGCAGCCTGTTGCAGGGGATTTGCTGCTCGTTTTTATGTTGAGGTACTTGACAGTTTCCATTAGAGGACGTGAGAATATTAAAGATATTTGAGCAGCTTTGGAAGAAAGTTAAGTGTATAATGCAAGTTGACTGTGCAGATTTTAATTACAGATTCCCCCAAAAATCCATAGAAACTCTGATTAAACTCCTAATTACTTTTAAAGAAGTGAATAAGCGGTCAATAAGATGAACAGCAGCCTCTCTTCTTCTTTCTTTTTCTTTCCTCTTCTTCTGAGCAAGCTCTACAGTGATAGCAACTGCAGATGTATTATCACAGGCAAGTTAACAGAAGACCAAGGGGGAACATTTCTCTAAAGACTCCTTCTAAAGAACTTTTTCCGACATCTTCAATACCAAGGCTGGCCCTGAAATCAATCAGGTCATGGTGATTTACACCAGCAAAGGAAGTGCCTGTTGCCTCCAGCTGTGACTTCATGTTGCTGGATTACATTGGCAGAGCTCTGCCTCCCCACACAAGCAGTGCTGGCCTTCCGGAGCTGTGGTGGGGTTTCACACCTTGCCGAGGTTAGGGAGGTGATGCTCACAGAGAGGTGGGCCCTGTCCCAGGGGCCAGGGCTTTACAAACAGCCTTCCCAAACATGTCACATAACCACCCTGAGCAGCTTCACTAATCCCCTGTCACGCCATGGAGCTGGCAGCACATCTCCCCTGAGAGCAGCGGTCCAAGGTCATGACTCACTCACAACCACCATCTCCACAGCTGATGATGTGGTGCCTCTGTGCTAAGCAGAGCACCAGCTCCTGGCATACAGAAATACCTGTATTCCAAGGGGACTTCTTACTGTGTGGGGAGAAACTTCTCAGCCCCAGACCTGTGGGCCATGTTTCAGCCCCTCCACCCAGGCCCACTGCGAAGTGGAAGCACCTGATATCCACAGTCATTCTGAAAAACAAAAACTGTTTCCTAGCAAGACATTTTAGTACCTCCTCAGAACTTGCTCAAATCTGCTGGACTTGCAAAGAAGTCTTTTTTCTGAGCTTAGCTGAGACCCACAGTAAACTACAACCCATGTTCTTCACCCCCATGAGCACCATCCCTCTCTTTTATGGCAGTTTCTGGCTCTTACTTAGCCAGAGCTTTGCTACAGCTGTGCCAGAGCAGACAAGCCCTGCCTCACTTTCTCTGGGCACAACAGGGCTAAAAACAGTAAAAAAGAAATATCTCCCCTAAAGTAATTCAAATTCTGAAGGTGGGACTCACTCTGAGATGGTGTACAGCAGCAAGACATGCTGTGCAAGCAGTGACTGTCCCCAAGGCACAGCCATGCTTCATCTTCCTGTCTTCTCTCCAAGCCATTATTGTTTATTTTGCTGTCTCCAATGCCCATAACTTTAACCCTGCAAATAGCTTTCATTTCCCCATCACAGGAAGGAGAATGAGAGTGCTTCTAGGGGAACAGCATCCGTGCCTGTGTGTGGAGACTCTCATTCTCTATCTATATTACCATACTCTGCCTCTCACATGATTTTTTTACATTTTCCCCACAGGCAAGACTCACAGTTACCAAAACCCCCTCTTATACCACTGCCAGATATTTTCTAGCTAGTTGACATGTCTGTGAAGCAGCACCTCAGCTGCTGAGGGGCAGTAACACCAATCTCCCATCACTGCCCATAGTGCCAATGCATTTTATATTCCATGATGTGGCTGGAACTGTCCTCTCTCTGTCTGACTGCCCAGGTCCCACATTTTTATCTTTCACAAGCCTTTCAGACTAGTCCCCAGATATGGAGAGACTATAACTAGACGATGCAGATTTCCTCTGGTAGATTTGTTGGTTCAAGACGACCAAAGCCATATTGTGCTCTGCATACAGCAGCTGGGAGTGCAGGGCTCAGTGCTGGCTTGGAGCTCTCAAGGCTTTTGCCATAGAAATAATTTTGACAGAAGAAACATGGCCAAAATACTAAGGCTAAAGGGCATGGACATTCAAAGCCTGATTTGGTTTTTTTGGCAGAGAGCTTCAGTGGGGCCTTCAAAGGAAGAAAAATATCCTAATAGGATGCTTGGATTAGAAAGAGGAGGAGATTTTTGGGGTGCGTTGGAGAGTTCAGTCAATTCCTAAGCCTTGATCCAAGTGAATGGGAGGAAAGAGAAAGAAGCTTGGAAATGGAAGGAGGGAAGGAGCTCGCTCTGCAACCAAAGCTGTGCAATAAGGCATATGTGGCAGTGACAGCGTGAGAATTTACAGTATAATAAAGATATATATGGCCATTTGGAACAAGCTATTTCTAACATAAAATGACTCTGTATATTGATTGCCCCAGGAATTTGTACAGAACACTACTTCCAGACATATAACTGAGCATATTATTTACTCACTATAAAAGCCGGATAAATGGCCAGGCTCCAGGAGGGTGTGAGGCAACAGTAGTTGTTCATTGACAGATGAATAGAAGGAGGTTTGAGCATGACAGAGAACATCAGGATACTG
This sequence comes from Gymnorhina tibicen, assembly GCA_013399875.1. NCBI lineage: Eukaryota > Metazoa > Chordata > Aves > Passeriformes > Artamidae > Gymnorhina > Gymnorhina tibicen. Next base: position 1,659,250 of record VXAZ01007005.1, read on the forward strand.
GGAACTATACCAACAGCTTTCACAAGTCATTGCAACAGGTATATCTGCTTGTTCCTCAAAAAGGTGAGGCCATTTCAAGGCCCTCTTGAGAAGGCAGTAGCCCAACACACAGGAGAGACCGTATTTCTCCTCTGGAGCAGCACTGAGCAATGAGAAGTCCAAGGCTAGCAAGTCCAGAAAGAACAAGGGTCTAAACCAGAGCAGACTCTTATACAGCAGCATACAAGCAATCACTTGAGACCCCCAGCCATGGATCTCCAGCTAGATGCCACATCAGTCACTTCAGGTGTGGGAGAGACGACAGGCATAGCTCAGCCTCTGCCTTGCTTCCCACAAGCCCAAGGCCAGACTGGCCTGAGACAGATCCCCCTCAGTACTGAGAGTTACTGGCTCATTTCCAGCTGGATAGAAGAGCCTGAATGACATTCTATGGAGTTCAGAGTTGACAGTTCCAGATCCCAGTTCCTCATCCCGACAGACCCCATGGCATACTGGTGTTCAAAGCAAAATGATGTTGCAGGTTTCCTTGTCTCACAAGCAGACCATAAACTTCAAAGCATTTCTCAGGAAATGTGATGGACACATCAGCTGGGAATTTCCTTCCAAAGCAAACACGAAGGGAGAGAGTCTGAAAATGAGGGGAGGTATAGAGAAGTATCTTTTGGCCTGCCAGAAGATAAGCAAAAAGTAGGGTTATCCCAGAAATGGGATTTCTGCAGTTTAGCAGCTCTACTGCAATTGTGTTTAGCATATTGACAGTTTTTCCTTGACTCCTAAAACAGATGAACATGCAACACAATCTTGAGCACTCTCCTCCCCATCTCCTTGCCTTTCAAACTCCATCACAATGTTATGTGTAGGCAATACCAAGTCCAGATAGATGTCCTAGGCAGGGTCTGCATCATTTCCATTATTGTTGAGTGTCCAGACTGTCACAGCAGTTACATGCAGAGATTCTAACGACTGCCCAGAAGGTGACGGGGTCTTGACTCAAGATTTCAGCTCATCAGTAAGTCGCTCTAATAAGAAAAATAAACTTTCATGTGTGTTAGGCTATGAATGGGTTGTAAAACTGGGTTTACATTCTTCAGCACAAAGCCATACCTTCGCAGCCGTGCAGGGGACCATGAAGGCTGAATATTCTTGTACTCCTGCTGCCACCTAAAGGAAATGCCTCAAAAATGTTCTGAAATACCCTGGAATAAATGGGTTCTGAAATATTCCAAAATAATGCAGGTTAGAGTGGGCTTTTAGCTGAAGAAGGATCCATTTGGGGAAAGGACTATTGCAAGCAGGATATTTTTGTCTCCAGGAATCAGCTCCAGAGTGCTGACAGATTTTCAACAATCATGATGGCAAGTGGATGGGGTCAGGGAACTTCTGCCGCCTGTAGAGGACTCCAGCTGTGACCATCCTGATGGCCATGGTCTAGGACCACAGATGAGAGAATGTTTGTATATGGGAGCAATATCTCTCATTACATGAGCTGACCTAAATAGAAAACCAAAACAGCTTTAGGATCATTTAAAAATTGTCTTCAAATCATTTAGGGCTAAACAAAAATACCACCAGTTCTTGTTCGATGGATCCTTCTGAAACAGTTTTCTTAAAGGCACCTGATTCCTCTGTTTGAATTCTTCCCATTATTCAGGGGAGACACCAGGTCCTTTGGTGCTTTTGAAGAGACGGTGACCAGGTGAGGCCAGCTTTAGAAATCTGGCACCATGTCCTCTTTGGGCCAGCTGTTCCTTATGTTGGCTGCCTACATAACTCACTTGGATTAATCCATTCCTTTTGCATTTGTTTGCTAGAATTGGATATTCTCCAATGGTATTGGTGGTAGCTGGGCAAAGGGGAGATTTCTAAAAGGAAATGTTCCCATATTGTGCACAAAATAGCAATAACTTTGTTCAAGCTTCTATGCTGACTAAATGCCCAACACCAGAAGTTTTGTACAGTCAGCACTAGTGTGCCCAGGGAAATACTAAATTACCTCGTAAACTGGAAGCCAAGTGGAAGTATTACTTAAATGTTCAAAAAGTATAATTTGCTGCTGCAGATCAACGAATAGCCTTATTAAATAGAGGGAACATTTCTACATGAGTTATGAAACTGGCTTTACAGCTTTCACTATGGAGTTCACATTTTAATAACCTTCTGGTTAAGAGGTACGAGAACAGAGCCTCTTTAGTTTTCCCCATGTGTGGGCACGAGGGCACGCATCGAAAACGTGCACCTGGAATTCAGAGTGTTCGAGTACAGAAATTTCATTGTCATGTATAAGAGGACAGGAGCACTCCTCAAGAACGGAATGGAACCTCCCACTTGGGACACTGGCGAAACCTCTCCAATCCAGGATGATTGAGTAGATGCTTCCAGATATCTCCATATGAAATGATATGTTTGTCAAGATCAGGCAGCAGTGCATAAGCTTCAGTGCACAGTACACTCTGATAAATCATTCCATGGCATGAATATCTGGCAAACTTATTACCTTCCCTACGTATTTACTTTTTGGGATGAGTGAACACTGTGTTGTCCTTATTTCACAGTGAGTTAAGCTGAAATGCATATGCATTAAGCAATTTGCCCCAAACTATCATATTGCGATGCATCATTTGATGAAAGCTGCTGTTTCCTGGTGTTATTCAGGAAGCCATTTGACTCCCAGCCTGTGACTAATGTCTTGCCTGAGCAGTCTTGTCAGGAGATGTGATTTCTACATATGCTTTCCTCCTCCACATGTTCCACAGAAACTGTATCTACCCACTTTGGCCTAATACTTTCCCCATTTATCCTCACTAGAGAAATTTAGCTTCTCTTGAAGGTGGAGGAAGAAGCTATCTAGGGTACCAGGCATAGATGGATACGATCTTTTAATTAAATGTTCTGAAACTGCTGAGGAATTGGAAATGGAAGACAATATGGGTTATTTTGAAAACAAGAATGAAAAAAAAAATTTCCTTCAAAAGGTTCATCTTGTGATGCCTGTCTTGCTTTCACTCCCAGACTGCACCTCAGGTCCAGGACTCCTACGAATCCTTAAAAAAAAGACAGCACAGAAATGATGGTGTGCCCTGCTCCAAGGCATAGTGCAGCATTAACTCCACAAGCCAGAAGTTCTCATGACTGATGTCAGAAAAAGCATGATATCAGAAGATGGAAGCTAACAGGGAAATCAGAATGATGGGATTTTATCTTACCCTTTAATTCCTCAACTGCTCAAACTGGAAAGTGCTTTTTTTCCTTCAGTACTCTGATGTTTTCTACAGAATAAAAGAATTCCTGGCGTCTTTAGGCATAGGGGCAGTCAGGTAACTCCCACTAAGTATCTCTGCAAGTATGACCACAGGTGTGGGACACCTCTCATGTACCTGCAGCTAAATAAAAGTGACACCGGTAGTCTAACCCAATGAAACCCACTCTCACTGACATAGTTCTTCTAGTCACTGAAGGGAGACCAACTCTTCTGGCAGGCAATTTACCTGCTCATCTCCAACCCTTTCCTTGGGAAGAGAGGAAGTCTTCTCAGCCTATCGTCAGATGACTTGCAGGGAGGGGAAAGAACCTCTGCCCCAGAAGATTCAGGAGGCTGCATGCCAAGTCCTGCACAAATACAGGTGTGGGGAACTACTCAGAACACTCCTCATTTCTGTTTTTGTCTCTTCCAGCAAGACAAAGAAAATACACACATACCCCCCCTCTCTGAGATGGGAGCATGCATTTCATATTCTAACCATCCAAAATGTGTCCCTGAAGCCTTGGGGTATCATTTACTTCCCAGACAACTGAAGTTAATTTTGCTTGTAACTTCTTATGAAATAGTGTCCCTAATACTTTATTTGACACACTGTGTTCTTACCTATATCTATGAATTTTTGTGATGATACCCAGGGAAAAAGGCAAACAGGTTTCCATGGCATACTTTGGTTCTGAAAACAAAAGAATCCCGGAGTTCTCAGCACCATTCTCTTCTCCAAACCCAAAGCCCTCACTGCCTCTTGTTGTTACGCCAGAATCATACATACTCCAGTGTAGTGCCCTTATATATTATTGGTTGTGGTCTCCTCCACTTTAATGCAAGCTTTTGTGTTTCAAAGTTCCAGCAACAAAGCAGAGCAATACTATGTAAGGACATGCTATGCAGATGCTAACTCCTGTAGGCCCTTAAAAGTACACCTGTAGCTTTTGCACACCAGGAAGATGAAGTCATACTGACGTCACTTTTTTGCCATGAAGGAAAAGATGTAATTGTTCCTCAGGATCTTTGCTCCTCTGAATAACCTCACAGCATTTTGGCTATCAAGCCTTTCCTTCAATGGAAAGTCATCTGGCTGTGTTACTTATCATTGTTTACTGCCACAGACAAAAAAACAAGATGGGAACTTCGATGACAGGTCAGGGACATGGAAAGCACTTCATTTTATCTCGGCAATGTGAAGGAGAAAGGATTTTTATTTTCACATTGTTAACACGTTGCCTGTGGAGATGTTCCCATTCTGTTAGCAGTCCCAAGTCCATCTGAGGAATTGCACACATAATCAATGACGTCAAATATAAAAGGGACCTGTGAAGCAGAACAAACTAACGTGAGGATTCACACTTGCTTTGAGAGACCCTGATCTATGGAACACCCTAGTATCCATTTCCATCAGTCATGAGTTTCCCACATTTTTCCCAGCTTTAGTGCAATACTGGAATACCCTTAGATTTTTTTCTAACTTAAATGTCTAAGTTTTGAAAAGGGTCCAATGTAGAGAGACCAATGTTAATTTCCACATGCCTTAGAGCACCCAGTCAAACCCACCCCTCCGCATCCCCTGACCTGGCATCAGACCTTCTGCAGATATAAGCCTAAAAATGAGAGATAACAGCCCTCCTAGTACTACCAGAGGGGCACCTTTCTTATCTGCAAGCAGGAGACACCTGCAGGCCAAGATCCACTGTGGTAATTGCCAAACAGGTCTAATAAAAGTCAAAGTTAGTACTTGAAATAACAGTAGACCACAGAAAAGGAAAGGAACAGTAGGGCCTTTGGAGCATCAAGGGCAGACAGTTTGGGGGGCAGAGAGTTTGGGGGGCAGAGAAACCCAGGCTCTGCTCCCAGATGCTCTCTCACATGCACAGGTTCATGGGCAGCTCTGTAGAATTACTGTTTCACCTTTTGTGAGCTCAGTGCTAATTACAGGAGTCTAGACTAGGAGCAAAACCCAAGGCATTAGAGGCCAATGTGTTTAGGCCAGAAGGTAAAGAGGAGTACAAGCAATAAAGAGAATTGTATTAAAAATATGAACTACCTGCAAGGGGACTACAAGACCTATAAAAACAAGGCGAAGTGAGTTAGGAGGATTATTAAGGAACCAGAAAGAGATATTGAGTACCAGACTTACAGAGAGGTTCCCAGGATGCATAATGCACTGTGGACAAGTCTGTACCAGACAGAGAGTAAACAAAACGATTACTCCAGTAAAAATGTTAGGGGTGAACTGGAGTCAGCAGGTGATGAAATGGAGGAATTTATGAAGTGATTTTTTTTTCTTCCTGCCTCTTTGCAGTGAGGGAGGACCCAATGCCATGACAGAAGCAATATATCTGGGACGGAGAGAAATAAGTAAGTTCAGATAGCCACAAAAGTGGTGCTAGAAAATATAGGGCATTCACCATTGCCAGATACATGAAACACCCAGTTAAAAGAGAAAATGCACCTAACAGCTGTGTGGGAAAGGGAGATAACAGCCAGAGAGCATCAGATCTAAGGAAGATAACAGTGCTAGCAAAGGAACACAGTGTACTAGCACAGCACTGAGACACCCAAGAAGGACCAGCAGAACCAGCAGGCAAGCAGAACCCCTACATTTCCCGGACCACAACTCTGCTGCAGCTACCCTGTGAAGGCCCATTTCATCAGGCCCTGCAGAGCTTCAGGCATGGCTGATCCATGCACACACCGGAAGAATGGCAGATCCAGAGCACAAAGGAATTTGGCAATCTGCTTGTAACATTACTTTGATGTAGCCCCAGACAAATAGGCAAAGTCTTATCCCCATACCTCATTATAATATTCAAGACGGAAAAAATTGTGTGCTTCAGATATGAGTGGAAGCCTTAAGCAGGACAGCCAGAAGGCCCATGCCATAGTCTTTAGCTGGGACTCTGAGGACCTGTCATTAGCTCTGCCTACAAGCCAGAGCAGACACTGGGGATTCACTGGACTCGGTTCTTTCCACTTACAGCAAGAACAAGACTGTGAAGGTGGAAGAGGAGAAACTGAGACATAAAGTATTACAGAGGCTTAGCTTCTTCCGTCACAGAAGTCCATGGCACAAATGGCAATTCCTTGTAAATCAGTAACAACTCCAGTCAAGCCAGGACAATTACTAGAATTAAAAGGGAATCCAATCCATTTAACTGAATCTATTACCTTTTACATTAGCCCTCAAAGATCCCCATTTCAGATGGAAAGAAGACTTGCAAGGAAAACAGACAAAGTACACAAAATAGCCGTATTTCCCCTCCTCCTTAAACTCTTGATGTGGGTGGTAAGCACAGGCATGGGGGAGTGATGATACTGAAACACCAGACTATTTGCAAACAAAACTCACCACTCCTACTCTGACAAATGCTTCTGCATGGGGCCGGTTCTACAGAACAACACCATCCTCATAAAAGTGTCCAGAAAGGAAGAAGTGCAAAAATTCTAAGGCCTGATCCTGACACACACACTTTGTACCTTATCTCATGTAATGCTTGTATTCCCACAGACATACACACAAAATTTTTCCTTAGAAACAAGGCATAATTGTTTTTCAGATTAATTCTAAAATGTGAGTAGTCCCATGCTTACTAAAAGTAGGGGGTACACTTCCAGGTTTACATGATTGGTAAGGGAATAAATGCCCAATGCTGTCATGCCTATTTGGTAGCTGGTTCACTTCTCCTTACCCACAGTTAGCCCTTAATTAGTCCTTAACTAGTCATCAGTGGCAGTGATTAATAAGGTGAATTGCCACTCAGGAGACCTAATTTCCCTCCTGCTTCTTCTGTTGTGTCTATACCGATAGTAAATTCTTTATACTAAGGATGGTATGGAGAGTATCCATCTATTTTTAGGTTTTGTACCTATTTCCATGGCAGTGCTGTTCAGGCTCAGTTCTTCAGGACAAATGAATGTTTTAAAATGACATTTCCCATAAGCATTAGCTCAAGGGACTGTATATGGCAAATTTACAACTCTTCCCATTTGTCTACAGAAAGATGAGGAGCATGACTGCTTCTAAATAACAGGCTTGAGGATATAAATCATCTCTCTGCTTCCATCCGTCTGTCCCAGAGACTCTGAAGCCAAAAATACACAGTTCATTACCACTTAGTTGTTATTTGGCCAAGGTTCAAATGGCATAAATGTGCATGTTCATGTGACAGACGAGGATCAGTTCAGCCTTGTGCTGTGCATGGCAGCAGAGGTCATGGTGGCCGAAAGAGAGCCTTCACAGGTTCTGCATGTGCCCAGGACAGCTCAAGAGATCGGCACAAGAGGGGAAGAGACAGCCTAAATGAAGTTATTGTCCTGCCTTTTCTTCTGAGCTCTGCAGAGCCAGGACCTTGCCCAAGGGGTAAGACAAAGCCATGGCACCAGACAGAGATCACTGGCATCACAAGTCTGAGGAATCCAAAACAGCAAGATCCCCATCCAGCTGTACCACAGGTTCCCATTCAATCACAGACATGACCTTCCCCTCCATTCCTCCTTTTGTGGTGACAGTTGTGCAACTTTTACCTCCTTCCCAAATGCACTGAGGCTTAGCACATTGATTTGTGTCAGGAAGAGGGCAGAGCAGACACCACTCCAAGTGCAAAGTGCACAGTGTCTGGCAGGCGCAGGTAACCAGCTGAGTGATGGGTGCTGCAGCAACACTCGCAAGTAAATAATAAATCTGTCTGGGCTGTGATGCACATTGCACAGCAACTAATGCTTCCCTCTGCAGAGATGATGCTGAAGAACAGTGCCTGGCTGCGTGCTCAGCGGCGACCTGCCCCTGAACACGGGATAGCTGTGCAGGGCCCCACCACACTACCCTGACTTTGAGGAATATTATAGTAGCTTTAAAGCTCTCAGATATTAAGAGATCATTACTCACTGTCTCCTCGGAGCTGATGAAGCCCTTGCCCTATGTGTTCTCCATTTAACAAATGTCACTGTTTTACAACACACTCTGCTGAGGAACAGAGGAATCTTTCAGTTCAAACAGAACTGCGACAGATTTAAACAGCCAGGAGCACTTCGCACTTGCTTGGGAGCAGTACTGCAGCCTCAGGTCAGGGTAACAAGCCCTGAGAGAAAGTGCCCTGAGCAGAAGGGTTTTTGCTGGCAAACTCTGCCCTTGCAGCCAGTTACAGGCTGCACAGCAGACCCAGCAGTGAGGCTGAGGTGTGCCCAACATCATGCAGGAAGCCTGCAACAGATTTAGGGCTCACATACTCCAGCTCCTGCTCAGCTGAGCAGCACCATATGGGATGAACTCTGGATAGATACTGCAGTCAAGCCTCCAAGGTGGGAGGAGAGGCCAGCACGGAGCTGAGAGGGATCTTCCCATCTGGGCAGCACTGGCTCAACCATGCTGTTGTTTCTACTTCCACGCAGTGGGTGACTGAGTTGACATCAAATCATCACCGTTCCTAGCAAAAATGAATGTTTCCCCTATGCTAACCCAGGAGAGAATGTGAAACCCTACAAATTTAGCCAACAGTAATCATGAACATACATCCCAGAAATATTGCAAAGGACAATTAATAATTGTACTCCTGTTAATACAGAAAAATATGTTTTCCCATAGCTAAGTAATTTCTTTAAAACCTAAACTCAACAAGGATAAAATGGCACAGAAAATCTACAATATCATAAAAACTTCCATTCCAATGCACAATGGATTCAGTACCATTATCTAAAGGTAGTATGTGTTCCTTTTCTTCTGAAATCATCCATTTCACATCTACGGTTAATTACTTTATATGAGAGATGCTTAAAAATTATTTCCCCCATGTGGAAAACTTGGATGAAAATGAGAACATTCTGCTTTAGAATCAAAATTCTCAGTAGAAAACTTGGGGTTTTTTCTTCTTCCTCATCTGCTCAAAGCACTGTATTAAAAGTTTTGAGTTTTGGTTTTCTATAAATATCAGCTTCTCAGGCTTTTTTTTTTTTCCAAAGAAAGCAAATGCCCTCCATGATTTGCTGTTTTCTATTTCAAAACTAGAATTTTGTTGGCATTAGGTCTAACCACACACTGCGCTGGTCTCAGTGCTACCACAGCTGGCTAATACCCAAAAGAACTCAGAATTGCTGACAGACACTTTTGTTTTAGTGCTCTGACACTGTGCCTTGCACCAATACCCTGGGCTGTGCTCATTGCAACAAGCGCTGTGGAGGGGAGATGAATTTGCAGAATGAGACTCAGGGACAAGAGTACACACTATTTTTGAACACATCTCCTTGTCCCTTCAGTATTGTGCCAGAGGCATTTTGGCAGTACTCAGCACTGGTTTCTGGAGGCAGAGTGATTCTCTGCAACCACAGCAGGAACAGACTTTTTCACCTCTTACCCTAGAACCAAACAACCTTCCCCTGGGCCTTATCAGAGCCACCCACTTGTGAAATGGTTGTGCAAAAGGGGCCTAGGAGGCAGGAGGAACTTGGATGCTATTCCAGCTCTAATGTAATAACAGAGGTGCTGCTCAGGAGCGATGTACTCTGTGTCCCTCAGTCCCTCCAAGATCCCAATTAATACGATTCCATTAACTTCGAAAGGTGTGCTAAGTAGTAATGCTCTGGGCCATTAATTCTGACAACGTCAGCATGCTCTTGCTGTGACATTTGCCTTAATTAGTATTATAACCCACTACCTTGACTGCAAGCTTCACAGGTAATAATTCACACCCAAGTCCCGTATAAACAGAACTCTGGGTGCTCTCTAGCAGCACTCTCTGGGTGCTGCTAGAAACTGCACATGATAAAGAAAGGCACAGGGGTACAGGATTTAAAATGTGAGAAAAAAGAAAAGGGGTTTAAAAGGTGTTGCCTGAGTTACTGTATCTTTTTGAGCCTCAGTTACCCTCTAGGGGTCTGTTAGGCTCCAAAACTGACCATTTATGATGTTCTCTAGAGATCCACCAAAAGCAATAGACTCAAGAAAGTGTCTCTGGATGGCTTTAGTCTGTAGCAAACTCTAGACATCTTGTAAAATCTCTGTATGGGCTAGACTGAGCTCAAAGGGATTTGGTCCCTTGAAAATGAGAAACAAAGTCCTCATCCACCCTGGAAACAGCCCCTCAACTACTCAGACTGCTGCCAGAAATCCATATGACATGTGTGACTTTGGTTCTGCCTCAGTGGGAACAAGGTGGTCCCTGGGGAGGCAACCCTTAAGGGTATTTTCAGTTTAGAATGGGGCAAGTACATATGCCATAGGAGGACATATACCCGAAAGAGGAAAAATAGAAACTATGTCAACTTTCCCCCAATTTCTTAGTTTCTGCTGTAATTTAAAACAAAAAACTCTTACAGAAGGGAAGTGATGATAAATGGTACCCAAGAACACCACTGTAATAAGAAATAGGTGAGAACCACTGACACACAGGAAACAAGCAGCCAAGGCCTGTCCAGCCACCAGGCCCCCACGTACATGGTCTTCAGAGTCATCTCCTGCAAAAGCAGCAGCCAGAACTCCCACCTTACTACAAAAACAATTTCCGCAGGCCAAAGGATCAGGATACCTACCTTCACATTGGGATCCCTTATACATATGAGCTTAGTTCACTTTCCCCCACAACTTCTAAAACTTGAGAAGTACTAACTACTGAAAACAGTCAGCAAAGCAAATGCCAGTCTAGGCGGCATTTTCTGAATGAGCCAACTGCAAGAAACTTAAGAGAGAAAGAGCTGATGATGTCTTGTAACATCCAAGCTTTTGAGACAGATGCAGTTTGGCCAGAAGTCTTGGAAGGTCAAGTCTCCCAGAACATGCAGTGCTGCTAAAGGGCCAGATCTCCAGCAAGGCATGCTGGCAAGGTATCAGCACCAGAGGACAATGATGCCAGTGGGTATGGGCCAAACAGTCATGCAGAAAGGTGTAGGCTGGAAGGACATGGATATTGAGGAAATGTAAATAAAAGATATCACCTCCTTCAAAGACGGTCTTTTTGGGATTGACTCCAGAAAGTGGCAGAGGTTGGATGCACAGTGTGTCTCCTAAATGCTCTCTCATCCTCCACCCAGACACCACAGATGTTCCTGGTAACAATCCGTCTTGTAGCTAAATGAGATAACATGGATGGCTGAGAGATGCCAAAAATGTTGTTCCCAGATCACTAATTCCCTGTTTTTCCCGCTGAGACTGCCAAGAAGAGATGCACTGGCTGCCAGTTAGAGTTTCTGAAGGCAACACTACTTCAGAAAGAATTCAAATGAGACCAAACAACTCATTTCCCCCCAGGACTTCATTTCCATCACCAGGGAGGAAAATGTAATCCAACTCTGCAGGCCTTTGACACCGAAGTCTGAGGATCCCAGTCTGATCTCTATTATACTCTTGTAAATCAAGGCCTGCTTGTGCCACAGAGTCAGTGACATTTCGCCACTGCAGTATTAAAAAGGCCCCAGATATCACCTTCCCTGATGTGCATTCTGAAAGGAGATGGAAGATACCTTGATTAAATTCACTGACTTTTTCTTTACATGTGAGACTTGGCCAACTGCTAAAGAAAGGAAGAAAAAGTCTTGATGTCAAAAAGGAGGTCTGTGCTGGTGCAGGACCAGGAGCAGGTCTTCCCTATACTAGGCCAGTGAAAACTCACTGGATGAGAGGTTAAGAGAAATGAGTAATGACATCAGTCCCCATCTCCCACCTCTTTGCCACAGCACTTGGATTTCACATCACCAGGGCAGTCTCCTGCCTTCCCTCCAGCTTCATGACCTATGAATGATATGAAAGGAACATAGCAATGCTTGGAATCTGGCCCAGCAATCCTGCACTCCCCCTCCCACTGCACATAACCCGAGCACATGAGCTCATCACTCATGGGGTGTTTGGCCTGGGGCAGCATCCACCCCACCAGACTGACACCCCCCCACACACCAGCATCCTTCCTCCTTCCCATCAAGACTCTGAGACCCTCAGTGATTCTGGTCATTCTCCAGCTTTCTGCTAGAAACAGATTGAGGAACAGACCAGAAAAAACACACTTGCTTGAACCACACTGAGTGTTATGTTTTGATGAAGCATGATGGGTTTTGCAACCACCAAGGGATCAGTCATAAACATCCATTCCCACTAATGCAGTCATGAACAGTTATTCTCAGTGGATCTGAAAAGCAATACAAGACATAGGTCATCAGCAGGTTAAATGAAAAATAAGCAAAAGACATGGGCATAATCCAAACGATTGCTCCAGTCCCACTGTGTTCAGTGCTAGAAACAGTTCAAACAGAGGTTCAAGCCACACGATTTCCAAACAGCTCCCTGACCCCTCACACTTTAGGAAGGCTGTGACTGTCTTCTGTGGCTTGACTTTCAGTGCCAATTTTTTTTTTCTCAGGGACTGGTCCAAGTCTGTGGACTGTACAGCCTGCAGGATCCAAAAATCTGCTAAAAACCACTCTACTTCTCCTTCCAAGTGCCAGGCCCACTTCCCAGGAGGGCAGGCCACTTAATGCCACTCATGCTTAAACAGAAAAGATTGTGCAGTTTTGTTAAACTCCTCCTTCTACCATCTTCTGCTTGGGAGAGGAGAAAAGTGGAAGCATGTGAGGAGCCCTGGTTCATCTCATTTAATGTGGGACTGACAGGTACCTCAGCATCACCAGTGGGTCAGAGCTCTTACGGCTGATTAGAAAAACCTGCAGCAAATTTCTATCCAAGCTCAGTAACAGCTCCCGGTCAAAACCACCCATAAGCCTCAGGAACCTCAGCCTGGATTATGGTGACGATAGCAAAAACCCAACGATACAATTTTCTGCATCTTTCTGGAAAAATCCTATCTGCTGAGAAGAGAGTCACTAAAAAGAAGTGCCACTTGTTTCAGACTTACATAGCCAGCTCTGGAAGATGTTAGCTCTCGTATAAATTAGTCACTATAAAACAGAGAACCCAACACTAGGGTTGGAGGAGGAAAAAAAGGAGGAAATAATACGAGACGTTTTTCTTGGTTCATGACTGGAACAGCTACTGTCATTTAAACTTTATTAGGAAAGATTAAAAGGAGCCTTGGAGTGAAGCTGCTGTGATGAAGTGGTCCCAGGGTCTCTATAACCATGATTGGCACCATACTGATGTGTCAGCCTGACAAAGTTATGATAGTTATTACACCGGCCCTAAAACAGACCCTTCTGCCTGAGGCAAAGTAATAAAAAATGGGGAAGAAACCTTCAGAATGCAGGAAAACTCAATCCACCTGGGCACAGAGATAGATATTTGCCTCAGCTTTATGGGTTTTTTGGAGGTGACATGAAGTAGACAGTCAATACTGCCAAATCTGTACGTGGATGATTCTTCTCATAAATATTTTTGTGTTCCAGCCTGTAAGTGAGGTTTAGTGTATGGCTGGTCCACGCCTGCCCTCCCCTATGGAAGCAGAGCCCCTGGGACACAGGAGGGAGCAGGATGAGGAGCTTCTCATGTGTTCATAACAACACCTGCCTTGCTCATCCTAGCTGTTTCTGGCCCTGCAAACAGGCTCTGTGAGGCAGACTTAGCACCTGCTAAGCTGGGCTTCTGGTTTTCTCCACCCTCAGCCACAGGAAAGGAACAACAACAAAGGGTCCTTGGGCTGGTGCCATCACTCTGAACTGCTCTGGAGAGAGCAGTCACTTGGAAGTCACAAATGCCTGTCTCCACATTGCCAGCCCTCACAGTGCAGGTGCAAATATCTCAATTTCTGCAGGCTGCTGCCTTTGAAATCTCTGCCTGCCCTCAAGATGCCTTTTGACACGTGACCTACTCACTGCCCATGTTACACCACACACCCAAGCACTATCTCCAGCGTCAAGAGACGCTGCCTGCACAAGCATGGCTAACAAACAGAAGCATAATGAGCCCTTCTCGCCACCGTGAAGCTGAAGGTGAGATCCCTTTTTAATAACAGGGTATTTGGAAGGATTTATAAGCTCTGGTTGTCTCAATACACAAATGACAGCATCAATCAGAGACAGACAGCAGAGGAGGAAAGCAATATACCTGTTAGGTGAGGGGAATGCTGATGTAAGGCACAGGCAGCCAGGCTGGGACTGCCAGGAGATGAGGTTTTTGCCTGCACCTTCCCACTTGGCAAGAGGCATGGAGCTACCAGTGAAAGAAAAATAGGATTCTGCATCCCAAGCAGGTTTGGCTTGTATTTTAGGACACATTAAGTCCCTTTGGTTCCATCCCTTCCTGTCTCAGGGACTCTCTACATGCTGCTTACATAAAGCCACAGGACGTCACAGGCCAAAGAAGAGGCTTCTTTCAGGTCTGTTTGCACACCACAGTCCCTCACTGCTGCAGACGTGGTAGATGCAGAGTGCAGACCACTGCTAACTGAAACCCCTGTGACTCCTCTGCTCATTTGCAGGCCAAACACACCAGGTAAAATCGATTTCTTGTTCAGAGGGTGGAAAACCAAATGAAGGCAAGTTGGAGTAACTGCATTCCTTAAAGACACCTTGAGGAAAGAACAGCACTTAAAGGCAACCAAAGGTGGGCGAGCAGATGGTAATCCCATGCTGCAGTAAGAACATCCTGAACAACACTGCACATGAACTCAGATAGTCTGGGGCACTGGGTGATCCTCCAGTGGAGTCAGCTGGCAACCCACAGTACATCTGCACTGGCCCATCACCCCTTCTGTCCCTACACATGGGAGGCGGGTAGCTGTAGAACCAGTGATGGAGATATTGTACAAGAACAAGGCAGCTGATGCTCTGAAATGGGGCACAAGGTTGGAGAGATTATTTGTTTTCACAGTGTTTGACCTGCAAAGCCAAAGCAGCAAGGGAGCCTGCCCATCCAGTGGGGTTATTTTAATTCAGATTCACCTAGAGAGACTTTTTAATTTGAGGAGGTCAGGGGTTCAGTGCTCTGTGCTCTGTGCTCACCTGGTTATTTCACAGATAATACCTAATACAGTTTGAAAGTAAACTTATGTTCATGTATTTTCAAAGATTTCTAGCAAGCCTTCTGGGTAATGTTCCCAATTTAGAATTTATCTGGAAACTAGAGAAACCTATTGAGTTGGAGTTTAATTGTCCTATTCCATTAGATACTGCATGGATATGAACATATTGCACTGTAAATCCTGCTCTTCACTCCCATGGCTGTTCTACTGAAACAAGTATTGGGTAGAAAATGGATTACCAGCCCAACAGAGATTTTTGCAACTTTGAAAAATTCCATTTTAAAATAAAAACAAGGTCTCTCAAATCCTTTCTGAAAGAAATGCATGTGTACCCCAGTGGTGAGGGGCTATCAACTGGGACAGGGGGAGACTCTTCAAGTCCAGGTTGAGTTTTCAGCAGGTCTCCTCCAAGCAGGCTACTGGGCATGCCAGCATCTCTGCTGCTGGAGCTTCTTCACACTGCATAAACATCACAGCTTCAACCAAACAGTGTCTTGAACCCAGCTTTCTCAGACCTAATCACTATTTCTCTTCTACAAAGTGGAACCGTTTCAATAGGATGAATTGATAAAAACTTGACCCAAAAAACCCAGCCTGGTACACAAAGTTGGGATACATTCATCCAAACTCGCATTCAGCATTCTCTCTCAGCTCCTGCTGTCCTGATGAGTGCTCTTAACTCCCATGCTCTGTGCTGTAATAGAGCATGCAATCATTTCTCTCTATGTTCTTGATCCAAGCAGAGTTTAATCAAAAGCACCCCCTTTTGAGAACAAAACTATTTCATCACAATATTTTCAGCCATTTCAAGTACAACAGCTCAAAACCATTTGTTGCATTGTGCATACTCTGCAATTTAGAAAATCAATAGGAAATCTTTGCCTTTGTCACTAGCTACAGTGAGAACCTTTGCCATGCAGACACTCCCTTCTTTTCATGTGCTTTTAACAACACTTCTGCCTCCAGCTTCTCTTTGCACCCAGGCACTCTGCAGATACACTCATGAGATAAGTCAGCATCTCATTCATGGGACAGATGAGGCAGAATAAAAAGAGGGCTGAAAATACACCTCTCTTGCAGAAGGGAAAGCTCTGTCATTCTGCAGGGCAAACTGAGCAAGCAACAAAGACCCTCGCTTTCCTCTGGTGACAGCCCCGGTGAATTACAGCCCCAGGAAGCCAGCCGGGAGTGCAGAAGCACATTGCGAGCACTTGGGCTAACAGAGCAAACTCCCAAATGTCAAGGGACGGAGAACGTTCCCTGTGCTCTGCAAACTGAAGCTGACGTTCCTTCCATATCCCCGCTCCATCCTCCCGCACAAGAGAGCCTGCCCAGCACCTCCCGTGTACCAGCACACACCTTGCCAGGGCTGACGTCTGGGCTTTAGCTTTGCTTTCAGTGCCACTGCCTGGCCAGCACGGGGACTGGCGTGTGCTCCGCGAGCCTCGCGTCTGCCCACTGCAGCACTGGTGTTACACACGGGCTGTCCTACTTGCAGAGCTCGTCCCGAGTCACTGCTGCATCAGGGACACGCAGGATGCAATCCAGCACGTAGGGGAGAATGTTTCTTCACTGACGTTCACGTTTGATGGATAAGCCAGGCTTTTAAGATAATGTTATACATTTCTTCCAGATATTTTATGACTCCTGACCCTTACTAATCAAGTCCTTACAGAAGAACCCCTCAATTTCCCCATCAGCACATTCAAACAAAAACAACTACAGTCACCAAGTCCAGTCCCCCGGTTTCAAGGAAAAAAAAAAAGCAGTGTTTCCCAACATAAAGACCTCACAGTCACCACCAAATCTTGGGGTATAGCTGCAGCAGTTTCTCCCTCGTCCTCCAGGGCTTTAGGGCTCGTTACCAAACTAACAGATAGATAGGGTTTGTCTCTTAGGAGCTTTTCCCCATAAGACAATCTATCTGCAGTTCAAAGAGATTAGAACACAGCAGGGACACAACACAACACAACTGAAAACAGTTTGAGCCTGGCACTGCTCGTCTCAGAAAGCAGGGCTCCCTCCCAGTGTCCTGGAGTCACACAAAGCTGTGTGTCAGAGGTATGTAGAGGATGATGCTGAGCACTTCCTACTCAATGAGGAAAGGAACGCAGGCAGCCCTTCTGGGGGCTCGTTCCGTATCCTAAAGCCCATCTGCAGGATACAGTCACCAGTTTCAAGCAGTGCTTTGGAAATTGCTATCACTCCACTGTGTTCTTCACTGAGGTGCAAGCCAAATTCTTCCTGCAGGTGAGAGCAGCAGCAAACTGTAACTGAGATAAGAAAAGCATCAGGGAGTCCTGTCATCAGTCCAGGTTTATCATGATGAGGACACAGAGCTTTGAATGATGGCTGAGAAAAGAAATTATCATAACCCATAAATTAGTCTGACCTCAGACAGTTCAAGGTTTTTTGAGGCTTTTTCAGTCAACTCTGAGCCCTTCCCTCCTCCAGGCCACACTACACATCCCCTTTTCCTCCCTAGAAATTGTAGTCATTTAAACAAACATCACTTTCCAAAAAAATGTGTCACATTTTATTCTGAGGTTGTCAGAAAAACCCTTCCTTGAAAAAGTTCTCCATCTTCATTTTTGCCCAAAATAATTCACTGAACTCAACTTAGACTCACAAATAATTTTATTCTGCAAAACTGTATTTTTCAGTGAATTCAGTATTCTTCAAAAGGCATTTTCCCCTATGCTGATGACCTCCACCACTTTCTTCTTTGATGTGGTAAATAATAAAAGACAACTGAACAAGAACAAAACACTGCTTTACTTTACTGCTACACAAGGGATTCCACACACAACTTTTAATGTTACAAACAGGCTTCTCAGACTTTCAGAGACATGAAGTTACCCCAGAGAGAAGAAATTATTCGCCTACAGTTCACACCAAGCCAGTGGCAAGGCAAAAGTGGTCCCTTGCATTGTAACTCTGCTTGAACCACAAAACACCCTAGAGAGGAAGAGATTTATTTCTACAGTTTCCTGTTTTTCAACAGAAGCACCACCACAGGAGTTCCTGAGAGGAATAGTCATTAGCAGAAATGCTCTCTGGTGCCTAAAAGCACCAGATACAACAACTGCATTGTGCAAGATGTCATCCCCACACCTAGTGAGAGACAGGCCTTGGAGCAGAGGGCTTGCAAGAAGATGGCAGAAGGATGGGATGGGAAGTACTAGTCCCTTCCAAAGGCACAGAGGCAATGACTCCATGACATTCATTATGCACTTCCACAGTAGCATATCCAAAGCTTATCTAGGCCAGACTTTCTTCATCAGTGCATATTAGCCAAGAAATGCAATTCATTTGTGTAAATCTCCCATTTCTCACTGGTTGCCTGGTTGCCTCGCTCATTGCAGACCATCTCCTTCCACGCAGAGTAGCAGTTATCAGAGCAAGGACGTACTGATGAGATTTCTTTTTGATCCATCAGATAACAACCATGAAAATCTCTTGAGGCTGACCCTGAGTAAACTGAGGGAACAAGGATGCAGTGCACCATGCCTCTTCCTAACTCCTACAGCTCTGTGAAATCTCAGCATGATTGCTAAATCCTGGTCCCCAGAACCCCAACTTCAGTCAATGCTTAACAGTGACTGAGCGTTACGCCCTCCTCCTTGAGAGGCACTGAATTCGGGAGGCTCTTAAGTGCAAATAAGATCTCTATTGAACACCTCCACAGACTCTGTGGGCATGTCTGCATAGACAGCCGCAGGTCCCACCAGTCCCAAGCTCTGACCTGCCTGGCGCAAGCCAAATCCTGCCTGGAAACAGGGAGCAGGGTGAGCGCAGCGCTGCCTGCTCTGACTGCCGCTCGGCACAGGGTCGAGATACTTACCCAGCCCTCAGAACGTGTATCTGACAGGGCAGTACACAGCCCACCACCTTCGCCCAGGAAAAACACCTTTCCCGTGGCTTCCTGACACGAATCAGGTCGGTGCATCTTCTTTCCTGTGTTCTCATAGTTAGCATTCTGCTGGGCAGAACAAGTCCAAGGACTCCCAAGGCCACGAGGCCTGCATGGCACACGCTGCCCCGTGCGAAGCCTTGCCACGCCAGCGCCGGCAGTCAGCCCTCAGCGCGTTCTTCCACAGCTGGCAAAGCACCCGGGACCACGCTGGGCTCTCTGCCCCGAGCTGAGCGGGTTGAGAAACACCAGTCTGGAAGTGATACAAGCCCACGTTACCAAGTGAGGAAGGGGAGAGGAGCACGGATCCAGAACACAGAACGCTACGGAGGGGTTTTCTGAATGCCCGCCTCTCCTCCAAGCTGCTGGCAGGCCGGCGGGGCTCCCAGGCTGAGGGCATCTGGTTGTTCTTCGACCACCGCCTGCACCTGGATGTGCCCTCCCAGGCGCGGTGCGGGTGTTTCCCCAGCTCGGCTGTGCCCCCTCAGCCGTGCCCAGGAGGTGGCGCCGGCCCCTCGGCCATGGCCGCCCTGCCGCCGGCACCTGCGGGGCACCGAGGGACGGCTCACGGGGAAATCCGCGCTGTCCCCGGGCTCCGGGGGACAGGAACGTCCGGAGCAGGGCTTCCCTGCCACGGGAACGCGGGGCTCGGGAACGGGAGTGAGTGGGGTCACCCTGGGAGGGAAACATCAGGTTTTGTCAGGGCAGCCTGCGGCGGGCAGGGTTAAACAGAGGCCTGAGGAGACTCGGACATTTGCTGCCGAAGAAGTTTTGGAGCACCAGCCGGAGCAGCCCGGGGCCCCCGCGAGTGCCAGGACCTGAGGCCACAAGGATGTTTGCTCTGGGCCGGGCTCTCAGCACTCTGCCTGCCGCTCTCATCAGTCGTCACTACCTTCAAATCTTTAAATGGCCGCTGAGCCATTGCAAAACAGCTTAAATGCCAAGCTGGTGCTCTCAGGCTGTGTCAGGAGTTCTGTGAGGGTGACTGTGGGATGAGGTGCTTGCCGCCGATCTTGGGAATTGCAGGTGAAATTTTCCTCTTACAAGCAACAAAAATGCAGTGTAAAATCATAGAACCATTAAGGCTGGAAAAGAACTCTTAAGATCACCGAGTCTAGCTGTTAACCCAGCACCACTGAATCACGTCCCAAAATGTCACATCCACACACCTTTTGAACACTCTCAGGGATGGTGATTTCACCACTCTCCTGGGCAACCTGTTCCAATGCCTGACCACCCTTTCGGGGAAGAAATTGTTCTTGGTATCCAACCTAAACCTTCCCTGGCACAACACGAGGCCAGTTCCTCTCATCCTGTCACTTCTTACTTGAGAGAACAAACCAACCCCCACCTGGTTACAACCTCCCTTCAGGTTGTTTGTAGAGAGTGAGAAGGTCCCCTGAGAGCTTCTTTCTCTCCAGGCTAAAGTTAGGGGTGAGGCTCTGAAAGATTGGTCTGCCTTCCTCAGCAAACTGTGGCTGCAAAAAAAGAAAAGCATGCAGCATGTAAAAATAACAGATTTAAGAAAATTGTGGAAAGAGGCCCCAAACCAAATAGCTTCAGATTTCCTTGCAAACCACATGTCCAGAGTGTCAAACTATTCCTGAACACAGCACCATCTCTCATCTTGCACACAAATGCCACAAACTGCTCCCCCAGTGCCATGTGCGGAAACACCAGTTTTAGGGAAAGTTATATATGCATGTCACCAGTATTTGACTATAGCTCTTTGGGGAAAGACAATCTCCTGGAAAACTCTTGTGTATCCAGAGAACTGAAACTTAAGCAAAGGTTTTGCTGAAGAGGGCACAAACCAGAGTTGGGGGTCAATCTGGTCAAATAGGTTGAACTATTCGGCATGCCAAGTTTAGGCTTTTGGAAACCTGCAAGCACATGAAATACAAGCACGTTTACCAACTGGGGTGTCCTCTAATTGCAACTAAAAAAAAAAAAAAATCTGGCTTCAATTTAAATTTCCTCTTTGCTGAGGAGCAGCTCTAGCTCAACCCATGTCCAGGCACCAAAACTTCCAGAAGAAGGGATGCTACCAGATTCTTACTCTCGTCCCACAGTCCAGCTATGCTAGTGCATAGGGATGAACAGTCCTGCTGGTAATCAGTAGAAGAGTGAAGTACAGAAAGACTGATTAAACCACACCAGTCATTCAAAATAAGTTGAGAACAGGGGCTGCAGATGTCATTGTGCATTTACTGAATCCTCCTGGAAATTACTTTTCCGTGCCCTGAAGAAAGCCACTTGGATATTTGTAAATTCAAGTTGTCATTTTAATCAGGTGGAAGTCAGTTAGAATTTTGCAATTAATTTAAATAATGGTCAGAATTTAAAATCCATGTTACTACTCTAAGGCATTTAAAGCCATTGTAAATGAGAAATGAAGTTTATCAGCCATTTCTCCCTTGCACTGAACAAGTGGCCTTCACTGAACAATTGCTGCGTAAGAGTTGTCTTTATCTTGCTGAAGCTGAGACCAGAATCTACAGCAGCAAATGCTCTTTCTTCAGAGCTCTCGGTATCTCAGCACACACACACACACAAAGGAGAGTTAATAGCAGGCCTTGGCGACACAGGGGTTTATCTTAACACAGCTAGTGCATTACCAGCTAATTCCTGGAAATTCAAAGCGGCCAGGTCTCAGACCCCACTCACACGTGTTGCTTGTGATAAGAAGCCATACTTTTGTATTTTTGCGTCTGTTTGTTAGCGTGACGGAACAGGTAAGCTGCTTTACTGCTAAAGGTGCCCTGACCATCTCATTTCCTCCCAGCCCCGTGTCAGCCTGCTGCTCCAAGGAGTTATTTTGGCTGCTGGTTGCTAGCAAACAGCCATCACACTCTAGTCTGGGGGAGACTGCACTGTAGTTGGGGCCATATAAATTTTACACTGTCCGTACAGGGCTTCACAGTTAAATACTTACTTGTATCATACCCTGAGAGTTCAGATAAAGTCATTTGAGAAAGCAGTGCTCCAATTTCCAGTTGTTTTGTTGTTCAAGAACTAGCAATGTTAAAAGCAGGAACAAGATTCTAGGCAGACAAATGTCTCTCTGCAAATTGCCAGAGATACACAATTAGTACTAAACTGTCATGAACCCTGCGTACAGCTTTACAAAGCAGAGTGTAAAGTAATCTGAAATTGTGTCCTTGCCAGTTTCATCAGGACTTGCCTTTTCAATACGAAGATACCACTTGTTTGAAACAGCTCCTAATGAGTCATTTTGGGCCATACGTAAGTTGTTTCTGCCTCAAGGGATTTGACTGTCAGATGCAACAGCAACAATGATATATTCCTAGTTTGCTTTGTATCACTGATTTTGTGATGTCTGTGTAAATGCAGGCAGATCCAGGCCTGGGATATCATTTTGGCAGGGTGGCCCAGGATCAAAGTTAAGATGTTTCTGCACCTTTCAACACCACCATGAGCTTTAACACAGCCAGATCCATTTTCTTTCAGGACAAATTGGGAGTAATACTTGCCTGTTGCTGGGGTGGGTTAGTCAGCGCAGCCTCGCCTAGACCTACTCACCCACCCTTTGTTTGTGACTCAAACATTTACACTTTATGATTTTTCTTTCCTCATGGACAGTAGTGCTGGAGGCTGGGAGACCATGCAGCTGGGTGGGTTATGTCCTGACAGGACTGTGAGCTTGGATATGTGACTAACTCAGACCCAGAGGGAAAAGGGCTACCTGGTATGGTTCCCAAGGCTTGTCTCCCTTCTGAGATGTTCTTTATGCTTCAAAACTGGCACCTTTTTTAGGAAGACTGGGCCTCAATCCTTCGTCAGAAGAGACATAGCAATGATGTAAAATACTCTTGCATCAACTTGAACAATATAGAGTAGCTACATGAAGAGTAGAATGAGAGACTCATGGCATAAATACTCTTGCATGAGAAGGGAAGAGGGAAGCTCATGCTAGCACGGGAGAAAAGAAACTTGTGAGACCAGGTGGCCTGATTTCACTGGAACTGGGTTTGTGGCAGTCTGGGAGCACTGTAGAAGCACAACAAGCTGGTTGGGTGTTAAATTGTGTGGCTCTGTCACCTGAGCAGAGTCCAGCAGTGAGGAGCCCTGCTGCTGAGCCACTACCTGGAACAGTCTGCTGCACTACCTGGAACAGTCACCTCACCTTATTGTGGGATGACCAAAATATTTCCCTCCTTGATGAGCACCCTGCCAGTATCCCTGTAAACTGGAAAGCTGTGAGAAGTGCCAAGGCAAGCAAGCTTGAAATTACAGTTTTCATTTAGTTTGGAAAACAAATTTACCATCTGTACAGCCCATCCTTCTTGTCAAAGAAGCACAAGGTGAAGAAAACACAGCTGTGAGGCAGCCTCCCGCAGCTGAGCATCTCTATCAGGCGGGAGGTCTCTGTGTGGTGTGAGCTGCTGATAAGACCCAGGAGAGTCACAGCTACCACACAGCAGGGAGCAGTTTGTAGCCTCAGCACTTCCAGTAACAAATGCACCTGCCTGGGTGTTGCTCTCAAAAGTCCCAGGAAGCAGCAGATCAATCCATCATTGCCTTCACATACGTCCCATGGACACTGGCTGTTTGTCAGCCTCCCATCACAGAGCTGCTCCCACTGAACAGCAGCTGAAGTTACATGGCAGCAATCGTTCTGCAGTACAGCACAGACAATCTCACATGTATTTTTGGTGGGTTTAGGGAGATTTGTGCAGCATGAGCATGTACTGTTTCCACAGTGGAGGGCATTTGGATCAAAGGCTCTGATGTAACATGGCAGATTCTTTGGCTCACTCAGCTCAGCTCATCTCTACAGAATTATAAATATAGGAGAGACATTGTTAAAATTTTAACAAGTTTCTCTCTTGGGGCCCTCAGTTATTCACCTGTGAGTAGCTGTTGTTTCATCACCAGGAGGGACTCAAATGGAAAGTACAAAGGCAGGGATGGGTTCTAACCTTTTAGCAGTCATTTTGTTTTACAAATTAATGGGGATAAAAAGTCCCCACTAAGCTCAGTACACTCCTTCCAGGTGGTACTTTCTAAAATGTAGTCATTGTGGAAAGAACTTAAATAGCTGAACGGTCTTGCATCCTCAGTTAAACATAGCCACGGCCACTGATCATCACTCTCCTTGACAAACACCATGTTGGTGAAGGCTACTGGGCAAAGTCTGGCTTGTAAGGGGAGAAAGAGCTCAAATAAGGGAGTGACACAAGTGTAGCTGATAAGCTGCATGGAGTTTTCCCCACCTGCATTCAGGTCACATTTGGCAAACATTTTTGATGACCAGTATTTCTTTAAAAAAAAAAAAAAATCCAGTTATAAAATGTTAGCTAAATGTCAAATTTCACATGTGGGGAAAAAAAAAAAGAAACCAAAAAAAACCCAAAAGCCTAGGTCATCATGCAGCATGGGAGTGGAAGTTATTCTACACTGTGGTGGGAGAGGATCATAAGACACACAAACATTTCCAGCAGAATCTCTGAAGGACAGATAATTCCAAAATAGTTGTGCCCTCATTATTCCAGCAAACTGGCACAAACATGTTTTTATTTGAAGGGGGAATTTCAATCAGACTTTACAACAGCCTTAGCTTTTAGGAACACTTCACAGTGGGAAATTTTTTAATACTACTGTGAACACTTGGATCAAAACTCTGGTAAAAGCCTAAATCTTTTCATAAATTGCCAATGTGCAGAGAGTCAGGCATAAAAAAGGTAATTGGATAAGGGATGAGTTGGTATTTTCGTGCTGCAACCAGCTCCCATGTCCCTCTGGGAGCTGTATGTGAGGATGCCCATGAGTATTTATTCCAAAAGTCATAGCAATGAAAAGGCACAAGGAAAAGGGGGGTCTGTGGAGTTTATTGGAAATTCAGAACATCTTGGAAAAGGTACATCCAATTAGGTGAGCTCAAGTTTAATTCTGCTGGTTGCTAAAAGGAAGCCATTGTGCAACTGTTTTGCAAGAGTATTGAAACTGGTAGAACAAGATACACAGCATGTGGAAGTGAAACTAAAGATATTAAAAAAGAGTTTGAGTTGCTGTTGGGTCTTCTTTAATTACCTTTTTAAGACACTCCACTTTTCTTTAAACTTTAAATAACAGCATGAAGAAGGCCTCATCTCTTAGACAGAGCAAGTAATCCTCTGTCATGCGTAAGCACTTACGAGAACAAGCCAAGCTGCTCAGCACATGGGAGATGAGAGATGGAGAACAGGTTCTGTAACAAGGGCCCCTGTTCAAAGCAAGTCAAGAGAGGTCTCAGCAGCTAACTCACCAGGTATGTGTTGTACATCAACAAAGCCTTCTCTGTTGAATGAAAGGCTCCTTCATCTTTGCCTGTAACCTCCATTCCTTCCTCACCACAGCAGAGGGATTTGCTTTTCACAGAGGGAAAATCTGAGAACACACTCATTTCTTCTATGGATTCAGAAAACCACAGAAACAACTAGAGCCCAAGCCCTTGCTGTTCCCAGCAGATGTGGCACTGGTTTTACACAAACCCTGTATGAAGTTGGGATCTCTGCTTAGGAGCTGAGTAGTTCTCCATGCCAACAAAAGCCTTGAGCTCTGAGTCTGCCCTTCAGGAGCTTTTCTCCATCATGAGAATCCACAAGTGGGGAAGTAAACCCCACAGTAACAGATTCTTTAGATACTTCCACTACTTCAGGCCGCTCCTGTGCATATATCTGGTAAGCAAGGAGCTGCTGCCTTGGGATGCTACTGCTAACTAGTTAACAGCCAGGAAAAGCTGGTTACAGCAGTTTCATTGAACTGGGCAGAGTAATAGCTGAGACACATAAGTCTTTCTATCCTCCCTCAGATGTGGATGACTACTCCTGTCATATTTGACGGCTAAACTGTGAAAGAAATTATCATTTCTTGCTTTTTTTCTCCTCTTTTCAGTGCATCTTCACCTTCTTATTGCATTTCCCTTACCTCCATCAAAGCAGCAGGAATATATATTTTAACAATATTCAAAACTCTTTTTCCTCATTCTTCTTTTTACATGTCCTCAAAAAGCTGGTCAGAAACCCATATGTACTTAAGACTGTCCTTAGCACCTTATGTGGTTGGCTGAATGACCTCAAAAAGTGGTGAGAGAAGGAATTCACTGCAAGCATTCAGCCTAGCAACCATCATGACCCAAGTTATCTTCTCTTTCTTCCTCTGAGCTTCTTCATTTCTGTCCAGCTTACGCATCCTCATCTCTTCTGTTTAAGGAGGATTCAACAGTCGGCTTGGCTGTACTCAGAAACCTTCCTGTACAAATTCTAAAGAAAATAAAATGTTGGCCAGAAATTATATGATTTTTGTGGACCAAAGTCTTGAGTACCAAATCAAACTATTATCTGAGATGATCTGTTCATATTTGGTTCCCCAGAAATCCATCAAGAAAGACCCAACAAATAATTCTTAAAAATACTGTGGTTCTGTTCTCAAGGTGATGCACTTAGTAAAGTCCTTTAATGTGAAAAATTATTATATCCTGCCTTCAGAAAACCCCAAGTAAATGGCAATCTCAGTGTTTATCATGGAATAGTGGTGCCAGAGCTACCCTGAATAGATGACCTCAGCCTCTCCACATGCCGCAGGGCAGGATTCATGAAAAACAAGAGTAGGACAGTTCTTAAAAAAACTGGAAGCTGCCAGGCAAGGTAGGTGCAATTGGTAAGCACACTTAATCCCCATTTCAGGACTTAACGGGGGTTGAATACTGCAACCTTGAAGTAGCTACCAGACAAACTGGGCTTGTACCATGTGCCATGCAGAGAAGGGGCAGGTGACCTGTGGCTGCAGTGGTCCTTAGCACTGAAGACTAAAAATTCTCAAGTTTTCAGCTGCATTGGGAAGGTATTTTTGATTTATCAATAGAAGTGATAAGCAGCTGTTCTTCAAATCCAAAACATACACAATAGCTTCATTATAATGTCACAGAAAAATATGTAATGTCTCAAAATATTATTCAAATGTACCTGCTGCTTAGAGATACACACACAAATGCTTTAAACTTCTGGATGTAAAGACAAAATAACTGAAAGCAACAAGACAGAGCCAGATATATTTCAAGTCATTTTGAAAGAGGTACTCAGAGGTTGTAGGAACAGTGGTCATGGAACTTACAGCTGTTACTGATTTTATTACTTTCTAGTTAAATTGGTATCACATGAATAAAACTGGTTTTAAGGGAGAAGAATAGAATTTTCAAATCAGGGTCCAAAAAAGGAAAGTTGCTTTTAAATCCCAATGCAATCCCCTTCTCACTCTTGCCATTTGGGAACAACCTGCAGCAGGAGATATGGAGGCTCAACACTGCTCAGGGCACACAACCCAAGCCCTAGGGGTGGAAATGCCCCTGCAAGTCACAAATGAGACTTTTGCCAAGTCCTCTGCATGACAAGAGGCTGAACAAGCTCCTTAGCTCACCTGCCAATGTTTGACGGGTACACGGATAAGGGGGGAACCAATCACATATATTTGGGCTGGAAATGGCATGCAGAGCTTTATTCCTTAATACATTTCCATGTTATCTTTTTCCCCTTATCTCTCCAAGAACTGTTAGAGAATCTTATCTCCTGTCGTGTTACTTAAAGGGAAGCTTTCCTGAATTATCACAGTTGTGCATTTGACAAAAAGCCTGACGGGCCACTAACCACTCTGTACTACCTACTGTACAAAAGCTTCACTAACACTCTTCCCTTCCTAGAAAGCTTTCAACCCAAAGATCAAATCCTAAAGATAGCACAGGCTTAGTTACAGTCCTGAGACCCAGGAACACGGAAATCTTCTTTACTCCCAGGGCTATATTTAAGCACCTGTATACGTGTGAGGGCAGTTATATACAGATTGCACGCAACAGATTTATCACTGAAGGATGGTTATAATCCATGAATACATGTGCTCTGCATGATTTAGACTGTGGCCTGCTCAGTGCTTCCACACATCTGCTCACTCTGTACATCCTGAATACCCTGTTATTCAGGAAAAACAGCAGCATTCTGGCCGGAATTAGAATTTAGCGTCATCCTAAGGCAAGGCTGATGCAAATGAACCACTGGGGACAGCGGAAGGCAAAGAGAAGACATTTCAGTTCAGGACACTGCATTATCATGCACCCCTTTATTTAGCACACAGGGCTGCTCCTTAGTGTGAAGGAGCAACATCTCAGCTCCTCACACTGCCTGAGTAGACTTTATCAGCAGCACGTGCCAAGAGCCAGGTACTCCGCTAGAGTTCCCACACCAACAGCTAGGATCCATCAGAGACCTCAATACCCTTTCCCTCAAGAGTTTAAAATGTCTTACGGTGGTTATTACATAGCATCCTTAGCCCTTCTCTAACACATGCTCGCCCATGGCTGTTAACTTGAGTTTTTTCCTTTGAGTATAAACACAAGAACATTTTGCTTCTTATGATATCAACTTGAGGAAGCCAGAAGATTAATGAGCTGTGATTTAGCACAGAGCACAAGGTATGGAAGCATTGGAAAGCAGCATTTCCCATATTTCATTTAATTTCCCATATTTCATTGGGCTGATAGAGCAGAGTTCTGAGAATAAGCTCCTCTGGTACAATCTATTGTATACATTTCCCGAGTGTGCATTTTTTTCCATGTCTGCGCATTCAGGCTGACATATGGGATTCAACCCTCACAGTTTAGACACAGAGCTGTGACCCAATCACTGCAATCCAGCAAAGGAGACTTCTGTGCAAGACTGAGCAGACTTATCTTGTCAGAACTCACCCTACAGACATTTGCTACTGTTATAAAACTCTTCAGTAGTAAATTACAGGATGAAATTTGGAGTCTGATCCTCAGTTCTTCAGGTCTTGAAGTATAATTTTAAATGTGGAAAAAATAAGACCTTTTCTTGTTTAATACTACAGTATTACTTTCCATTGGTATTTGGATGTAATCTGTAATAAACATTCAGTTGCATCACCATAAACTTTTGGCAAGCTCTTACTAAGGGTCACCTCTTGTAACAAAAGCAACAAACATTTCAGTCTTGTAGACAGGGTGGAGAGTCCTTATTAGCTACTATTTCACAGCTTTATTTCTTTGCCTGACCCCTTCACTGGCATGACTACTTTAGCTAGAAAATCAAATTCTTAACCAGTAAAAACAGAATCTGATGCATGAAAATGATAAATATTTGCTTTATTAAATTACTTTTATACTTCTACAAAGAAATTTTCTGATTTCCGTTACAGAATTAAATGAAGGAAATTCATTGCTGTCTCTGCAGTTACCTAAATTTAGATACAAAAAGGTGGTAAAAAGACCGCCCTATTCAAGTTACATAAAAAAGGCAGAGAATAGATAAATTCCCTTAGGAATCTTGAGGCTCAGAAATATAAAGTCCCATAATACAATGAAATTAAGAATTCAGCAATGTGTTGAACAATTGTAAACTGTAACTGCACTAGTGGACCACATTATTCAGCAGTTTCCTTAAAGGTATGAACTGTGAACGGAACAAAAAGTGTAGCTGACACAGCAGACCTCATTTAGTTGTTCTCCCTTTCACTCCCTCCAAGTCAAAGTTGTGAGATCAGCATTTAAATGATAGGAAGGAAACTTGCCTCCATAAATATCAGAAATTTCTCCATTCCATAACTATTTATATAAAGTAACTAGCTGTTACAAATCAGTTTCAAGTAAAACAGGTGGCTGAGGCAAAAATAATCAAAATCAGATCATACACAATTTTACTGTAAATACAGTAATTTGAAAGATAAACACATAACCATAGCACTGACAGGATATCAATGCTGCTGTATCATGGACATGATGTGTCAGTAGAAAATTAGGATGTCTATTATCAAAATTGAGGACATTCATTCCAGTCTCTGGTAATCTAATCTTAGTGCAAAACAGATGCTAAGACATATTTAGCAAAAAAAGGTGAT
This sequence comes from Gymnorhina tibicen, assembly GCA_013399875.1. NCBI lineage: Eukaryota > Metazoa > Chordata > Aves > Passeriformes > Artamidae > Gymnorhina > Gymnorhina tibicen. Next base: position 1,689,212 of record VXAZ01007005.1, read on the forward strand.
ACATTTAAGGCCAAAAAGTTGTTCAGTCGTCACTATCACTTCCCGATTCACTCAGCTGCAAGTCATTTCCTAGAAGAGAAAGAGTCAATAGATTAGTCATTTTCAAGGAGATAATTTTCTTTTAAGATATTCCCTTTCCTGTTTAAGGCTTACAAAAGCTAATACCAAACAGGTCAGGGAGGATGGACTACATGATCTTTCAAGTCCCTTCTAACCCAAACTATTCTATGGTAAAAGAATAAATAGGTATAGAACCAAACTCGCCAGTGACAGAACATTAGAGATATCACTTTTCTACAATTTTAAAATCTTGGCAGGGAAGCCATTAGCTTATTTGCACAAGGGCATTTATTTAATATCACAAGAGACAACACCTAGCTATCTCTGCCACCCACATTTTTATGCTTCACAAGTGGAAAAACTGCTGGTGAATGCAGTTTTATGAAAAACAAGTTGTTGGGTTTTTTTGAAACACATCTGAATGCTGCTCAGCTGTGCTTGAAAACAAAGTGGTGTCTCAATCAAGAAGAGCAGCTCTTTGACGCACCACTTAAAGATGTATCAGTGACCTACTATTTCAAACTGGTTTTGGAACAAGTGAGCAAACAAAACATCAAAAGAAATTTTACACAGCACTTTATTTGATGGCCCTCTCTCTATATATATTTCAAAATGAGGAAGTAAAAAGACTACCCTGTGCTTGCCGTGGATGTCCATAAGCTCAGGGGGTGGGAGGGAGGGAATCTTCCCAGGATGACAGATAAGTAACAAAAAATACAGCAGCATGCTCTACACAATCTACATCGTATCTAGCAACTTCCCACACATTTTTAGGAGTCTGTTCCAACTGGTATGTTTTTATCCACACCTCCCATGCCAAACAACCACTACAAAAGAAAAAAAAAATTCATCTCAGGTTGTGCAGAAATGGCCTGAAAACAAAAGAAAAATCACTGAAACTGAGAAAACTGAGTCAACACACTATTTTCACATGCCCTTTCCTCAGCTGCAGCACCCTTCACAGATCCCTTTTGCAGATGGGCGAAAAAGTAACCTCAAGGGGGTAAACCCCACAAGGCACTCAGATTGGATCTTCTGTTCTCAGGCATATCATTTCTGCCAGAACACTGGAGTCTTTAACATGGCTGCATTTAGCCTTCCTTTGTTTTCCACTGTGTCATCACTAAAGCTTAGAAAGTGGTACATGCTTCTCTGCAACAACAAAAACACTTTATATAAGAAAAGAATAGTGAAGATTGCTGTTTCTGGCAATCTTTAAAGTATTACTGTTGACAATTTTTTTGTTTCCAATCCTCTATATAGAGAAAAAAATTACAGCTATATTATTTTAAGACAAATTTTAAAAGCAATTTAGAAAGAACTAAATCAAGTTATTTGTCAATAATTATTCAGAACAATGTAATATCCTAAAAAATCTTTCAAGACAGAGAATGATATTGGTAAATTAAACTCACATATTTATCACTCAAAGGAGAATTACAGTGAATTCTTAGAAATCCCAGCCCTGTTATGCAGTACCTACTTTAAGAGAGGACAGGGAGTGTGAACAAGAAGATAACCTTCCAAAGAGAGTTTCTGCAGCCTTCAAAAGTTATTTCAACACAGTTAATAGAAATTACACAAACCCTGTAACACCAGCCAAAAATACCAATGCTTGTGAAAACCAGCAGATGGGAAAAGCAAGAACTCTAAGTTCCAGAGTCAGAATTAATATGTTAGGATTTACCTCAGGCTAAACTTTCTGCATCATTCTTGCAACCCTACCTCCAAAAAACACCGTCAGAGTGAGGGCAAAATAGCACAGTCTAGAGCTGGTGGCTTTCAGATGGATTTGGTGCAAAGATGGAAAGCTCATTTAATGAGGACCCTGAAGAAACATCTAGACTATTGTACTTATGAGGGAGTAATGAAGTGGGGGAGAACTGTTGAATTGTTTGTTTTCATAATGCCAGTTGCTTATTGGCAATATTAATTGGGGAAATAGATTGCACTGCAAATTACAACATTTCCTGTGTTTTTAAGTCGGTGAATATAATATATTCAACTGAATTCTTGCTAGTTATAGGGGACAGGGAAACTCATAGGAGTGATCGCTGTTTCACAGATCTTAGTGGTCACACCAACACCAAACTAATATAAGGGAAAATTATTATTTGACATAGTAAACCAGCTGTGTTTGTACCAGCACCAAGTATCAAAAGAAGTGAAGTTCTGCTGAGTACTAAGTACCTAACACAAGGCCCCAGAATAGCCCATCTATGCTGGGTTTTCTTTGGAAAGTTACTTTGTTTAAGATAACCCTTGTTTAAACAAAAAGTAGACATAAAGCAACATATGATGAAATATTCATGCAGAACAGATTTATTAGTGCCACCATTTACAGACTTTGTTATAAGGCAAGTTGTGAGCCTATATAACCAGCTTCTCAAGGTAAAAAGGGGAAGAAACAGTATTCTGGGAACGACGGGCCGTCTTGAGCCCCAGATTCCTGTAGAGGTAGATACATATCTGACAGAAGTATTTGGTTACCATGCTCTAGACACCACTTCCTCCATTTTCCAAATTCTACAAAATCTCACCTGTATAATTTCTACATGCAAGATAAAACTCTGCTCTCTAAGCTTCCCCCAACTTTCTCCCTGCACACAGAAAGTCAAAGAAAAACTTCACTAATTACCCAGTACGGCCCTGATTCCACAGAGGTGCACAAAACTAGTCACAGACATAAGCACGCACACCTCAGAGCAAGATTAGACAAGCAAGCAGCTTGTGCTGACATTTGTTGATTCAATATTTTATTTTTGCAAAACCTTATTTGAGATGGCAGAAATGACTGTACAAAATCCTGACTGAGAACTCTTGCCATTCAAAGTAGAACAATGTGCTATCCATTTAGTTTCTCCAGGTTTCACTCTCCTGCCAAATTCCCTCAGCAACAGAGCTAGAGAAAAGCAATCTCCTTGGAAGTAGCTGGTTTGATCTTTAACTAGTGGAAGTGTCTTGTAAGTGTTAATGGCACTGGAAGTTAGGGATGGAATCATTTTAAGCAGTAACAAATCTGTAACCATAATAGAAGTAAATGGCATTAATCTCAAGAGCTGGGCAAGCTCAGAGGCCTGAGGTTACAGGCCGAGGTTCTACCTGTCAATATGGGTGTCGAGCAACATCAGGCCACCAACTTCCCCTGAAACAGTCTTGACGTTGTCATGGTTTAAGCAGCATTTTCTCCCCGTGCTGGAACTGGTGGGCTTGGCCACCTGTACTTGTATTTCTCACTGAACGCTTTGCCAGCTGAGATTCTGTCACTGGGGATAGGGCTTAATCACATTTTCATAACAGTTTTATTTAAAGCGTGGAGAATGGGAAATCATATTCATGAGTAAGGGCTGAAATAAGTGGCACTCTAAAGTTACGCAAACGGTAAACATGAAGACATTGTTCTCTGCAGTGACAGTAAAATGAAAGCAGCATTTAGTTCTCTGTACATGAAGTCACAGGACTTTTCAGTCTGATCTTATCTGTTAATGAAGTACATAATTAAATACCAATGCAGGTTATTTAAGTATTTAAATACTAGCTAAAAACAAAAAGAAAAAAATAAATTAAAAAAAATACCATTCAATTTATCCATTAAGATCTGAAATAAAAGTAGATCTGCCAGACTAGAATTTCAGTATAACAAGTTTACACATAAATGATAAACCATAAAGATCTTAGGCTGCAAACCAGGGTTGATGGAAATCTCTTCAAACCAAGAGCCAGCAGCTAAGCAGCTAATTAAAAATGTAATCATTTTGGAAGAGTTACCATAGCTGAATACTCACTTCTATGTCTGAGTATTCCTGTTATTTAGGTACTGAACTTAAGTTTCTCTACCTAGTGGGAATTTTTTTTTTGGTGAGTGTTTTCCAAACTCTCCTTTTTTTGAATACATTGAGCATTCAATTCCAGGCTGTGCTGCAACCCCTCTTGAACATCACAGCTACTCTTCAAATTACATTTTTAGTTGCCTGAATGGGTGGAATAAGAGAATATCACCTGAAAGCAGATCACCTCCTTCCTTATATGTAAAGGACAGTTTCACCATGTTGGCCAGTGGAACACTGCCATGAATAAGTAACTGACATGGCTAAGAATATACCATCTCTTCTGTAACTCAGAGTATTGCAACCATAGTATCCTTCCTATTGTTCTATCCAAGAAATTAGAAGCATATGTTTAGGGAGTGCCCTGTTAGTTCAAGTATTTTCAATACAAAATTACTGTTCTCCAGTCCCAATGTATAGAAGTGGGAGGAAGCCAGAGGAACTTAGGAAATATTTTCAACTGCTGCAGCCTTAATTTAATATCTCTGTGAACCACGAACCTTCTAGCCCAGTGTCTAATTCAGCCTGCTGCTGAACAATCAAACCCTAGCATCACTTCCCACAGTTTTAATTATAACAGAGACATACTTAAAAACAATATGGTTTCCTTTCAGAATCTTGATGTCTGGAATTGTGCACTAAGAAAAGAACAGCCTTTGTACTTACGTAGTGTATTCATCATATGACCACTGCTCTCTTGGGATCTGTTATGACTGGCATCTTTGTCAGGAACAGCCTGTTGTGGTATGGCAGACACAGTAGGCTGAGGCTGCAAATACGGCATCGACATAGGAAGAGAGGGCTTCATTTCCTCATCTTCAGAATCACTAGAACTATTTTCACTACTTGATGAAGAGGACGAAGAACTTTTCGAGTCAGATGAACTGTCAGAGCTACTCAGCTGGTCCATGATACTGGCTTCTGCTTTTAGCTCTGCAAACAATAGGATTTGTTTCTCAGTTTACATTCATCGTAATTGAAATATATGGAAGAGGGAAAAAATGAAAAAATCAACAGACATCAGGCACACACACTACAGCAACTTAAAAAAAGCCTCAGACCAAACCCACCAAAATTCTCCAGAACAAAGAAAAGGCACAAGCGAGTATCCAGCCTGTCATGTGATTTTCTTCTCACAGCTTGAGCACTTTCTCCCTTTTAAGCCAAGTGTTAGAACAAGGGTGACTGTGAACCCAAATGCTTAACCCCACATTCCAGGGGTAATGCATCCCACATAGCCTTTAATTTCTGCAACTAGCAGAAAATGTTCTGTGTTTTCCTTAGCACCCCAAAAGATGGCTTTCACTAACTAAAAACTGCAGTTACACAGATCAGTCATTGTAAGATGTTGGCAGCTGCACCCAAAATGCCTCCCAGCAGTTCAGCATTACAATCAATACACTTGTTTGGACCATGTGACATTTTGCTCAAAATCAAGTTAAACATAAAGAATATCCGAAAGAACCACCCAAAGTTTATATTAGGATGATTTCTCCAAATTCTTGTTTCATTATAGATTTGGAGGAGCGAATAATGCTGCACAGTATGGATTTCTGACATACATTAGCTTAAGTCCAACATCCAGAGGAAGTTAATCTTTGCAGAAGGGTACACATAATAATTGTGCAAAACATGAGTGCTGAGAGAAATCTGAACAGACCTCTGAATCATGGTGGAGGGAGGACTTGAGTTATGGTGCAGGAGTTCATCACTATTCAAGATTGTAACTACCCAGACATTTAAGATGGTCTTACAAGCTCTTAGGATATTTCAGGAACAGCTTTGATACAGCAGACACAATAAAGCAAGTAGGGGAGTGGCTCATCTCACTTCAAATTTACCCAATACAGAATAGGTTGAAGGCAAAAGTCACTGAGATGCAAGACAGTGCAAAGCTTAAAAGAAGGGAGAGGAAAAAAAAGATTTATCTTCAACACAAACTTCCATGAAACAGACTCTGAGTTATCAAAGGCCAGTCTAAAGGAAAGGCCAGCTTTTCAAAGGCCAGTCTAAAAGAAAAGGGTGTTCAGGAAAAATGACACCTGAAATAGTGCAGCAATGGCTACAGGGACAAATTAACCCAATGCTAGGAAAGAAAAGAAAGAACAATAAAAGACTGTACTACTCAAACATAAGGAAAAAGATAAGGGGAGTAGAAGGAAAATAAGAATTGGAAGCATCTAAGCATCCTTCTTTTGCTAGGGATATGTATAAGAGAATATGATCTATCACACATCTGGAGCTGTAAGACACCTAACTGAAAGACACCCCTCAAGTCATAAGCATTTAATTCCACTTCCTCCTAAGCAATGTCTAATAAAAGAAAAATTTTAAGTGAATGGCCAGTACCAAAAGCTGAGAAATAAGATCTCTGCCTTGAATTTCGATGTAATTAAATCAGACAGAATTTAAATTAATTAATTTTAACCAGTGAAGGAAGAGCTGTACATATACTAGAGGATAATGGCAGAATGAACTTCCCCCTGCTACCCCATAAAACAAAGTTAGTAACAAGTTCCAGGTAGTGTTGTACTTAAGCAGGAATAGTCAGTTACACAACCATGGGATGAAGAATGATTAAGTAGGCAACACTTCTGAAGAGTCTGAGAGTTACAGTGGATCCCTACACACTGTTCTACCATAGGGCGCTGTTGCAGAAATGACTTGATACTATTTGGTCTTGTGATACTATAGACATGACACTATTTGTTCTTTGTGTATAAAGATGAATAGTGCCTGTAAAACAGCCTTCTTGCTCAAGTCAGCAGTGCTAAAACCTTAGTTGAAACTGTAGATGTGTTTAGGGACTATAGGAAGTTTCTGGACTCATTGCAAGAAAGCTAAAGGAAATCAACAACAAATCAGGGATTTAGAAAGGAAACTTCTAAGGAAATATTGAACCATCTGGTGTAATTTTGCATAAAGAATGGGCAAGACAGAGGAGTCTGAGTCCGTGAAGGACTGCTCAAAAGCAGCACAGTAACCTGGTCTGTACTTGCGTACTTGCATGATAAATATGAAAGTAGTAATAGGCTTGCTGTCAGACTGTTTATACAGGAGAACCCGAACAGTAAGGAGAGCAAAGCTGTGGAATGGCTTGCCAGCAAGTACAAGGATCTGTCATTGGAAGGTTTTAAGAAGAGGTTAAAAGTTACATCAGAAATCTGACTTTAGGACAGAAGGATGGACTAGATGACTTGATAATATTTCTACCATCCTTTTCAAATTTTCTGCATTTTAAATAACACTCAAAATCGGACTGGCACTACACAAGAGTTTGGTATGTCAGCAGCCACTTTGGAGACTTTCAATGTTTGACACCACCATTCCCCCCAAAAGAACAGACCACCTAGAAAACGCATCATTTTATTTCATGTGCTCCAGTTTTCCTTCGTCTTTGAAACCTTAGATGTATTCTAGTACTATTCTGCAATATAGATTTCTGGTCAGAGCTTAAGACCAAAATGGAAACAAAAACCATCTTCATAATGATACATCTAAAAAAATCTGTTTAAAGGAATTCAGAACAACTTAAGAAGCAGATGTCAGTTCCAGTCAATGAAACTGCCACCTGTCAGCATTTCTGTAGCAAGTAATTACCACCTGCCATCTTCCTTGTCCTCCAAAAGGAAATAAGGCCTCCTATTAAGTGAAATATGAGTGTCACACCAAACCAGAGTCTCTCAAGGAAACAGTACATAGCACTGCTCAAGGGTTGATTTATGCAAGGTTTTAGCTGTCCTTTTATTGGAACCTCATCTTTCACAAGGCTCTATCTGGTAATTTAAAATGTATGTTGAGTTGTAAATTACTGTAACCCGTATTTGCTGAGTGCACAGAAAGAAAAAGCATCAATGTCAAAATGGGAGTGACTTAGTTCCAGTACCACAATACAACCAACTAAATACTTGATTAAAGTAGCAGTGGGAGACAGAGTCAAGCAGAGAGCAGCAGGACCCTTGGCATTATTAAGCCTAATGGTTCAGCTGGTTTTTTTACTATAGCAAGCTACAAATACTGCTTTTTTACCCACTTGAGCCAGAGTGGTCATTTCCACATCAGAGTAAAGTTGCTTCTCAAATAACACGAAACAAAATAAAAACAAACCACACACGCAAAAACCTCTTAAAAACTAATTGCTTGTTAACAGCAAAGTTTCTGAAACTTATGTGCCAGTAGAGCTTACCCTGTTCAATATCATCCATAGGAGAAGATGGAAATGTTTTTTCTTTTGTTGGAGAGTTTTTAACGTTGTTTGGAACCTTTGTCGCATTTCGCATTTGCTGCTGTTGCTGCTCAATGCGAGACTGGACTTTACTGCTTCCTTCAGCTCTGTGTGTAAAAGGAAAATATTTTTAATTACTAGAAGGCAAGATGCAAGGAAAGAGGCAAGAATACAGGGGATATAGTACCATGGAATTATTTCTCATGCCTTTTTAAACAGCATCATTAGATTTTTAGATAAGTTGTTATACTGTTAAGTTAGTATACCAATACACGTAATATATTAATACTATACTATTAATATCATCTATAAATGTGTTAAAATGATGTTTGATGCAGTGCTAATAACTTTATAATACTTTGTCAGATGATTTGTTTTTATACCTTGCTACTCAGGATCACTTAATAATAATTCTGCTGGAAATTACTTATATGGACTCAGCAGCAGAAAAAAAGTAATTTAAAAACTTGGTATGAGAAAAACAACCCATTAAAATTACTGACACCTGTCACAAATTTTTCTCTTTTTTTATTTCCTCATTTACGAGTCAGAAGACAGCAGGCAAGCTACTAGCCAAACAGATTTTTTTTCCTCCCTCTAAACTCAGCAGCAAATAAACTATTTCTTTCAATAATATAACATGTTTTGGTTAACAGAAAAATAAATTCCCATTTCTTCTGCAGTCATGATTCAAAAGATGTGAAGTGAGTTTGCTGAGAAAGCAGGCTTTTCACTCCTTTGAACAAGGCCAGGTACTTTCTAAAATTATATTTCCTAAAAATAGTAATGTGTAGTTATATATCTCAATTTAGACTCACTAACAAATCGATTTTCACAATGAGTAAAGCACAGTTGTTTCTCCTGTAAATCACCCACCTCGTTTTTTTCACAGTGATGTTGCTACTAAGTTTCTCTAGGCGACATTCTCCAGTGTCATGGTTGATAATTAAGATACATTCTTTTAGGTAAGGCTTCTTTGAGCCCTTGAACACAGTCACTGGTGGAGTTGAGCCCTATTAAATCAGAAGTCCAGTGTTACTCCTGTAGCCTTTTTTTCTTAGAAACAGCAATCCATCAGTGATGACATGTTCACTACAAGTGATCATTTCTAGCCATTAAAAATGTTACTGCTTAATTCAAATTAGATTCACAGTAGCCATGTCTAAAAGAAGCTGGTGTTTGACTGGAATGGGATTTTACTTGCTTAGCTTAGTTTGAAACTGATTAAATGCTTATTTCCCAAGGAGAGCAGACTCTCTCTAGGACTCCTCTCCACCAAAAGGGGTTTCAGTTGCCATATTAGCAGAGCAGTAAAGCATGGCAGGTAGTAAATTTTCCCTTTCCAGTCTTTCCTGCTTTAGAACTGCACTAAAGCAATAAATACCGAGGGGAAACTTGCACTGCCAACATACACATGAAGCTTTTCTGTGTACGCAACACTTCTGGGTCATCCTACAGCATATTTCCAGTGTGGCAAATACACTTTAAGTTACAGTGCAGCTGTTTAACCTTTGGGTCTTTTGTAATCTTGCATTCTTAGAGCAATTGTTTTTCTACTCTAAAAGTCACACAGGCAGTTCTGAAACAGCACTGAAACTTTATGCCCTTCCATAGTCAGGATATATACTTATGACAACAAAATAAATCATTCCCTTAAGCCTGCCACTCTTCAGCCACACCAACTCACCTCAATATTTGGCAGCGTTATTGTCACCTGTTCACCTTTGCCAACTTCAAGGTCTCCTTCACAGGACATATCAATAGATGCAGGCTTAAAGTCATCTAAATATAAAAACAAACTAGATTATTTACAGGCTTTTCAGGAATCTTATAAATGCAGGCACCACTTAAATGCAGTTGGAGACTATCAAGTAAAGGCCTTTTTTGTTAGTGTATCATCTACCATTCCCCTGAGCAGATCATTCCATAAGTCAGTAGAATTCAAAGTCAAGCTGCTTTTATCAGGATTCATTATAAGTGTTTAAATCTTTTGGTTAAAATTAGAAAAACGCCTTTAGGTTTTAATGGATAAAAAGGCCGAACGAGCTGTGTTATATTTCAAAAGATGAATCCTCATATAATTATCTTCAGAAGAATCAATAAATAGTTCCTGAAAATGTTGATCCCAAACATGGGAGATGTAGACAAGTGACTGAAAATGCAAAGAACATCATCAACCCTCATTATGTATTTCTGTTTCTGACTTTACTGTAACAAGCATGTCAGAACCTGACAAAAACTTGGGGTTTCAGTATAGTTCTTTTTGTTACAAGTGAAATTCCTTCCCAGTTTAACACTGATTTACATTTTGTCTTTTTCAGCATCTAAAGCACTGGTTAAAATAAGTTTTGAGCAAAAGAAGGTATCAATTTCTGGTCCTTTTCAAAACTCTGAGCCATTGCAAACAAGCATGTGTTCAGGCATCAGCACGGCAGCTCTGTTACATACCATTACCTACAAAGTATTATTTCCACCACAAATAAATTGGGAAAGGCTACAGCCAAAACTCTGCCTCTGACGATTTAGGGAGACAGGAGGGCATCAAGAGGCTCTTCAAGGCCTGTGACAACATATGTGGGGTTGAGCCCGCGGCTCCAGGTGAGGCAGGGCCAGTCTCGCACCTCGAGATGCCGGTGCCCTGTTTCACACGCCGGAGAAGGCGCGGAGCGGACCCATCGGCCGGCACTCACTCCATGGCTACACCACGGCACACGCTCCTCGCCTCGCTGCCTGCCCCATCTCACGCTGCTGGTCACTGGCGGCGGCATTCCTGCAGCTGGGGAGCTTCCCAGTTCCATAACTCGGCCTGCAGCCACGGGCCGGGCGGCACAGACCACAGCTGAGAAGCAGGGCTCCAGCCAGCACACCAACCGGGCAGGAAAACCAGGCTGCAGGAGCTGGTGGGCAGGGCTGTGCGCGCAGCAGGAGGTTCGGAGCCCAGACACAGGTGACAGCCCCTGCTAACCTTGTTTAGGGCAAACCCCTAAATGTCATCTTACAGGAATAAGCATACAACAGTTCCCAAGTTTCTCATCAAATCGGAGAATATTTGCTTTAATATGTGGCCACTGGGCTGTTAATACTTTAGAAAATGAAGATATCGATACTTCTGATCTTAACTTCTAACCAGCAGCTGTTTTCCCTTTACTCAACTGTTAAGAAAAATGTCAGGTGTCAGAGGATATTTCTTCTGCATGTGCATTTGATAGAACTGATGAACGTGCCAGTTTCTATGTCTCATTTGTTGGAAAGGAAGAGAGATTTCAAAACAGATTTCAGAATAAATCATCAAATTACAAGAGTCAGCATGAAACTCTAAGGGCAGGAGGTACCAGACGGGGTTGTTAGTCCTCTTTAAAATTAGGGTAAATTTCAAATTGCAGAATTTGCTTAAATCCATTTATACCTTTTTTCCCCTCTTCTCCGTTTCCACAGTCGCAGACAATCTGCCTAAGTGCCGTTCCCTTTGCTCACGGAGAGCACATTACCCATCTTGCACACAGGACACTCCCCAGAGAACATACGTGAGACTGAATCTTGGGCATATCAGTCTATAATAACCAGACAACAAAACCAGAAGCTGCAGTCCTAAATTACCAAGGACTATAATCCTGGGACCATTTGTTTCCTAGCTACCCTCAGAATCTTTGAGCACACACCTCTCTAGATAGTAATTATGTACTCAGGAAGGGTGTACTGGCTCCGTGATTAACACCGCCTGCCTTTAACCTTTGATTGCTGAATTGTACGGAACTTCTAAAAACTGAGCACAAGGAAAGAGGGCAGAGCCACAGGTTCAGCTTAGCTGGGTTTCCAGCAGAACAGCAGAGAGACGCTATGGAAAAGGCGTAAAAAGCGAAGTTAGTGCCCAGCGGGTAGCGAGGGGCAGCTCTTGCATACAATGGCCGTACGTGCTCCCAGCACCGACTGAAACCTGCTCTGCTCCCGAAATCCCGGACCAGCACTCCACGGCACTCAGCTCCCAGCTGCGCCCCAGAATCCCGGGATAGAAGCAGCCACCGAGCGTGGCCGCAGCCACCCCCCACCCTTCAGGGGACCAGGGGACTGGGGGCCGCCGAACCCCTCCCTGACCCCCACAGCCCCCGAGAACTGCCCCAACCCCAGCACTCACAGCGGACGGTGTGGAAGGCGCAGCGCGGCTGCTTCTCAAAGCTCTCCCCCAGCTTTAGCACCCGCGCCTTGGGGTCGTAGAGCGACGGGACCGCTCCGTTCATCGCGGCAGCGCCTCACACCATGGCGGGCCCCGGGGCCGCCACCGCCGCCCGCACCAAGCATCCCTCACACCGCCCGGGCCGGCAGGCCCCGCCCACGCGGGCTCCGATAGGCCGTCACGGGCAGAGCCCCGCCTCCTCCGAGCTGGATTGGTCAGCGAGCGCGTCCCTCTGTAGGTTTCCACCAGTGGGGTTGTCGGAGGCGCCAGCCCGCACGCGGATATGCAAATGACACCCTCCTCCCTTAGGGGAGAGGGCTGGTTGGCGGAGAGAGGCCGCGACCACACAGCTGTGAGGGGAGGGGGGCGTGGGGGAGCTGTCGCGTTGGAGACGGCGGGTTCGGCCTTCCAATCCCCTCGCCCTCCCCCGCAGCCGGGGAGCCCCCGCGCGGCGGTGAGAGGGGCCGAGGGTGCGTGTGGGTCCCCTCGGAGCGCCCCTCGGGGGCCCCGCGGCCTGGGGGCTTCGCGGCACCGGCGCCGCCGCTCCCGGGGACAGTGGGGGCACCGGGGTGACGCCGGTAGGGCACCGCTCCCTCTGCCCTTTCCCCGGCCCTGGATGAGGTGAGGCCGCTCCCGCTGCCCGCCCCGTGGGGCCGCGCTCAGGCTGCCCGGCCGGAGGTACGCCTGCCGGCAGAGCCGGTCCGGCTGCCCGCGGCCTCGGGAGGGAGCGCGAATGGGGCTCCCTCCATGTTTGTTTCCTTTCTCAGGGGGAGTCCTGCGGCCCGAGGCTTGCAGCTGGTGGTGCAGGAGCTGGAGGTGGGATGAAGTAGTGGCGTGAGGACCCTGCGCCTTAACATAAAAGGAAACAGGCTGGAATCGATGGTGGTGTGCGCCTCTGGCTGTTCCCTATGGCAGCCACGGACCCCCAGGTCCTGGCCTTGGCTGCTCAGATCACTGAGAGCAGAGAACAGGACATCCCCCTGCTGCTGCTGAAGTTAAAGGGTAATTAATGCCGTTCCTAAAATAAAAGGATGAGCCAGTGAACTACGGACAGTCCTTCTCCCGTCTGCTTCCTTAAATACAGAAGGTTTTTCTGAAGCTAAGGAAGGTTGATACGGCAGCTTTTCCTGAGAGTGGCATTTGGCTTGGCAGCAATAAGGAGGAGGAGCAAAGGGACAGAAGTTTTTTCTGCCTTTCAGTTGTTGCCCTGATAATGTGGGCCCTTTCCCTGCTGATACAGGCAGGGATCTTACACTTGGTCAAATAATTTCTCCCAGTGGTTTTTGGGCAGAGAGCCAGGGTGGTTGTCAGTATTCAGTTTTTAAATCTTAACATAGAAACAAGATCATGAGCTCCTGTGTGACTTCCTTGTCTTTCCTTCTGCTATACAGCCACTGCTCATAGGAACGGTTGAAACAAGTCAGGTCCTGTTCTAAATTGGGATGTAATTATAAGGAAGCTATATGTTTCCCAGTGGTTGTGGTTTTATCTAGCCTAGGAAATTCATACAAATGGTCCATATCCCAGGTAATGTATGTTTTGCTACTAAATATGTAGAGAGAAAATGGAAACATAAGTTCAGCTATCCTTCCCAATTGTCATATAATCTTATAAATGAGTTGTAGCTGTAGCAGCAAAAATTGTTGACAAAATATTTTATGCTGTTGTTAGCACTTTTACAATTACTTTAATCCTGGCTCTGTGTACATATACTCTTCTTACCTTTTAGAAAACAAACAAAAATCTTTCACATCAGAATATTATGTTCCTCTTTGTCTCTCTTATGCTTTCTTCCCACAGGAATTTTAAGTAGTCCCTCCGTAGGATGTGAAGAATCAAATAAAATTAAGCAAGATATATACGATTATGGTCTTACTCAGTACTGCTTGCTGGTCCTTAAGCGAGACCACTCTCAGCTGCGTGGAGCCTGGGCTACTGCTGCCCAGCTAGCAGAGATACTAAGGTAAAAAAAAAAAATCTAAGAAGCTTTCTTCTAGTTTTCCTTCTGTCCTTTCATCTTGCTCTTTCTCTTTTCAAGCTGTAATGCATTGGCTCCCATCCAGAACAAGGCTTGTTGATCAGGAAAGGCCAGGGTTAAAGTGCAGGGAGCAGTCAAGAGCAGAGGGGTCAGGCATAGCCTAATTGGTCCTGTTTAATTCATTTGCATTGTGTTTCATTGAGCTGGGAGAACTGTATGGTGGGAACAGAGTTTGTGTTGGCTTTACCTTCTTTTGTGGACAGTACTCACCAGTGCAACAGTTCCTACCCAGTAATTACATAATTTTGAATTGTAGTTATTTAAAAAGGTTTGTTTGCTTCTATTTCATCTTGCAAAGATCTTCAGTCTGATTGATTCACTGCTTGGCTTGACTGTATTTAAATATTTATTTAATATACCCATTTTAAGTATCTATTTACATTTTTAAATATAATAGATGACACAGTTCATACAGACTAGATAACCTGATGTAGTGATATTGTGAGAATGGCGTTGTAAATAAGAAAACTTTAAACTCAAACCCCCAGTGATCCAATCTCAATTTTAAATGTCAGGAAAAATAATACATTTTAAATTTTCCTCAAGTTGTACTTAGTTTTGGCTTAACTAGGGAGCAAAATTCTAAGGCATGAAGTAATTATGTGGCCATCTCTTATTTATGCCATATCTGCAGTATGAATTTTTAATGCGAGGAATTTCAGTAAGGGATGCAAGAGTTATCACCAGAGTAGTGTGATACTTAAATCATCCCCTATAATCTGTTTCAGTTGCAGAGAATACTGAAATTTATTTTAGCTGTAAAAATGTCCTTTTGTAACTAGATAAATCTCAGCATCATGCCTAGAATTTGTTTTCCAAGGGCTTTGGTAGACATCTTTACGTGGGTGCATTCCCAAAAAGCTAACATAGCCTAGATAAGATACCAGAAAGCAAAATTCATAAAAAGTCAGGAAGGCTCTTTTTTGCACTGATATCAGTGTCAAGTGCAGAATTGAAACAACTTGCCAGTTGTAAAACATGCAGTTTCTTGTAAAAAGTCTTCCAGAAACAACCGATGTGTTGCGGTGAGTAAAATAAGAGAGCTGAGATCTGAGGAACTGATTTCTAGCCCACGTCTTCCTCAGTTAGAGAAAAGTTGTAGGCAGGCTTGCTGAAGGTTTTGTGGTGTATTTTGTATACGTATTTTCACTGCCTGATGTGCACCCCCTTCATCATCAGGCTTCCTTTATAATTTTTTTTTTCTACCTTTCTATTCTGCCCTTTTTTTTTTCATCTTTACGACCATCAGAGCCCTTCCCTAGATATGGAACAAGCCTGAACAGATTCTATGAAGCTGAAGGAAAAAGTGCCTTGGATATGTTTTTATCTGAGAAATGCCATCATAAGTAGTAATATGGTCTCCAACCTGCAAGTGATTGCTCTTGCTTGGAGGCAGCCACCTTGGAGCCAGTCACAGCAGTGAGCTGTTGTTCAGGGGGGAATTATCCCATGCCACTGAAGCATTTCTCTGATGACGTGACATTCATTCAAAGTTGTTCAAACAGGCCTTTGACTATTCAGGTTGATTTTTTTTCCCTTTTTTCTTTTTTTTTTTTTTCATTTCAGTCATTGTTGTGTAGGGCTAGAGGTGAAAGAAGATCCCGAGGAATTTTACAAGAAGTTTCTTCCTTCAGCTATAGACAGCCTGCTGGTTTTGGGAAAACGCTTGCAAGCACGATTTATCCGAGCAATCAAGGTATTTAAGTTTCATAGTTAAAGGAGCAGAGAATGCTTGCTAACTTTCCGAGGTCACGTATTGGATAAGTAGGATGTTATTCTAGGGACATGGTATCATGAAAATTTATTTTCCAGAAGTTGCAGTAGTTTTTCCTACGCCTCAGAGCTCTGAAGCTGAAATCTGTCATTGTGCAGCATTTGCTCCATGACTTGTGCAAAGCCACTCTGTTACCATAGGCCTGTTTAGATAGTATGGCTACTACTTTTCACAAGTTTTAAAGGTAGAGGGAAGGAGTGCAACTATAAGAAGGATTGAAGAATGAAAGCAGTATAAGAGGAAAAAAAAAAGCCCTACAAAAGGCAGCATGCCAGTCATGGTAGTATCTCAACTTTGCATATCATTAGTTCAGCCTTTGTAATGACTTAGTTCCCACTGATTTTGTTCAGCTTTACAAAAAATGGTTTAGGAAGTATTAAGATTTTAAATCAGATTTGTTTAAGTTTATTTGTCATTCAATTTCTGCTGCATAATTGGCAAAAAAATACCAAGAATGCTCACTGCTTCTGAACTTGCATGTGGAGATTGCCAAAGGCAGACTTCATGAATTTATAGATTTAAATACTTTGTCATATTTCCCTCCTTTTTTGCAGTGAAGAAGGGTTTTTCCTGGCTAGGTTCCCTCATGCATCTGAAGCATTCTGAATTCTAGAATCAGAAGGAAAAAAAAAACCAACAAACAAAAACCCATGAGTAATATAAATAACCAACTTCATGGATTCTGACAGTTTCTTTTAACATCCCCATTTTCCCATATTATCTCATTTCTTGGCTCACTGGCTTCTTCCACTTAAAGTTTTCCTACAAAGCATTGTGATAGACACCACAATCAATTCTCAGAAAGCATCAGTGCAATAACATGGTTGCTGTTAGTCCAGTACTTGAGAAGTGCATATAGTGCTTAAGAAGGAAGCTTCCTAAATGACATCCCAGGAGACTTTTATCCATAATATGTAATTTCCCCCATACTTTCTTATTATGTCTCAGCCTACATGCTACTTGAGTCATGCTTGTGGGCAAAGATTTCTTTTGAATGCAAATGCAGTCTATGTTCTAATTAGTACTTTGGCTTTTAAACTTTGTGGTCTCAGAGGTGACTGGGCACCCAGACTTGGTGCTTGCTCAGTGGAATTTTGGTAATCCCACTCTACCAGTAGAGATTTGAAGTTTATTCTGCTCTCTTTTGCTTTTTGTACAAGTCTTTGAAGTCGAGGGAAGTACTGAAATAGCTTTCAGAAACTCACATGTTGGCAAAACACAGAGCAGATAATATTACAGCTTAACTTATTACTGTTATTTTGTATCTCTCGTTGTCACTATGGACCAAATACAAAGTTAAACCTTGACTGAGGGCTGGGGCTCCAGCAGGAATCTGGGAATAGGCTTCCCAGGGTTTCATTTGTGGAGGCTCAATTAATGTGGGATATATAAGGCCATGTGCTTTGTAACAACATTTGTCAGCAGTGTGGTATTGTCAAAAGCGCCTTTGCTGTTCCACACACCAAGATTCCAGATTTCCAGTAGCCTGTGGCTCACACTTGGAATAAAGACTGGAATGTGCATCTGTATATGCATTCACGTGTTAAAACCTGAATTCCTACTGGTCATAGGGGAGCACTGGAGCAGCTCTGCAGTGAAGAAAGGCTGAGAGATGGGGTTCTTCAGTATAAAGAAGAGAAGTCTCTGAGGAGAACTTCTGTCACCTCACAGTACCTAAAGGGGCTACAAGAAAGCTGGAGAGGGACTTTTTACAAGGGCATGTAGTGACAGGAGAAGGCGTGATGGCTTTACACTGAAAGAGGGAGGTTTAAATCAGATATTGGGAAGAAATTCTGTGCTCTCAGGGTGGTAAAACACTGGGACAGGTTGCCTAGAGAAGCTGTGGATGCTCCATCCGTGGAAGTGTTCAAGGCCAGGCTCGAGCAACCTGGTCTAGTGGAAGGTATCCTAGCCTATGGGGCTGAAACAAGATGGACTTTAAGGTCCTTTCCAACCCTACCATTCTATGATTGATTCTATGTTTTTTTCCAGTCCAGTGTTATCAAAAGCAAGCACATAACATAGTCTGTTTGGCAAATAGATCAAATTTCAGCTTAACAGTGGTTTGGTGTTTGCTCACAGACCTCCAACTAGGAGGTGCTTATGAAGCTTCACCATGCCAGTTTTCAGGAACCTTCTTCATTTTGACTGTGTCCTTGGCCACCTTGTACTTCCCCCCTCCCCCCCCCCTTCTTTAATATATTTCCCACTAAGTGCATTAAATCTGTGATGCATATTTGCTGAGCTATTATTTGTCTTCTTATCCCTCCTATGCCATCAAATATTTTTAAGGAGTAAACAAGATTTCTTTCTCCTTGCTGTGATTTTTTTTTTCCCTGAAATGGATGCTTTTGTGGGTTTTTTTAGTATATTCAGATCTTTTTGATTGATCTCTGACCTCAAAGGTCTCACAAGTTGGGGTTTTTTTACTAGATCCTACAATTTCACCAACCTCATTTGGAAATTTGGTGGAGTTTGGTCTCCAAATTCCTGAGGCATACAAACCTTCCCATGACATCAAGCTGAAGTCCTTAGTGAAGATACATACACATGTTTTTACCTACTTCTCTTTTGTTTAGGATAAAGAAAAACAAGACTTTTTACACTGGTTCCAAATAGTAACTGATGCCATCTGCTGGCTGTTCGGTGGGCATATTCAACTAGCAGCATGTGGTAAGGGAAATGTCAACCCACAGAACACCTCAACATTTATTTATGGCAACTACAAGTATCAAGAACTCTTAAGCTAATCTCCACCTAGTCTTCTAAATTGGAGTAGATGGTAAATCAGTCTCTTTAAGTAGTTAGCTCAACAGCAATATCTAAAATGGTAAACATCCACTAAAGGGAAATATTCAAGAGTTCCCCTTCTAGTCTTTCAGAGACAAATATTTAAAGTGTAATCCTGTAACTTCCATTTGTAAGTCTATACCTTTTAAAAATCGGGGTTTTTTTTCCAGTAAGAGACAGCTGATCTTTTCCTGTGTGTGATTAAAATATGCAGAAATTTGACCAGAGTACATTGCTGGCCCTGATGAGTAGATAGAGTTGGAGACAGATTTCTGACATTTTTGTCATGACGGGAGATTTTACAAATATCTAACAAACTTCACTATATATTTCTGACCAAAATAAGCTTTCATTTAAGCTGATGTTAATCACATGGATTTTGAAAAGCTGAATTTGGTTTTGTTTCTAGTATTGAACAAAAACCTAAGGATCATAAGATGTGTAACTAAAAACACACGTGGTCAGAAAAATTACTGAATATGTAGCCAGTGATACACTGGGATAAAAAAGATGGTGCTTTAATGACATCAGTGGACTTGCATTAAATAACCTGGAGTAACAAACTGCCAAGGTGGAGGTCCTTAACCTTTTTGGATTTTGTTGCCCCAGTGTTAATTCCACTGTTGTTGTAAGAAAAGGATACTAGTGTAACATGAAGGGGTTTAAAGGTTTCATTCCATTGCAACATCAGTGCCTAAGGGATGTCCAAAGGGAGAAAAAACAGGGTTCAGCATGTTTTTCAGATGCTGAAGTAGTTTAGTTATCTCAGTAAGTTTCAGTGTAAGAATTATAAATGAGGGAATTTGTTCCAGAAACAGTGTCTGGTTTTACTTGCTATGGCTTATGATGAAGTTTATTTGTTTTATAGTATTTTCAAGTCTGGTTCTAATTACATGATTTCCTGTTGGCTTTTTCCTCTACGTTTTTGCAGTACTGCAAAATGATCGCTTCCTACAGTTGTTAATAACAGATGATGTTGAAACAGCAATTATAATGATGTCTGTGTTACACAATATTTTGAGGATCAATAGGTTAGTTTTTTTCATATCAGTATTTTTCTTGATAATAAATATAAAAGGTAGTTCATTACTGCTTGGTAAAACAAAATTTTTTCATATACAAGCATTGTTGTGTTTTATTGTTTGGGGATTTTTTTCCCCTAGTCTTTGTTGTAGAAATTGAAAACATTAAAAAGCTGGGGTTTTAGTGTTCTTAAATTGAGGGAGTGGTAATTGGTTGATTGAAACAGTAGTACTGCCCGGATCAGATTCCTGGTCCAGCTAGCTGGGCATCGTGGCTTGCTGTATATAGCCTGACATAGCTAAAAATAAGTCACTGTTAAAAAGCTCATGCTTTTTAATTAACACTTCTGTTCTGTCCCCCTCCCCTTTTTTTTCTTTCTTATTTTTAAAGTTCTGTCTTGCTTCAAGTTGAAGAAGAGACCCTTCACTCTGTTTTGGATGAACTTGTTTATAAGCTTTCCTCTACCACCAATCCTGCTGTAGGAAGTGCTGCCACAAAACTGCTGTTGTTCGTAGCAAAATTTTGCAAACAGCTTGTGCATTTACTGACAGCTCGCTACAAAGGTTTGTAAACATGCATGGGACCGATCACTGAGCCTCCTCTTACATTTCCCATGAAAATAAAAAGACCGAGATTTCCCGTTGTGGTTCAGTAACTCTCCAGTACAGTGCTGTGTTGCTTTGGTTTTTTCTTTTCCTTCTATTCATTTTCATTGCAGTTTAAGGTACCGTGCCTCTTTCTGTTTCTTAGATTTATTTTCTTCTGTGTATTGAGGACTCTGCATGTGGCAACTTGTCTTTTAAAGCTGTTGTTTGTCACTTCCAACCTGATGTGCTTTACTTCTTTCTGTTTCTGTGCAGGTTGGTTATTGAGGGATCCACTGGCAGGGTACCTGTACTGCCACAGTCAGAGAGCCCTGTGTCACATCTGCCACAGTGCTAAGGCTACTAATCCAGAGCATGAAAGTTTTACTTAGATGAAGTAAACCTTCTGACCCTGGCTACTGCAGTGACTGCTCAGCTGATAGGGGGCTGTTTAGTTATCCAGGAGCTGTCTTTTGATATCCAAGTAATTGGAATGAACTCTTTCCAAGAATTCATGAAATGAGTTTGTTTTGTCTTGATGCCTTCAGATGATGAGGCTGAGTATGTGTATAATTTGTTCCATGTTATTCATTCTTTAATCAGGTGTCCCGTTTAATGTTTCTGTCTCTAGTCTAGCAGGGAGCTCCGGGAAACCGCTTCGTACTCTATCATGCCCATGGAGACTAAGGAAGAGGCATAATGTTTGCCAGGTCTTTCATATTCTGGATGTTATTGTAGGTCAAAACTACTTGTGAGCAGCCTCAGTCCTTTAAAGACAAGGACATTAAGAAGAAGGAATGCTAGGCAAAAATGTCCAATTCCCATTTTTTGCACTTGTGCTGACTACTTATTATACGGTACCACCCAGATAAATTTCTGGACCAGATGAACAGCTTTGCCACCCTTTCGCCTACAGAATTGAGAGGAGGGATTCCTTGTAGTATGGAATTAAGTATAGTGTGCCTAAGGCTGGTATCACATTGTGGATTCTTGGGAAGCTGCTGTGATGGTCTGATCATCCCAGCTCTAGAATGCTCGCTTGTCTAAAGAGGTACAAATCTCCATCAAAGGATGCTTTATTTTGCTCTAGAATCACAGTATGCCACATTCATTTAGAAACTCCTCATCTGTCTCCTGTACGTTTCCTCTTTCCACTAAGAAAAGAAAAAAAAATTGGTTTTTTCCTCTACGTTTTTTTTAAGTTAAAATCCTTCTGTTAGTTTTAACTCAGGCTTTGGAATCCTTTAGAGATTTTGAGGAATAAAAGCAACAAAGAAAGCATTACAGCATTTCCACCATCTGGCCATCTCATTGCAGTCCCTTGGCTTCACAGTGGCTCAGAGCTGTTAGCAGTGTGAGGTGCTGTGGTGTGACCTTTGTCAGTGGAGGCAGCCTGCTGGAGGTGAGGGCATCTGCAAGACCAGCACAGTCAGGTTTCCAGGAGGGCCTGGCCTTTTGTCTGCATGGGTTGACACATCTGTGAGGCACATTTGAGGTATTCCCTGTCAGCCAAAAGGTTCATATGGCTGTGTAGTCTGTACAGAGACTGGCAAATGGTTGTGTCAGACCCACAGCACTTCTGTGAGGGAGCTCTCTTGTGTAGCCTGGCTCCCTGCTTTTGCAGAGCTCAGGCAGCCTTGGGCACCCACTGACTCCATTTAGAGTCCTGCCTGTCTCTCTCCTGAGGTGTTTAACTGTCATTGTCTTTCCAAAATGGTGCATATGGTGCCACAGAGGTGCCATTTCTGCATGTTCCAGATCCTGTAAGTACATGTGAGTGTTGGAGTTGCCCAGTGTATGAATATGCTTATGGACAATGATTTGAAGAAGGAAAAGTTACTTGAATCTGCAGTTCTTCAGGAGGCAAACACGTGCCTACTTCCTGCCCTCCTTCCTCTTCCTTCCAACTCTCTGCAGAGCCCTTAGGCTCTGAGATTCGTCTGATACAAACATTTTAGCACGTGTGTGTGTTGTGGGGGGAGCACAAGTGTGCTTATCAGCTACTGCAAACCCAAAAAGCTGTTTTGTCCCATGGATTGGATGCACAGGTACTCACAGTTAAACTATGCTATGCAGATAAGACATCAAACAATTCCAGTTAGAAATAAATAAATTTTATTACAAAAAATATGAGAAGGGTGTTAATACCAGCCAGCACTTGTGTGGTGCTTTGAATTCTTTTCAGTACCTTACAATGACTTACTGATAAGACACTGAAAGTACATTGGTAATTTGACTGCCAGTGATATAGACACAATACTAACTCGGACATACACAATCACTGGATAATACTTCTCTGTGATAGTTGGAGCACCAGATATTCTTTGATAAGATTATGCATTGACACTCAAAGATGGCTGATGGTGTTCAGCTCTCATGCTCTTTTGAACATAGAATCAGATTTGATTTGTTGACTTGCAGTTTGTTACTTTGAAGGCCCGAAAAGAAAAATTCACCTTAGTGAACTAGCTTCTTCTCTTTTTTTTAGGATTGAAAGGGCTTTTGTGTAAACAGTGGACTGGTAAAGGATTTGACAGGGAGCTCAATCAACTCTTGGACCTGCTGTATTTGGAACAATCCAATGGAAAAGGAGAAATACAGGTGATGAAGTTTAATGAGACTTTCAGATGTGAAATCCTATTTAGATGTGAAATCCTATTTACATGTGATTTGTGTATGTTTAGAATGGATTTACTATATGACTTTGTAGACACTTTTCAAAACCTGTGTTATTATTTCATTATGTTAATTAATTTTTAATTGCCTTTTAAAATTTATTTTATTGTGTTTTTTTTTTAAATATCAAGAAATTGCTCAGTCATTAAGATATGGGACTGTGACTCAAGAGATTGCCTTTCTGTGCAGATTCACTATAGATTTCAATATAACCATAGGGGGAAAATAATTAGGTTTTTTGCTAACTGTAAAATTAAAATAACTGCATCTGCTTTTCTCACATTGGTGTTACAAATTTAGATCTCTGAATTCTAGGCAGCATTTACATAGAACTAAGTCATATACAGAAAATGTGTAGTAAGAACACGACTTGGACTGTGTTCCAAATAAAAGAGACTGTGTGTTTCATGAGCATCTTAAAAAAAATTACATGCAGGTTTCTCAGAGACAATACTTTAAAGAAAATCAGAGTTATGTTTGCAGAGACCTGCTTTCATCTCCAGCAGAGCAAGGTGTTTGTGTTTTGGTTTGTTTGTGGGGTTTTTTTAAAATCCATTTAAGAATAGAATTGATTTTTTTTCATATTTGCATTTCAGTAACTTCTCATCATACTGCAAATGTAACATTTTTCCTGCTGCTCTTTCTCCAAGCTTGTCTTTCTGTCCTCTCTAGTGTAGGTGTTTTGATTGAATCACCATTTGAAATATCAAGTGCTTCAATTGTTTTAAATANCACAGAGAGCATCAATACAGGTGATCAGATTAGCTGCTTTTGGGGCAAGTATGGAGTTCATGATAATAACTGTCTTGTGAGACTTTAAATTCACCAATTTGATGCATTTGAAAACCGATGGGGTTTGGCCAAATGTTGAGATTGTCCAATCATGCAAGCAGTAATAAAGTGTTTTTATATGCATAGAAAATATTCTACCAACTGCCTTATTAATTTCAGAAGGAGCATCAAGCAGCTTGTGTAATCCAGGCTGCGTGGCGGGGATTTCAGACAAGAAAAAGGCTGAAAAAGCTACCCCAAGCAGTGATTGCTTTACAGAGAAGCTTCAGGTAAACAGTATGGCTTTGTGAAAAACAGTAAAGAATAGAATCTAGTAAGAAGGTTTGGGTTGGGCTAGGTTTTCTCAAGTCACAAAGGGACAGGAAAAATTCAGGTCATCTAATTCAGTGTCCTGTTTGAAGTAGGCCCAGCCTCAAAATGGGGTCTGGATGCTCATGGCCACATCCTGTTTTGGAGGTCTCCAAGGATGGAGATCCTACCATCTCACTTGATCCCTTTCCTTGTGCTGAGTGATTTGCCTTGGGAAGAATTCTTCCATTACATGCAGTGGAAATTTCCTTGTTGCGCTCTTTATCACTGCCTCTTGTCTTTTTTCTGAGCACCCCCATGAGTCTGGCTGTGTCTGCTCTATAACACTTCTTTAGGTAGTGAGAGACAGATTTGCCTTCCTTTAGGCTAAACACACCTTGCCTGTCGTTATATATCCTACATTCCATGGCCCTATCCCTCCCCTTTGTCAGTACTGGGCTTCCATTGGGGGTCCCAGTAGAGTGTGACCAATGCTCCAGGTGTGCCAAGTAAAGCCAAATAATCTTCCCATTAAGCCATAGCCTTTGTTCCTGCAAGGGCTCACTACTGGCTCGTGTCCAGCCTGTCCCCCCCTTTCAGTGGTGTTGCTGTCTGGGTAATTGGTGCCCAGCCTGTGCTGGTTCATGAGGTTATTTTGTACCAGGTGTAGAATTTCCCGTTTGAACTTCATGTGTTTTTTATTGAACCATTTTCTGTGTTTGTGGAGGTTTCTCTGAGTGTCAGCCCTGCCCTGCATGGGAGACTCTGATGACAGCCTTGGTAAAGTCAAGGAAAATGACGTGCACAGCTTTCCCCTCATCCACAGAGCCAGTCATCACAGAATGCAATCCAGCTGGTCAAACGTGATTTGCCTGTGATAAATCTATGCTGGCTATTCCCACTCACTTTCCTGTCCTTCCTGGATATCGCTTCCCTGAGAATTTGTTCCCATGTCCCCGGCCCTAAGTTTGGGCTGACCAAGTGTTTCTTCATGTTGAAGATGCCTTTTTCCAGTCAGCTGTTATTTCTCAAACATAAAGGTAATGTAATGCCAATATGAGCTTTTCCACTACAGATTATTTTAGCAGAACCATCCAAACAATGTGCTTTTTCAGCAGTACCAAACTGCCACTTCTGGTGCCAAAAGCTCCAACTGTCCCTTTCCCAGCTGCCAGACTTCCCCAATGAAAAAAACTTACTTCTGTGATGCTTTCATGTTTTCTGTGTAAAAATTTGTGGCATATGGAAAACTGTGGCATGGGATTGCACTAAATAGCACTAGAAGATGATGTACTGGTGGTAGGACAGTTAACTGGTTCACAGTTAACTTGACACAAAATTGCCCTGTAAATTAAATTGGAGCTATTGTGGAGCTTCCATATGCCAGAGTGCTGCAGAAACCGAGGCCCATAGTGCTTACTCAGTGTAGTGCTTGCAAGACCTTGTTCTTCATTAATTTTTTAAATCTTTGGCTCTCAGAAGTAGAGTCACTTCAGTGACCTAGAAATAGTATCCTCTGCCTTGGAGCAGCACAGAGGAAGGAAGCTATGTAAATAATGCTTGTCTCACTTGAGTAAGATTTCAGCAGTAATGTTAGCACATGTTAGGCTAACTCTTTTGAGAAATTTAGTGTGAATTTAACATAGGTTAAGGGATCTAAATCAAGGGCAGGCTCCACAGAAGGTTTTTTTGAACTTTTTTTGCATGTTGATCATCACTGTGTCAAAAGTAGGTCTTAGAAATAATTGTCAAATCACATTGCATTGTGACCAAAGTAATACAAAGCAAACGGTTATGCTTTATTGTCTAGACTTGCCTTCAGAGGATATTGGACTATCTATGGTCTAATCTTTAAATTCTGAAAGATTAGCAGGGGCAAGCAGTGTGTCTGCTGAGGGCCCCTGGTTGCTGCACTTTTGTGCTGTAGTCAGACATACTTGTCATTCCTTTTTATTCCACCATACACTCGAAGCCAATATTCCTTCCTTCATAAGGTATCTGCAAGCCAAACTCATAGCCCAGAAAACTGGATGATGGGCTAAAAGACATAATATGGAAAAGCAGCAGCGAAAGGTTGATGAGACTATCAGCAATCACCAAGCTGCTTGACTCCCTTGTGTCATATTTTCAATACTGTAAGCATTAGTGTGTGCCTTTTAAGTAGTTCTTCAGTCATTTGAATGGACTTTTGAAAGTGTTTGTTTAATACTGAGAGGAATAGAAACTTATTAATATCCTTACAGTATTCATGGCTCACTCAGTGCCAGGGTACTGAGCAAATACAGTAACTGTACAGTGCCAGTATTGGTTTTCTTCTGTCTAAGTCAAAAAGTAGTTTTTGGAATATTGTAAACATGTCTTTAGAAGAGCTTCTAAGAGCACTTTTTAATTTTTAGCAGTCAGGTTCTGGTTATGTTCACAGATTTATGTTAGAACAAGCGTGGTTAAATTCTGCTGAGACTGAAACTCCAAACTTTGCTCACCTGCAGCTGCAGAGGAAGATCTTAAACTCTGCAAGTTACAAACTTTTAAACTGTGGTTTCAGAAATACCTCCTCAGTGAATGTTAAAGCCTGAAGTGTCTCCTTGAAGCTAGTTCACTGTTACATAACTAATTGTAGGACATTTAAAATGGCAATAATTTTTATTAATAATGCATCAAAAATGAAACCATTTTACATTTCTAAAGAGATGACCAGAGGGAGGCTGCTCTGTGCCATGAACTGCTGAAGGAAGCTGGATCTTACTCTGTGTATGTTTTACTTTAGTTCAGAGGCAGTTCCCTGTCACAGTGTGGTCTTGTGCAAGCAAATACATCTACCGCTAGGAGAAACAGAGGATGAAGACCATGTGTTTTGCAGACTACACAGGAAAGAATCAATATCAAAGAATCATTTAAATACCTGACAGACACTCTTGGTTTCACAGATGTGCATCTGAGAAGTTCATGAAACATTTTTGTAGTTTTGAACCTAGTGAAGCTGATAAAAATTGCTGGGCAAAATATTAATAGTTTTATCAAGAAAATGTCATCATAAGTCCTGTTTGGTCCTGTGACTTAGTTTGCCTTAGAAATATAATATTTGGATTAAAATATTAATTGCCTGAATTAAAAATGTAAAAATTTACAGCTCTAATTTACAGAAGTGCGTGGGCTGAAAACCTTCAGTTTCCTTGAAACCATTCTGATATAATCACATGTATCATGATCTCTCCCTGTAGATAGATGTGTGGGCACACCTCAAGTCTGCATTACAGTTGTAGAAGTATTATAGTCTGTCAGATTGTGGTGTAGGCTTTTTTATCTGTTGGGGTCGGATCTTTAAATCCAGAGCATCTCTTTTACACAACAGCTTCCATCCCAATCTGTCTCCAACCAGTTATAGAGACTAAAGAGAAATTATGGTTGGTGGAAAAATTATAGCTCAATTTATACTAGTGATGGGAAACACACAAATAGCTCAGTAGTACTGTGAGTCTAAAGGTATGTACCATGCAGCAATAGCAAAATTGCTGGACATTAGTTCTAGTCTGTAGACATTTTCCTACTCTGGCATCCCTTATACCTCTGCTCTGTCCATTGGTTTTCTTTCCTAGTGCTTAAAGCACTTCTTTCATTGTCCCTAGAAAAGTGCTAGAGGAGAGCAGAACTCTGGGCTGTGGGCCCAGTGGGGGTACTCAGGTCCTGAGTGGGGAAGTGATTGTGCTGCAATAGGAGGAGAGAAGTCCCATTGTTACCTTGTTGTGGGAGA
Organism: Gymnorhina tibicen; assembly: GCA_013399875.1. NCBI lineage: Eukaryota > Metazoa > Chordata > Aves > Passeriformes > Artamidae > Gymnorhina > Gymnorhina tibicen. Next base: position 1,717,211 of record VXAZ01007005.1, read on the forward strand.
AAGTTGTACATTCTCAGGCCTTAAGCTGCTATTGAGGTTGGGTCCATGGGGATGAGATGGGCAGTGAAGGGAAGGAAGAGTCTTAGCTCACACCTCCTCATACTTCACTGAGTCCATGGCCAAGTGGTCTCAGTAATTATTACTATTGATACATCAGTATGTTAAGTATTTATATGTTAGTCTCTATATAGATATGTTGCTGTGTATATAACTGATGTACATGTGGTTATTAGCTTAAACACTCCAGGGCCACTTGCAGAGGTTTTCAGTTGTCTCATCTGTGAAGCATCTGCTGGGGCTTTTTCAGTGCACAGCAGGGCAGCATCCTAACATCAAATCTAGAATGTATCAGGAAGAATTTGCAAGAAAATTCTTTCATAGTGTTCTCTTAACAAAGTTGACGTAGCAAATATGTCCGTCTGTATTTCCTGGAGAAAAAAAAAATTCCCTCCAAAATTAAGAAGTGAGGCTTGGCAGCCAACATTCTGATCTACTCTTGCAGTCACTACAGAAATAATTATATGTATTGTGGGAAGCAGGTGCCATGCATGCTGATGGATGGACTGGAAAAGGTGCATACTGGAGCAGATGGCTAATGTTGCTTTACCTCTGCCCCAGATGATGGAATCAAAATTGTTGCTCCAGTTCATTCTGGCTGTGAATGTCCTGCATGAATGTCCTATCATTCCCTTCAGGGTCCTTGGAACTTTATGCTAAGTAAAGATTTATACTTTGATTTCACAGAGTAGTTCAGAGTTTTTCATAGCTATAGATAGTGTGGTAATTTGTTCATTTGCAGGAGAATTCTCATCGCTTGGTGTCATTCTGCAGCCAACAGCTGGCATAGCAGATTGTTTTGTGGATTTTCTTTCTCGATGCTGGACCACTTAACACAAAGAAAAAGAGGGATACTTTAAAGAAATGTACAACTTAAGGTAATTGTTAATGATCTGTGTATTGCAGAGCTAAACGGGAACAGGAGCTGCAGCATTTAACAAAACAGAAAGAAGATGAAGCTCTAAAACTGCAAATGCAACTTCAGAGACAGAGGGCCATGAGACTCTTCCATGAACGACAGCTGGCCTTACTGGAAGTTGTCCATGCCAGTATGATTTACATTAAACTATAGCTGAAGACTAAACTGTCAGAGACTCCTTAGGAACAATTTCCCCAAATCTGTTTCCTAATCTTGCATGTCTGTTTGCACTGTAGTCTTACTGTCTCTTCTCCTGACCCAATTATCTGAAAGAGAGTGTGCCAATTCCCCCAGGGCTCAGTAACTACTGATCAAGGTCTGCTGCCTTCAAAATGGTGCAGGAGAAAGGGAGAGCCAGTTTTCTTGTGTTACAAAGCCCCATTGCAGCTATGATCTGCAAGACCTGGCCCAGAGCTAGCAGACCTTGGGGGCTTTTAACTGAGAGCACCCAAGTTTTTTTGGTACTATCTAGTTTGATGATTAACAATGTAAATTTTTAAGAGAACCTAACCCACAGTCTTGTAACTGGGTTTTTGTTACCTTTGTAGGTCAGGTGAATAAATACATGGAGGAAATGGAGGAGAAATCAGCATTAACTATCCAGAGATTCTGGCGAGGGTATAGAGCAAGAAGAATTTTTCATCAGCAGAAGCAATCTCTTAAGGAGTATAAGGCAGCTATCATCATTCAGAGAGCAGTAAGTATTTATACTTTAACAGTAGATAGGACTGAGCGGATTATTGCAAAGCCTCATAAAACTCTGTTTATTCTCTTACTGTCAATATAGCCACATTGCCATTTTATTAAAAAATTACTCAGATTATGATAGTCTAGAGACACAAGTTGCTTTAAAGGGTTAAACCTTGTATAGGTTACAAAGCCTAATACAATCTTGTAACTAAAATATAAAAGCTGCTTCTTTGAAACCCAGGGTTGGAATGTCACCATACTAGAAATGAGTCAGTAACTTACTGTGACTGTTATTACTTACTGTTTAGTGTTCATGTTGACCTTGTATGTTGTCTTTTCAGCATCATAGCTGCATTTAGGATCTAACAGATGCAGTACTGAAACACTTTTCTTTCAGAGTTTGATTACAAACAAAGCAGGAAGACAAAGTTCCTCTCTGTGATTGTCATATTCTCATATGTTCCTTACAAAGGTTTGTAAATTCTTGGAGAAACGAAGAAGGAGGAGACCTCTCTCTCCTTGGAAAGAACCCAAGGGACTGACTGATGAGCAGAGACTAGCTTTGCAGCAGAAGGTGGATGACTACATCAAATTGCATCCGGTTTGTTTCTTAGTCATTTCATAATTTGCATTAATGATGCAACATAAAATACTGTAGGGATGAAATATATTCAGCTTCATAAATTCTGAGCTTCATAATCTATTTGAGGTACGTATGTATTAAGCCTGCTTGTTTGACAGCAAGGCACTAGGATATTGGGGATTTTAACCATTAATCTAATAAAAAGTGTCAAAGCAAACTGTAATTGGAAAATTTGTATACATGATGATGGATAACTTTGGAGAGAGTTGCAGAGGAAGCAAAATTATGAAGTTAACAATTAAGAACAGCATTTGCATTCCTTGTTTAGGCATTATTCTGCCCCCAGAAGTGTTAAAATAACCAGCTCCTAATGGTAACAAACTGTTACTTTCCTCCAGGCTTCCCAAATGTCAGAAGAAAAAAGTAAAGAATTGCATATGCAGGCTCAGGCAAAGCTGGCACAGTTCCTGTTGAGGAGCAGGCTGGATCAGAGAGCAGCGCAGCGGAGAGAGGCTTTACTGGCTCAGGTCAACACCGATGTGGAGCTGTTAATGAGTATGTGACTACTCTGATCATGGCTTTGATTACCATTTGGATTAAACCAATTTAGAGGGAAAATTAGAGTGAGCAGTGGTAAAGCCTCATTTCAAAACTGAAATATCTTTCTTCCTCTGCCATGTGCCTAATCTTGAGATTCAGGCTTTGTTAGAGATTATCCAAGTGCTGCTGTAGGTTAAGTATACACACCTGTTTTTCAAGGAGCATCTTATTCTTCTGCTGAAAGCCCCTCTCTGGTAAGTTCACAAGAAAAGCAATGGCACTGTAAGAGGCATTAGAATTTCTTCAAAGAGGGTCTCACACAACCTATTCACCCACATTCGTTTTGCTTTGGTTTGTTTTCTTGTGTTGTAAGTAAGCTGCTGGTTAAAACACTCTCACCCTTTCCAGATAAAGAGGGAAATCTTTGAGCTGTGAATTCCATGTTTTCATTTTCTCTGGCCTGGCTTTAGGTGAAACAGAATTCACTACTGTGCTGTTTTAATTCCAGACAAGTGGCCGTATGAAAGAGTGAGAGTAGCAAACTGCAGCCACCAGAGAGCACCCAAGCTGGGCAGAATTCAGCAAGTTACTGAATCCATTATTTAGTCTGTCACGTGCTGTGTCACTGCAGCTCATCACTCCCTGAGCAGGCAAATCAACAACACACTCTTACACTGTGCTAGGTCCCCCTAGCAGGGAATTCACAGTGCTGCTGCACCAGAGCAGTGGGAACACCATGTTGATGTCACCCTGCACCAGGAGTGCTACTGATCCAGCAGTAGTGACCAGGAGATCCTCTGAGGTTGTAGTTCCACAAGAAGTCGTTTTGGTGGATGCCACCACTGCACCTGAAAGAAGTAGTCCATCTTTCCCCTTTCTTCTTTCTGCCCCATTATGTATTTATTTTTTTCAGATTAGCCTTTATTTGGATTGCCTTTCCAATCAGATATATGATTTATCATGTAGTCATAAAATTGCAATGCCAGCACAGGGAAAGGAGTGACCTAGGACAGTGGGAAGTGGGAGGGTAGTGCTCTTTTTTTTTTTTTTTTTTAAATACTCATAAAACCACAAACAAAATACAGAAAACTCTTCTCCTTGTTGTTGCAGATGCTCCAGGTTTAGCAGAGACCACAGAAAAAGATCTTGGTGCCTTTATGAGTCGATCAATCCCTGTAGCTACCAAGGCAAGACAAACCCACAACACTATGCTGCAATACACTCGTTGGCCATGGTGGAAGAAGCTTGGAGATGAGTTTATGGAAGATGATGTAATTCCTGATGATGCCATAAACACAGAACTGGAAACTCTCTTTATTGGAGGAAGGAAATCCTTTTAGGTAACGAGCAGAAGAATTTCATATTCAACTAGACTCATATCTAGCACTATGCACTCACTCGTGTATGTTTTTAAGGAAGGAAAACACCTGAAAAAGACCGAAAAAGACCAAAGCCTTATTTTAGTGCATTTTACTTAGTAAGAATCCCTTCCTATACATCAATATTTGGATCCTATTGATTGTGCTGTTGCAAATAGGATTTAAATACTGTAGTTGTAAATGAGGGTATTTTGTAATTTATATCACTTTAAAAGTAAGTTCATAACCTTTGGCTTTTCAGTTCTTATTCACAATGGGATGCATAAAGAATCAGGCCATTGTAAAAGCCTGGGATTTTATAGCAAAACATTTTATCGGGTGATGTGCTTTGAAATAAAGATGGGTCCAGAACAAACCAAGACACCAATAAGAAATCAAGTAAACATGAGGGAGGCTAGGTGCTTTCTTTGTATTCCTCCCAGACTATGTGTCCTTGCTTCCACCCTCTGTAGGTTTCCTTTTGCTTGAGTTTGTCCAGGAGCTCTTTGTTCATCCATGATGGCTTCCTGGTGTTTTTGCCCAACTTCCTTTTTGTTGGGATGCATTGCTCCCAAGCTTGGAGAAGGTGATTCTTGAATATTAACCAGCTTTCTTGGGCCCTCCAGGGCTTTGTCCCAGGGTACTCTACCAAGCAGGTCCTGAAGAAGCCAGTCTGCTCTCCTGAAGTCCAGGGTAGTGAGCTTGCTGTGCACCCTCCTTGCCACCCTTGAACTCCATCATTCCATGGTTACTGCAGCCAAGGCTGCCCTTGAGCTTTGCATTCCCCACCAGCCCCTCCTTGTGGATGAGGAGAAGGTCCAGCATTGCACCTCTCCGTGTTGGTTCCTCTGTCTTGGAGAAGGAAGTAATCAGCAGTGTATTCTGGGAACCTCCTGGATTGCTTGTCCCTTCTGTGTTGTCCCTCTAACAGGTATTGGGGTGGTTGAAGTCCCCCACGAGGACCAGGACTTGTGAACACGATGCTATTCCTATCTGTTTGTAGAGGACTTTATCAGCTCAATCTTCCTGTTTGGGCAGTCTGAAGCAGACCCCTATTATAATGTCACCAGTCCCTGCCTTCCCTTTAATCCTGACCCATAAACTTCAGCCGGTGTGACCAGCTGGACCATCAGACCTCTGTCTTTTCAAACCAAGCAGAAGTTGTTTAATCCAGAAAGATCTCCAGCGCAGGGCCTCTGCAGTCACTGTGACCTGAAGGACAGCAAACACCAGTCAAGAGCTGAAGGGTACTGCCTACTGATGTGTCTGGAAGGAGAATTTGAGGCTGTGCTAATGCCATAGCTGCCTGTGCTATTTTTCAGGTGAAAGGCCAGAGTCTTAAAAACTAGATCTTGCCTCACTGCAGAGGAGGAAAAAGTGCAGTGGTTTTTGCTGGTTGTATGTGGGCAGCAGTATTGGTTCAGCATGTTTGTTTTCCATTCTCTCTGGAAGGCTTTGAGTTTTAATTTTAGTGGAGATGAATGGAAAACAAATAAATAGAAACAGTGGGTGGAAGACCAAGCCCATTCAGATGCAGCCGATACATGGAAATTAATAACTGGACGGCTGCCAGGAGGAAGAGCTGTGCTGTATGTTAATTTTTTTAAAAGAGTTGTGATTTGGAATGCACTGAATTGGCTCACAATTCCTTTCTTGGACAGTTAACTGGTGGAACAATCCATTAAATATTTGCTAGGGCACTTGCAGGTGTCTGTTGAGTTACATATTATTCTGCACAGCTCTGCTGGGCATTTGAGCCATGCTGTCTTGGGGTGATTTTTTTTTCCTGAACCCGGTTGAGGGGAGAGGTGGTTGTAACCTGCCTTCCTTTGAGGAGACGTTCCTTTTGGACGTTTCCCTGAATTTGGCCTAAACCACCACACATGCCCATAACAAGACAGGTGCCCTACAAGAGCAGAGGGTCTGGGGGCAGTTACCAAGTCCTCCATGGGATGGAAACTATCCCTCAGCAGCCAAGCTCTGGCACTGGAAATGGCCCAGCATCTCTGGATGAACTGCAGCAAGCCAGCTTTTCCCTCCTAAATACCTGAGTCCTCTGTGCACATCATCATCCCCTTGGCCGTGCAGCCACTGGCCCAAACTATTTTGATGCAGAAGCCTCTGCTCTTATATTTATTCCTACTCACCCTTATTGTAACAGCTCCTTAGCGCAGGGAGATGGTCACAAAAGGGCTTTGCTGAATCTATCTTATATAAACAGCTGACTCCCCTGGCCAGTGTTAAATACCAAGTGAATTAGAGAGCCATCTTCCCAAAACGTCATTTTTTGTAATGGCCCCTGCCACTCGCTGCCAGTGGAGTGGATAATGAACTCCCCCTTTGGAATATGCAATTTGCTAAATCATGGAGGTTTTCAAGTGAACAGAGAGCCTAGTGGAAGATGTTGTCTTGCTGGAGGAATTAAAGTTTCTGGTCCAGCAGCACAAATTGCTCTGCTCTACCACAGCCCTGATAAAAATGCTTGGTTTTACTTTGTACTTGTCACCAGGAGATCGCAGTCAGCTCCATTTTACAGACCAGGAAACCTGAGGCAAGAGAGCCATGAGGGAACATGCCTATGGCCATATATAGCTCTATAACCTGTCATTTGTTCCTGTTACTGTCCCAGGCAGAGTGAGCCAGAAAGGGGCCACATGCTGGGGTGGAGCTGGGAGATGTTCTTGGATGCCAGTTGCTGTGGCCAGTTCGGAGCCTGGGTCCAGTAAAAGAGATCCCCAAGCTCCTCTTATGCCCCACTTTGCTCACTGTGGGAGGGATTTGGCGCAGCTTGACTCATCCTCTTTTCAAGTCTTCCTGCACCACATACAGAACATGTTGCTGGCATTTTGTTTCACTGCAGCTCATTCTGGAATAAAATACTCCTGCCTGAATAATGGGAACAGATATAGACAGCTGAACAGAAGTCACCTCCAGCTTGCTACCAAGTGAACAGTCCTGTCTGGGTTATGCAATTACCCAAAAAAAAGACTGTATGAGAGGCCATGAGCTGCGATGGTCCAGTTCTACTTCTGCTTTCCTGTTTGCCACAGACCACAGGCATGCCCAGAAAGCCTGGAGCTGTTACTTGGGCATAAACCTATGGCATGGGTAGTCCAGCCAGGCAGGAAAAAGGGGCAGAGTTAGGTTGTACCCAGCAGGTCTGGGCTGTGCCCCTCTGAGTAGCAAGCAGGCTTGACCTGGCAGGCTGAAGGCAGACCCTGCTCACCCAGAGGAATTTTAGGGGTGCTCTCCACACTGGTGGAGTGATATGCCTGGTGGGTACCTGCGACAAGGTGTGGGGCAGAGGTGGAGCCCGAACTGTGAAGGCAGTGGCGCTCAGGTCATTAAATATTGATGCTGTCTAAGCTGGCCTGTGGGGGCGATTGAGCTGAATTGCAGGTTTCTGTTGCTGTGATAAATTGGACCAATTTGTCATGTGGTTTTGTTTCTTCCCTCCCTTAAGTAAAGCTATACAGGAGCATTATTGCTATGGCTTCAGCAGCAGCACACGATCCTGAAAACAAAATCCTCTGGTGGATATGGATAAAATGGAAGCAATGGCAACTGTTCTTCTGCCAAAGGCGCCACCAAAGTCATGGAGCTGGAGGAAGGCAGCAAAAAGAACAAAACAAACAAACAAACCATTACTCAGCCCTTTCAGAGACAGAGACAAAGCAGTGTCCTCTGCTGGCTCCTGCAATTGAGGAAAATTCCTGTTTATGCAGACAGATACTTTTTTTTTAGCCTTAGCTGTAACTGGACTCTGCAAACAACAGGATGTTCATCTCCAGCAGAGACACAGGCATACACTCGAGACTGTGCTGTTAAGTCCAAGGGCATCTCCTGGCCTTTCAGACTGGCTGTAACAGGAGCTCTGAGCTGAGGACAAGAGATAACCCTGATGCTATTTCACCCCTCGCCTCTGAGTCTTCTACTGCCCATTTCCATGGGAGCAGAATCTGGTACAAACATCTGCTTTCCACTGCAGAGTATCACGTATATTGAGTACAAGGAGAAACAAAAGCTTTCTCTGAGTAGCGGAATCAGGGCTATTTATAAATTAGCATGCATCGGAAAAGGAGGCAGCTCATTGCAGGGGGAGCTGCAAAGACCATAACAATAGGTCTCCAAATTCTCCTTATCGTCCTTCTTTACGGCACAGTAACACTGGCTCGTCCCCCAAGCGTCCTTGTGTCCAGTGAGAAACCCTTTAAGAACGAGGTTGTTTACTACATGAGCAATATATGGGCCCAGATTGACCAAGGGGAACTAAAGGAAAGCTGCCTCCTGTTCCCTCTCCCCTGCCCTCCCTTAAGGCAGGGCTGGGTTTACACCAGGTGACTTCTTGGGACAGAATGGTAAAGTCTGGCAGATGAAGACCAAGGACAGGACAGCACAGCTCTGGCAGTTTTACCCAGTTGTGCCAGAGAACATCTCTGTGACCTTGAGCACATCCTGTCTCTGTCTTTTCCTCTGTCAGATGAGGCTTACTGAAGAGGTTTCATATGTTTTATTTGTAATTTAAGAGCCTTCAGTGGAGATTGCTGTGAGCCCAGTGCCACTGAAATCCCTTTCTATTAAGGTGAAATGGGAGTTTGACAGACCTCAGAAAGAAAAAAAATATTTGTATAATCAGGTGTTAAACACACAGAAAGAGTTCAGGGTTGCTATGCTATTTATTTCTCTCCACAATCAACTTTTCTCTGCAGAATTTAGTTCTCTAATTCATGTCCTCAAACAGAAACAATGTCTTTACCTATGCTGATCACTTAAAAAACCCCATGAATGCTAGAAATTCTGATCAGGGACCCTCCTTTTAACATGTCTCACCAGTCCAGAACCTGCCTGTTCAGAACGAGATGAACATACACACACACACACAAGTCCGGTAACAAGACCCAGCTCAATCTAGTATTACATGACAGAGCCAGTGAACTGCAGCACTTAATCCTAGAAACAATCAACATAACCATTAATTTGCCAAGTCCTTACTGACTGAAAGGGAAGAGGTTCAAGCTGTCATGGTTATCCCTAAAATGAATGGTCAATTAAAATAGTTGTAAATGCAGGGTACAATTCGTATTCCTATGCCCAGGAACAGGGATAAACGGAGGCGTTACCAGTGTCTTGGCTTTATTCTCAGAGCAGCTCCCCTCTTTCCAGAGAGACTGCCCGTCACGTGTAAGAGCCTGTGGAGGCTGATGCAGGAAGATAGTCAGGAGAGTCACCAGAGCCGTGCTTGCTGTAGGACAAAAGAACGTGCGATCTGTGACCGGAGATAGGGACTCCCGAGGTGGCCAGTCTAAAGAAAAGCTACCGGATATGGAAAATGAGGGATCCCAAGCACCGTAAGAGGAAGCCGAGGGCTAACCTAAGCCCAGCTCGGAACTGCCCGGCACTCTGGGGAAGGAGGGGCGCAGAGCTGGGGAGAAGGGCGGGCAACGAGAGACGAGCGCTCTAAAGCCGAGGCTGCAGGGCCGCCTCCTCCCGGCCCCGCGAGGACCCCCCGCCCTGTCCCCTCAGCACCGCTCGGGGCGGGGCCCTCCGGGGACCCCCCCCGCTCTGTTCCCTCAGGACCGCCCGCTCAGTCCCCCCTCAGCCCGCTCGGGGCGGGGCCCTGAGGCCGGTACCTCGCCCGAGNGCCGACCCGCGGCTCGGCGCTGCCGGGGCGGGCATGCACAACAAAGGCGGCGGGCGACGCGTCCCGGGCGGGCTCCGCAGGTAGGTAGGTGCGGGCGGCGGGCGGGTCCCTCTCGGCAGCCAGTCCCGCAGGATGTGTCCCCACCGCCCTGCTGTGAGGGGAGAGCCACCGGGGAGCGAGCTCCTTCTTCATCCTCGGCCCCGGCCCCGCCGCACCTTGCAGGCGCGGGGCTGCAACAAAGGCAAATGGCTGCGCGGCGGGGAGGGCTGCGGGACCGCTCATGGAGCGCTTTATGATTTATCTGTGCGCTGGGTCTCGTTCTCCGGGTCCACCGGGACCGCTCGGGTCCCACCGGCAGCTCCGCGCCCAGCGCGGAGACGGGAGCGGGGGATACACGCTCTTCCCAAGCCCTTCCACACCTGCTCCGGCTGACACCTGCTCGCTGCCGGCGTCCCGCATGTGCCCACACCCCGCACTCGCTCGGTCCTCGCCAGCAGCGGGGGCTCCGCTGGCGCAGCACGGGCCGGAGCGCTCTGCCCGTGCCCCGGTCCGGGCGAGCCCGGCCGCTCCTCTCGGCTCCTAAAACTGCACCCGCAGGGACAGAGAGCTTTGCAGTCGGCAGGATAGAGCCTTGGAGATGCCTGGGGGCTTTTTGTGCTGTGCAAGGTGGGATATCGTATGCTGGTACGGTACTAGGCTGAGTTCAATCGTTGGGAAGGGGTGGCTGGGCAGCACCTGGGTCTTTAAATCTGCGAGGTCCGAGTGAGTCATTTCTTAATTAATTTCCATGTGATTTCAACTCCAAGATGCATTCTCCCAAATTCATAATAGGTTTTGATACCTGAGGTGTTAGCAAGGGCATCTGTTTGAATCCACAGAGGTAGAAGTTTTACTGCATTATTGAAAACAGAATTCCCTGGAGGAAAATCTATAAAATCGACTCCTACCATTTTCATTTACACTGCAGCAAAGCAGCACTGGGTGCATCTACACTTTAGCCTTTCCTCGTTTCCTAGTCATTGTGGCACTGAAAAGCATTATAAACAACTCTGCTTGTTTGTTGGTATTATAGTAAGGCCTGAGGGCTTGGTAATGGTTTCTTTCACTCATGGCTCTCAAAATGCTTCACAGACATCAATTAGGACTGGGAGCACTGCTGCAAATCTGGGGAGGTTTTATTGATCCCATTTTACAGATGAAGGAGCAGATAAGAGACCTAGAAAGATTTAAGTCAAATCCAGAACCTAAGCACAAATTCCAAGTTCCCTATTTAAGGTGCTCTTCCCCATCTTACTTTAAAAAATTTTCTCTTAATTTCACTGGCTGCTCCATGAGGTGTTTTGGGCACTGTCAGGCCATGTATACTTTGGGATTTTGAGGTATTGCTCTTGCATATTGCCCAAAGTGATGTGCCTTTAGTGCCATACTGTTGAGAAGAATGGTTTCTGAGTAAAATAAGTCTCTCTTATTTGGTTTGTACTGAGGTAGAACCCAAGAGCTCTATCATGGCCAAGGATGCATTAGGCAAGGCATTGTGCAGCCAGACAGCAAAGCATGCACAGAGCTGATGAGCCAAATACAGAAAGCCTGGGTGTCTGCTGTGGTTTTTTGATAGCCTCCCTCAAAAAGAGATATGGTCTGTCCTCACTAAGGCTCTTTGAAGGGTGTATTTCCAAAAGCAAAATAAGTGGTTCCTATTGTAACTGCAACTGCGAAGACTCCTGATCCTAGCCTGGTTTTTGAGTCTGTCCACTTGCTTTCATGGCCCGGACAGGACATGTGTTTGAGATCTGGTTCACATCCTTAGGCATTGCTTATATTGATCCCCTTTAAGGCCTTTAACCAGAGAACCCCAGCTGCAGTCTCAGATTTAAGGCTTCTCTCTGTCTACAGAGCACTGTACAAGATAACGATGGTAGCCCCAAAGCATTTATAAAGTTTTAAGCTCCTTAAGCTTCATGTATGTAAGAAAAGCTTACTGCAGACTAGGTGATGATGCACAGCTCCCAGTAGTCACAGAGGAAAGGGAAAGGAATGCTTTTATGGATTTTCTGAGTTTATTATCCATTGCGTGCTTGCTGAGCCTGATTTAGTCTAACAAGATAGTCTGGAAATCCTGGTTTCTTAATATTTAAGTTTGTAGGATATTAAGTTCCACTTCAAATACAGCTCCCCCAACCTAACAGTTACCCCCCAACCTCAAACACCTCAGTGCTGGAGGTGCAAGAAGCATTGCTGATTGATGTCAGGCAAGATGTGGCATCACAGTTTCCTTTCCCGTGTTTCAGAGGACAGTTCTCTTAGAGGAGAGACTGCAAGCATAGCTCCAGGGCCTCCATAGCTAGGCATCAGCCAATTACTGCCATATCAGATTAGCTCTGTAGCACATCAGCACACATTTATGTTAATACAAATGCAACATGACTGTTCCATAGTATTGATGGAATTATTGTGTTTACAGCCCTATAACATGACTAATTGAAAGCGAGGTTCTGATTACAAAACCATGGACTTCAAAGGTGATTTCTTCTGCAGCTTTTGAATGGGCCAGTTAGGAGCTAAGAAATGAAGTACTAGAGGACATAATCCAGTTTTCATTTTCCATTGATGCAGTTACCCTTTTGGCAAGCCCTTGGGAAAAAAAATCCTGTATCACAAAAGGAACAGGAAGATCTTAACGGGTTTTTTCCACCTTGCCATGATCCTGTTGCATTATAGCCTCTGCTGCTGTAGCTGCTTCTTAGTCTATGACAAAAGCTCTAACCTGCCTGTGCCCTGCAGGAATGTAGCCTTTGGAACCAGCCTGGAGATTTCCTCAGCTGCCACTGCAGTGAGAACATTCTCCTTGTCCAGAGCAGCTTGGCAGCAGCAGTCGTGGGTGTTAGTGAGATGAGGCGGCATCAAGGCAGCACTCCATAGCCAGGATTGGAAAGCTGTCCACAGCTTGATGAGTTTCCCGCTCCCATGTCACCTGCCAGCATTAACAGGATGCACCCATTTGTCTCTGGGAATAAACTGGGCACCTCTGGCCAGCATCTCCACAAGTTTTGCAGTCCCTGCTTCATAATTAGCCGAGTCTCAGCTTCCATCTGTTTTGCAGGTTGCAGCGGTCCTCACAGCTGCTTCCTGGCAGCCATTATCACCTTCCAGCACAGGAACAGCTTTAGCTCTGAGTCTTGGGAGGATGGACGGGGCTGGCAGGATCAGTGAGATAAGGAAAAATAACAAAGAGGTAGAAAACAGGTACATGGGCACAGAGAGGGAAGGTGGACTGAGAACATATGTGACAATGAGGGGAAAATGAAGTGACAGGTGGGAGGCACTGCAAATTCTGAGACTTTGTGGGAGTCACAGACGAGGTGGGATGTGAAGGGAGTCAGGGAGCTCTGCGGCTTGTAGGAACGGGGTGAGAGATCTCTGCTGCCAGGGACAGATTGCATTACAGCTGCCAGCCTGCCAGCCCACTGCCCAGGCTTCAGAGCTGCTCAGCGAGCCCGAGCCACTGCACAGGGCTGTGCAGCATTTGTTATTTTCCAGACATCCTCCTGTAAGTTACAGCAACAAAGGGTGAGTATCTCCAGGAACTGCACAGGAGTGCAGGGGTCAGTAACCTTGTCCACGGTGCCATCCCGGCTGGGGGAGGGCCCTGGGAAAACCAGTGGCACCACAGCAGGGACCAGCATCAGTTACACGAGGAGGAGCGATTTGCTGCTTAAGGACAGAAAGGACAGTGGAAAGTCTGTAATTTCAGGAATTAGTTATGGAAAGCTGGGATCCTCAGGCTGAGGTAATAAGAATAGCTGGAGAATTAGGCAATTCCCATATTCATGAGCTGACAGACTGCAGTCCCTTTGCCAAGGCTCTATTAAATACACCAAGGGGCAGAGGAGTTTTCTGGCTTTGCTAACAGCTGCTTCAAGGTGAAGTACAAGGAGAAAAAAAAAATCTCCACTGTCTGCTGATATTCACTTTGCCATGTTACATCTCAGGGCCTGGAACAACTCAGGGCCCTTTGCAGACCTTTTGGAACCTGTGTTTGGAACAGTCTCTTCACATTCTAGAAATAACCTGTTTGGGAATTGAACAGTACCTGTCCTAAGGATTTCTCTTGAAAAAGAGACTGAAGGTTCTAAAGCTTTTGAAAGAAACCCTGTCCTAGATGGGAAGTCAAGGAGCAGCAGTAAATTTTTTCTTATAAAGAAAAAACATGGCTTTGTGTTTTTAGCTAGAGAGAGTGTCTACGCCCTTGCCTTCTCTGCTGTTGAAATGCTTAAAGATACGTGTAAGCAAAAATCCATTTTTCCTTTGGGATATGAAGCTTCAGCAGATGGTAGTGGGAGTTTGCAGGCTTGGTTCTTTGTCAGTGCTTGCAGAAGCAGCCTGACGCTGCACTAGCTGTGGATGCAATGCTAGAGCTGCTCCAGTCAGACACGGTGCAGCCCATCTTGTGGCTTCCCTGGCGTCTGGGAGCAGTGCTGGCAGTCTCCTGTCAAAAGTAATTTGTTTACCACACAGCAATCCTACTGTTTCGGTAGGCATGTTTAGGAAGCCAGTTAGCAACTGAAAGATGACAGTGGCTTTGACCACAATCAAGTGATTCACAAGACTCAGAGTACACACAGCTGAACTTTTCATGCAAGGTTCTTCGCTCAGAAAAAAGGAAATTAAAGACCCTCAGACACTGAGCAGAGATAGCTCCATTCAGACCTAGCACAGAAATGATATACAGTAGTTTCTAGTGTCACAGCCTGTTGGAGCTGTTGTGTCAGATTTATTTGCTGGCTTCCTAGCTTGTTGCAAGGACAACTTGCCTACCGTTGTCTCTACTCAAGTCCTTGCTTATCTTAAGGATCTTTACATCTCAGGCATCTTTCTGAATGAACACACACTGCAGAGAGGTCTAGAGGCAGAGCAGTGGGTCAGAGTTTGGCTGGAGCAGAATTAGCACCAGCCTTGGCTGGTACTGGATTGAAGCTGAGCCCCCTTGACCAACAGGATATCAGTGCCTGGAGATATTAGTCAGCTCTGTGCTGAAATACTGCTGTCATTCATGGTGGTGTGGCTGATCCTTCCAGCCTGCTTCTAGGAGTAGACAGAAGCAACCCCTTCCAACAGGAGGTCTGTCTTGAAAGACTCTTTTCAAGAAAGTGCCTTGTAAGAGCCAGGGAGGTGACTGCTTCTCATAAAGGATCGATAAGAGTTTCACTGCTAATCTGTGTGGTAGTTCAGCCTGAAAAAAACCCCTCAGGCCTGAACCGAGACCTCTCAATTACAAGAAGATGAGAGCAGTCCCTCAGGAGGCCTGGTTTGCGGTACTTAACTGTTTTGCACTGATGTGCCCCATTTTTTACCACAGCTGTTGCAACAGCTCTGTTCTCTGTGGACAATCAGGGCTCAGGTTTCCACAACACAAGATAACATGTCAGTAAGCCCCAGTGTGGCACTTCTCTTCCTATTTAAGGGCTAGATGCAGCTTTGGAAATTGGCGCTTTATGATTGCAGAAGCCATATCTGCAGTGGGGAGACTTCACGAGAGAGTACTTCAGCTTCCCTTAAAGCTCAGTATCACCAAAAATAAGCATCAGCCAAAGTCACAGGAAAAAAAGACAAAGAAAAAGAAAATATGGTTATGAAAGAGGAATGGGTAGGCCATGGACTCCTTTGTCCTGATAAGCAGCCTCTGAGCTGATCAGCTTTTCAAGATGAAGGTGCATAGCTTGCTTGTTTGACCTGCCACTGGAGTTTTGGAACACCTTCCAACAGGTACAGGAAGAGTTGATGTCTCATTCCTGGCTCTGAGAACCAGGTCTGCTAACTCAACAGCCAGTCCTGTCTTTCAGTGAGGATCTTCTGCCCTTTTTTCTGGGTTCTGTCCTTACCTGGGTACCACAGAGCCACATTCCCAAGGGAGACAGTCATTGCTTATCTGCACAGTGCTGCAATATTTCTGGTCACATGCAGACAGTGGAGCAATAACTCTGCAACACTTTTTATTCTGGCTCTCAGCACACTCCTCAGGCTTTTCTTCATTACAGCAGTAGCATGAAGTAAATCCATAAAACAGAGCTGACCCAGCCAGAAGCAGCTGCAGGCACTAGGCATAGCCCACAACCACATCAGCAATCCTGTTCATGCTTACAGCAGTGCAACATGCATTAGTGCATACCTTGGATATTTTTTTGTATAGGATAGCTTTTGACCATGGGAAGAAGCTCCCTACTCCCCCTGGCCTGTCCAGAGGGATGAGAGTCAGAAACTTTATTTCCTTTTTGCCTAAGAGCCATTCTTTTACCTGTATCTCATCTCATATAAAGACCATCAGAGCACAGTCCTTTTTGAGTGAAGTAATATTCAGGTCAAAACTCCAGTTATGCCTCAAGCTAACACTACCTTAAAGAGCAGTCCCTTTGAAGAATGTATAAATGCCATACAAATCAACTCGAAGTTGTTGTAATAGGAAAGGCAGATGAGATTTATATATCTGGAGAGATGGTCTGCTATTTTCAGATGGAAATTAGAGAAACAAGGGAGGTTGGCCCCTAGGTACTTATTAAGGGGTAGATTTCCATTTCCTTTCCTTGCTGGATTGTTTTGAAAGAAGCGAGCACTTATTTTTGGTGAAATGTTGAAGCCCATTCTGTGATAATATGACTGTGACTTTTAAGGTGCTGAAAACTTTTAAGAATGAGGCTTTTGTGCTGTTCATTGGTGAATCTTAACATGGTTACAGATGTGGATATATGTTAATAAAGTGGTTGAGCTTTTGAAAGGCATACTGAGGTAAGGCCAGGTCAAGTGAGACCTCTACTTTTCCAGACAGTGAACAAGATCATGGTATATCTGGAAATACAACTCTTAGTCCATGGTTCCACCTGCAGGACCATAGTACATCAATTTGTAAAATAGCATTAACATTCCACTTTGGATTATCTCTGTAGATTACCATAATTACTGTATGGTAAACACGTCCGTGTGGAAGAGCCCTTGGCAGCACTGTACATGTGCAGGCTGGCGTTTGCCAAGCGTGGTATTTAGTAGCCTCATCATCCTGCTGACATTTGCATAGCTTCCGTAGGTGGAAGCCATGCACAGGGTGTGGTGACAGGAGGTAAGAGGTTCATAGAGGTGAAAGCTGGACAAGCACGCTGAGATCAAATCTTTTGCTACACACCATCTACAGGACTTCCCCAGACTGATTTGTTCTATCCAGTGCCTCTCTCCTTTAATGGCAATTTCCAACTCCTAAGCCCTGTGAACCAAACGTTGCATTCGCAGCTCCATGCCACTGGCTGTCACCATCAGTTGCCTCTCTGGGTGCCAGTGTGGTGGCTGCACCGCTGCCTCACACTGCAGTGCTGGGTGGTTGGACACAATGCTGGGTGCAGTGATGAGGGATGTGCTTCACACATCTCCCACTCAATGGGAATCAGGAGCTCAACTGAGCTAAGACAGCGCCTTGGCTGTGGGGTAGTGGGGCCTCACACAGGGTCAAGGTACAGAGGTTTGGGCAGTGAATGCTGCTTCAAGTTGAATTCCTGCTTTATAGCACAGCTCCAGCTCATAATTAACACAGGACTGGAGCAGAGCTGCAATGAGAGTGCAAGTGGCTTTGGGGCAGGTGATAGTCCTCCTTCAGCTTCTTCATCAGGGATGTGTGTGGAGCAAAGGATAAGGAGTTTATAGGAAAGCACAGAAAGATGGGTTGAGACCCTTGTCAGGCAACAGGATAGCAGAAGGTGTTCTCTGGCAGGAAAAGGCATTTCTTTAGCAATTAAGAGAGCGTGTAGCATGGGTGGCTGTGCTTAGGAGTGGGGAGAAGAGTTAACAGGAGGGCAGCAGGGTAATGCAGGGGAGCAGGGAACAGGCAGGATGAGGTGACAGCCAGAGCTGATGAATGGCAGTTGTGTATGGGCTTGGGAAGTCCTTGAGTGGGAGCTCCACATGCAATTGCCTGGAGCTTTTGAAAGTCAGCACATCAAGCACCAAAGCAGCAGGTGTGCAGCATGACTCCACATGAGGAAGAGCAAGCAGCAGAATGCCTGGCTCCTGAAGAGGTTCTGCTCTTAGCCTGCCCTATCCTCTCTGCCCATTTTGCCATTCCTGCTGCTGTTGGAAATATATAGCATCTGAAAAAAACAATGCCCTTGTACAGTGCCTTTGGCTTCAGGAGAGTTCCTACAGCGTTGAATCCGCCCCATAGATTTTAATTACTCTCTACTGCGATAGTAATGAGAGCCAGTGGAATTGTACTGATTTTATTTCCTTTTAATTTGTTATGATGCTCTGGATGCAGATTAACTTTCCCAGCTCGATACACGTTATTGATTCATCCTGCCTTGTGTTGTGGTAAATGGCTTGAAGCAGGGGGGGGGCTGATTTCACTGTAGCTTCTCCTGGTGTCTCTGTGCCCCATGCGGTGTCCTTCTCACTCTGGCAGTAGCCAAAATCAGGTATCTTTGCTTGCTTCTGAGCAGGTTGTTGCAAGATAATCTGCAGTCTCATTAGCAGGAATTTGCTCCACAGACTCAGTGATACCCCTGGCTCAGTGGAACCAGGCTGGGTGTGCCAGTGCATTGGTGCAAGTGCATGGCCAGCCCCAGCCTGGAACCACCTGCTATCTCTGCACCACACAACCTGCTGCTCCCAGCTGCTGGTGGCTTTCTGGGCCTGGCTACAGACCTGGTGCTCCACCTAACTGAGTCAGCTCACAGGGCAGTGCTTGGAAGCAGTAGAGGCATGGTGTTCCTATCCTACATCATCTTGGATAGGAGAGATCCAAAGGAGAAAGACAGAATTTTGACTCAGTAGTCCTGCATCCCTCCACATGCCAGTCCATTGGCACAGACTGCAGCAGGAAGCCTGGTGTTCCAAGGCTCATCTTAGAAAGCTTCCTCATCCTCAGCCATGCTCAAAACACTACTTTGTGGTATTTTAACTCCATGTGTCCTTACAGCATGAGGCTGCTGTGCCCCTCAGCAAGTCCAGAGGGACACTGACTGCATTGCATGAGTGTCACGTCATCAATCAGAGGTCATCGAGTGTCCAAGTGCAGTCATTGCACTGCCAGTGAGTAGCCCAGCAGCTCAGTGATTATTATCTGGTTGCTGATGATGGTTGTCAGTGCCTTGGAGGCATTCCTTGGAGCAGAAACTGAACCTAGGCCAGAGTAGTTTTGCCTGAAATTGAAGTCTGAACAGTCCCTTCAGATGTGAAATGTTACTTGCTTCTCTTGCAAAATAGTCCACCAGCTCTGTGCACAGCTCTAATGCACAGGAACGTGTGTACTGACCCTGCAGCACTGGGCAAGATAAAGCAGTGAAGAGGCAAATATCAGTTTGTCATGTCACACAGCTGACTTCAGGACTTAGAAGCCTATATCCAATTAAAGCAGCCAGGCAATTAACATCAACATAAGTTGAGTCTGGTCTTAACCTAGTGCATGTCAACATGGCTGTTGTAGCTGCAAGGAAGTCTCAAATTTATCTGAATGGGTTTGCCCTTGCACCCTTTATCTCCAGCTTGCAGACGATGCATTTCCAAACTTTGTCATGTGTAATTTGTCCATAGAAGCATGGTGGCAGCAATCTTCTGTTTTTCTTGATCTCCAAAGATATCCTGTGCACTTACCTGCCAACATCCTGCTTATATAGGCCCCTGAACAGTGAGGAACTTCTCTCATCAGCTTCATGGAAGATACTGGGCAAAATAGATGGAAAATTCTTTATGGAAGATCAGAAAACAGCATTAAGCAGAAAAACTGAGGTAAATTGGGGCACAGTGAAAAGTCACATACAGAGGATTAGATCCCAAATCTCATCATCCCAGGGAGTTTGGGGCAGAATCCTGCAGACCCTTAGCCATGGACATCCATCATGCATTAGCCCAGCAGTGTCACTATGTCCTTGTACCTGGCAGCACTTCCTCAGGATACTTGGCATTCATTTAGGAGGAGCAAAAGCTTTGGGGCCTAGCGATTCACCAGGGAAAGGGCTTATGCTGCCTTAGGCAGAGCAGTACAAATACACATTTTTGGCTTAGTTCCACCATATCCTCAGAGAAAATAAAAAAGCATTTAACATTTCTTTTTGCTGTATAGACAAAGCCAGGTTTCACACTTAGCTGGGCCATCAGTGGCACTGAGTGTGCCTTCAGTACCCCACCACCGAGGGCAGAACTGGAAGAAAGGCTCTTTCACTCCCTCACTTGTACCCCAGAGAAACAAATGTGTCTCTTCAAGCAACTTACAGACTCTTGTGATCCCAGCCTAGCCACTCCAGTGTCCCCAAAATTCAATTTCATCTATTTTATATCTCTTAGGTTAAAAAAACCAACACAACAAAGTTAAGAGAAACATCAAAGTTTTCCTACTCTTGATTTACACCATTTGCCTTCCTTTCTGCCTGGAATGAGAACTAGGCTGCTTTGTGCCCTCCTCTAAC
Source organism: Gymnorhina tibicen (assembly GCA_013399875.1). Lineage (NCBI taxonomy): Eukaryota > Metazoa > Chordata > Aves > Passeriformes > Artamidae > Gymnorhina > Gymnorhina tibicen. Next base: position 1,737,438 of record VXAZ01007005.1, read on the forward strand.
TTTTTTTCACTGTTTAGGCTGGGAAATGAACTCTATCCTAGCCAAAACCAGGTGTATGTTTGAACAGGCTTCAGCTTCCCCCCTTCCCCAAAAGGGTTTGCATTGAAATGGACTTAGTTTATCTTCCTGAAAAAAATGGGATTGTATTGGAACTGGTAAAACTCTTGCTTCCCTACTTCTCTTACAGTCCCCACCTCACAGAATCACTTGAAAGGAAACAGCATTTCCTCCAGGATTTGGGATTTTGTGGTTTTTGTTGTTGGTTTGGGTTTTTTAAATAATAAAATCCTTTACTCTCACCTCCCAGTGGGAATTCCCTGAAGTACTCTCACCTGAGTGTACCTCAGGGACGATGCCTGGCTTAGAGAAAATGCTATAAATACCAGCTGGTCTCCTGAAGGAACAAAGCAAAGGAAGCCACATAGCAACTGCTGTTGTCTGGCAGGTCAGAGGGGCACCATGCCTCCTAAACCAGCTCCCGAGGCAATTGTGCATCATCACCAGTCAGGTACCCTTTCCAGAAGAGAACAGATGACTGTTAAAAAATAATAATAAAAAGACATAAAAAGACAGAATAAAGACAAGAAATAAGGAAAATAAAAATAAATAAAAAGACAAGGAAGAAGGAAAAGGAGATGAAACCAATGATGAAAGGTCAAAAGCAGCTGCAAAGACAGAACCACACACACAGTTATGCCGGTGGAGGGTAAAGAGAGGCACGTATGGGTCATGGACTGGTCTTCTGATACCACAGTCCTGTCCTTGCCCACATACCTGCATTTCCTTGCCACTTCAGAGGGGAAGGCACAGTGTCCCTCAAGGCAGCTGGGCCATGCCAGCTTGTGCTCAGACAGTGGCTTGGAGCTCTCATACTTGAGCACAGGTCTCAGAATTAAGTTCATCTCAAGTAATTACACTTCAGTTTTAGGAAACCTTACCTGACTTTCCTTGGTTCTCAGAGACTGCAAGGAGAGTTCTTGCAGATGCTGGAAGGTAGTTTTATTTTGGCCTCTTACAGATAACAGAGCTGAAACACAGGAACTGGAGTGTCTTGTCTGTGGAGATCAGGGACCAGACATCAGTCGCATATGTTACCAAGTTACAGTTTGTTCACAGCATCTCCCACTCTGCAGCTGTGAGAGTTACAGTATTTGCTTCATTCACACACTTCAGGGTGAGAAGTCACAACTTCAGTTTGTGGCTTCTCCAAATGATCTTAACCTATGTCCACAAAAAGCTCAGGAGTGTAAATCAATGTCCTGTCACCTCCCGCAGAGAGGCTGTTGACAGACAGCAGGAAGAGAAAGTGCTGCCTCCATTTCAAGGCAAGGACGAGTTGGCTTTAATTTTTAAAACACTTTCACAAGTGATTGATGAAGCAGTATTTTTGGAGAGGAGAGGAAACTGGCAGTCTTCTAGTGCTATGTCAAATGTCTCATGATGCCAGTGGTACATCAGAGTACCTTTACCAACATACTTCGGACACTGAGGCCTTGCTAAAATCATCTTCTCTGGCTGAAGCAGGAATGGCATCTGGAAGTAAAATCTGGCTTGAGGAAATAAACAAGGCATCATGATCTCTGTATTCATTAGGATCTTAAGTCAAAGGCTGTCTTGTGTCCAGCTGTCTCAATGATCTAGAGGTGCTGTACCGTCAGCACCTCACAAATTCCTAGGTGCCTGATGGGGGACAAAGGAAGGCAATGCAAACTGGAGCTGGATCTGAGAACAGCACTGGCTGCGATGCCAGTTTCCATCATCACCAGCTGGAAGGAGAGAAAGTGATGGACTTCAGGGAGGGTCTGGAGATGTGGATAGTGGAGACCCCGTACCAGCAGCTGGGAAGCAGAAGCACATTCATTGTATTTATCATGTTTTCCTCTTTCTTTATTAACTGCAATTCCTCTGACCTCTGCAGGAGGACATACAGGAAGAGGAGCATCAGCCCTCTTATTACAGTGCCTGATTTTGTTGCTGCTTTACACATTTATCAAAGGTTTTACCATTGACATTAATGGAGTTGAAAAAGAGCTCAAGTGGGACCAGATCAAGTTAGCAGGATTCTGTTCCAGGGCTTCTGACATGCTTCCAAAATCCAGCCCTGCCACTGCCCAGGCTGTGGGTAATTTGATTCTGCTGGTGCTGACAAAAGCCCCGAGCAGCAGCAGCAGAGATTGCACCTCAAGATCTGCGTGCTCAGATGGTAGTGCCTACTTCCTGGTGTACCAGGCTGATTTATTTTCATACATAACGACCAGAAAAGCAAGTCAACACCCTCAGACATCCCTAGCTTGTGGTGAATATTGAAAAGTAAACCTGATTCCAGTAAGAATTGTGAAAAAATGGAGCCATTATATTCTGCAGAAGTTGATGGCTGATGCAGAATGTTTCATGCCCTGGCAAATATCAGTGACATTAGCAGGCTGGCTTCCATTTGAGAGACGTGGGTGATTTTCGCAGCTGGATGACCTCAGCACCAGGAACCAGGGCCTCTCACTTCACATGGAGAAAGCCCTTCAACCTTTAACTAGCCAGTCTTTGACTTCATCTTATTTAAAGATTTTAGGCACTGTGCAGTGCTAAAGAGGATCTTGCTGAGCTCCTATTACCTCAGCAGCAGCTGATATGTAATGAATTATTCAAGACAAGCCAGTTCCTTCATCAATTTTAATAAATCAAGTTTTCCACCATGTTCTCAGCAGTGCTGCCAGCCAGGATATGATGAGGTAAGCCCATTATTTCTTGGGGCCTTTTTCATTTGGTCCAGGTTTACATACCTGAGGGCCTTGGTAACAACCAAGGGATTAGCAGCAGACAGTGCTAATTTGGGGTAGATCTACAGTGAGCAGAAGAGACAATGGAACTCCCCCATCTCTCAGGAGATCACTAAGCTGTCTTTGCACAGGGAAGCTGGCTTTGCATCTACAGAAACAGACTCAGCTGCTACATGCTGACCCCCAGAGCAGAGTGTAGCCCTTCAGGCAGATGGCCTGGACACCACAGCAGCTGAGAGGCACTTCCCATCTTTCACACAGACTCGCTCTCATGTGATTGTTCCTACGCCTCTAATATTTCTCCAGAACAGGCACACTGTGGTGTTTATGAGCCAGTCCCATTTAGGAAGCACCTGTGTGGATCAGCCATGAATGTAACACATGCACGCGTTGCCAGGCACAACTATTAATGCATACACAGCTACTAATGTAAACACAAGCAGCATCTCTCCTACACTGCAGAAATCCCATCCAGGCTGCTGATACACTTCACAGAGCAATAGCTCCCACAGCCAACACTGAGCTGAGCTGGTGACTTCTTGTAAAGCATCTTTCCCTGAGCTTTTGCTCAAACTCAACAACAGAAAATGCTTCCTGACATTGAAGCGCTTGTATCATTTTCTGTACATCTCTTGAATAGACAAGAACACACTTCTCTTTGTTCATTATCAACCTCAAAATTGCTCATTCTGTTTTTTGCTTCTCTCATGGCCACATCGGAACCAATTTCAATATGGAGTCAAAGGCAAAAAGGTGCTCTACATCCCCTGTAGAATTTAATTTTATTACATTGTGCTGCACTGCATAAAGAGGTGAGAAAGGAGGAAATGGGTCTTTCTCTTCTCCTCTGTAAACTGCAGTTACTCGGGGTAGGGTATTTCTCCAGCCCAGGCCTCGTAGAGAATGTAGCACTTAAGGTCTTTATCCCTCCTGTACACAAGACATACAGTTTGTACTGGAAAGAAGCAGAGCATTCAGCCCAAACCCATTTCTACTGTGGCTGCATCCAGCTCTGACTCTTCCTGTATTCAGAGAACTTACATTGTCATGAGGACATGATCAGATAGGTGCACTTTACAGCACATACAAGGAAGGCAGAAATCTCCATAGGCACTTTTGTTATCGTGTATTTTAGGAGAGCAAAGATGAACTGCTGGGGAGGAGAGAGGCTGGACATAAGCAATGCTAAGAATGAATTGTTTACAGTCCTGGTGATAAATTCAGGCACAGGTTAGTCCCTGAGTGTCTAACCTGCAGCACATCTGTGGTGCATCTCATGAATGTGCTGCTGGTGAGGTATCCAAGCACAGCAGTTTATCCACAGAGCTGGCACCAAGGCTCAGTTTGATTGATAGATGAAAGACAGACCTTGCTAAAGGAAGGTCACAATTATGAGAGATTTATTGATTTGCTCTTTGGGGATGGACCATAAAAGAATAGCACCTAACTGTGAGAAGTATGAGGGTGGCTCCTCACAGTGTATTAAATAGCAATAGCCATATATCTGTGTTTCAAGGACTGGGAGGGATGTTTGCAGATCCTGCAGCCATTGCACCTGCTGGCTCTTCAAGTCTGCCTCACACAGACATAGGGCTGTTTCCCATGCCCAAGCCCTTCCCACTAATCATAACAGCCCCCACTTCATTTTTGGAGTGACACCATGCTGTTTTTAGGACTCCAAGTATTTCAGCTCATTTATACCATCATTAATCCTGAAGCTCTTTAATTCTCCCTATATCTTCCCCCCACCTTATCAGTTTTGTGCAATTCTTAGCTTGTCATTTTTATTTACCACTTTCTATTTTCCCAGTGTTTACACTCATAACATGCTTGTTTTCACTTTCCCAATAAACAAAAATCCTTTTTCTTTTCAAACCAATGTATTTTCTTTCCTCAGCCACAGGATTGTCACTATTTGAACATTTGGGGGGGGGAAAGGTTCCCAATTATCATTTGTATTTTTCTACTCAGATTTCCCTTTATTACCTGGCTCAGTTGTTTTCAGCTCTCTGAAGCTGACATTTTAGAGTTGTAATGAGGGATAATTGGTTTGCACTGGGCTCTGTTTGCACACAGCAAATGTAACTGTGTAGTGATCATTGGTAACTAAGCAACCAGTTATGTTTTATTTCTGTGATCAATTCCTTGCTATCTGTCAAGATTAAGTCTAACACAGCATGTGTCCACAAGGGATACAATAATTTGTGGAGTTAAGAACCCATCATCTAAAAGACTAAGAGCAACAGCAGCACAGGGCCCCTGACTTACTTCTCTGACTGCAGTCTCATAGAGACATGAAACCTTTTTCTTTCAGTGGATGGAAAAGTTTTATGGTCTTGTCTTGATGGTTAAGGCAGAAGAAGTTCATTGGCTGCCACATTTTATTCCTGCGATTTAGGCAATGACAGCCAACATATTTACCCTTTATCTGTTAAAGCAAATGGTTAATTTTCAGTGGCTCTCTTTGCTAGTCAGAAGGCCAAGTGTGACAGACTTGAGTTGCTTCGCTCCTACATCCTAGAAGGTCACCTGGCAGTGGTCACTGCAGGGGAACTTCAAATACTCTTGATTTTCTACTCTCTCATTCCACATCAACATTTGTTTCTTCTGTTTAACTGTGGATAATACTCACCAACTTCAAGGGCTTGGAAAACTCCTTGTCAGGAAGCAAGAAAGGATGGACATCTCTGGGAGGGAAGGCGAGGTAGAAGCCAGGCAACATGGGCAGGTTGAGACAGGAACCTTGGAAAAGGGGCACAGTCCCACTGCACCTAAACAGGAAGGGCAGAGTGGGTCCCATAACTAGATCTTTTTTCATCCAGCAGGGGCTTCAGAGAAACCTATAGTGCCAACACAGCTCTGATGTCACCCAGGAAGTAAAGCCAAGCAGGTCAGAACAAACACACACACAGCCTAAGCTGAGTGAGGGCCAAGGCAAGGGCTTAAATGCAGCTCCCAAGCCACTGGGTGGCAGGGGCAAGGGTGGAGGTCCCAGATCAGGCTGGTCAAGGTAATTAGAGGCAGCTGTACAACACTCCTCAGCCTAAGCTTTGATCTGCTCTGCTACCCAAATTCTGTTCCAGAGGGATGACTAGGAGACATTTCATATAAAAGAAATCCATTTTAGCTTCATGCAGGAAAGAAAACATGGTCCATCTGGAGCAGGTTGTAACATCTCTTCCATCACTGTCTATCTGCAGCAAATGTTACATGGTGCTTAGAAAGAAATCTTTAGAAGCTCCATCTCCAGACTCAGTTTGCAATTTATCCTTGTTGCTGCTTGCTGAAAGGAGCCATATGGATTTTGTACTGAACGTTGCATAAATGCTAATATGCAAGTATATTTAGAGGTGGCACATGGGCAATAGTAAATGGAAATGAGTGGGGTTTTTAGTTCAGATTACATAGGCGAGTTCAGTGAAACAGATGTGCCAGTGGGTTAGTCAAGAAGCTTCATTATCTGGAGTCCCAGGATCAGATCTTGATAAGGGTTTTTCTGCACTTGCTTGCTGACTTTGTCAACAGTACTGATGTTTGCCAGCAGATGTAGAAAATCTTGAAGACTTCAGCCATTGTAAAAAAACCCCACAACATAAAGTCTGATCTGGATTATATTTTAGACCAGTCAGAGACAGCAATCTTTATTCTTTGGGGTCCTGTATGTACAAAGGTACGTCAGAGTTATTTGCATCAATTTAGAAAAGTTACGCTGTAGTCTAGTAGCTGACAGAACAGCCTGCAATAGCTAGTAGATGTAGGAGATTGTTTTACTTTTTTTTTTTAATCCCTGCAGAACATCAGAAAGTCCTGGGTATGTGGGAGTTTGTGAGCTTCGGTGCCCTCTCTTTTAGGGAGGGTGACTCGATTCATACTGGCACAGCGTCACAGCTCCTGTTGTGCCTGCCCCACTCAGGGAGCAGGAACTTCCTCTGTGCTCAAGCAACAGGTATTTGAGCTGGATCTGAAAGTTCTGGACTGAGTCCCATCTGGCATCAGATAAGCTGATATCTGCACAGTAACTGGTTGTGTTAAACAATCTCCTACTTTACTCTTTTCTATTTTTCAGTGTTTGGGGAATTTACGCATAGAGCCTCAAGCAAAAAAAAAAAAGTCCAAGTTGAGCATAGATGGAAATTTTTCATGAAGCTGTGGATAAGGCATTCCCTTTGATGATAATACCATAATTTTATCTGCTCTGATTAAAAGGTTAATTAGATTTAGACCTCCTATGCACAAAGGAAAAATGACAGCATCCTGACAGATTTTAACAACTTGCTCAGAGGTTGTCTTACAGCTAATCCATTGTGGTCACTGCAGTCCCTTCTTCTGTCACAGCCTGATGCCTCTTCTTTACAGCCTCGCCTGCACATTAAACAGCAGCCATAAAGCATTTTGCCACTGGTCCTGCCAGCTGATGAGTCCTTTTTAAAGCCTACTCATTGCATCGCATGCATTTCTCTTTGCATAGGGAAGTAGTTAGCTTTGAATGTCACCCAGCCCTATGGAGGCAAGTGGGAAGATGGATTATGTTGGCAGCAATCCATCCATCTGTTCATCTGCCAACACTAATGTTTAGCTTTTCAAGCTCCCAGTTGTCTTAAATAATGCTGACCTACAGGATCTGGGGTGGGAAAGGTCACATAGCTCATTTAGTCTTCCATTTCTTAAGTGGTAATTAAACTTTCTGAGGTGTTATAGCTATATGCAGGAACTGTTGATGGACAGTACTTATGAGGTTGAGGTTAAATCCTTTCCTGAGATGCTGTGTTGCATGAGACTCTTACCATAATGTTGGCTGCAGCATCTCCACTGTATCTTCTCAGAGCACTCCTTAAAAAAGGTGTTTACAAAGGATTTGTCTGTTTCCCATGAGGGATTAGATGTCTACATGGACAATGGTTCCTCTCTTTTGATTGATATTATGAAGTTGTATCAATAGAGTGGTTTTGCCTCCTTGCTCTGCAGTGTTCAGCTTTGGGTAGGTGTGTATACTTTGTGACAGCCACAAAGGCTGCACACATTCAGTGCTGTGTTACTAAAAAAAAAAGCTGGCTGGTTGCCTGCAGCTCCGCCTTATGCTCTTGGTTCAGCTTTTAGCACTACTTTGGTAAAATAAATGTGCGTGCAAGGGCTCTCATCAGCTACTATGATCTGTGTCTTATTTTTTCCCAGTTGCGAAAAAAATTAAGGTTAACAAAAATGTAGTGACCTTCATTAGGGTCTTGGAATATTCTGCAAAATGGCATGGAAGTAATGATACCTAACTCAGGCTGTGAGAACACAGAGCTGGTTGGGAGCTGCCATCTTCAGACCCCGCAGCAAATTACTGGCATAAGAAGTGACATGGAGTGTCTTGTGATTCTGGATCCAGGGTCAATCTTCATCACACTTAATGTCATGAGGTCTATATGATATAGCAATATTCAAGACCAGCAGCACATGGAGAAGGGATCTGATTCACTATCATTCTCCCTCATTCTCTTAGGAAGAGCTGCAAAATTGCTGCATGTATTCTTAATTTTCTTCACCATGTGTTACATGTGCAGCTGCAAACCTGCACTGCATGAAGATGCAGCTTGCACAAAGTATCCAGTACATTTGAACAAACAAAAACGTTTTCTTACAGCTGGCTTTAAGCAAAGGGGCATGTCCTGCCTCCTCTTCCACTACCTTTCACTATAGTGTAGGGTCTGGCAGAAAACCAAAAAGAAAGAGTCCCATGGTAATATTGATAAGTTGGAATATATAGGTGTGGTTAGGAACATCCCAAGAGTATATGTGTTGGTATTAATCAGTCTTAGAATTTGTTTTTTAATGATGACTTTAAAACATCTCCAGTAAACCATGCATGACATGATGTGTCTGGGGGGGTCTTGTGTGTGGTGAGAAATCCCATGGATCTGTACTGCCTCCAGTCTGATCTCTCCAAATCCTGTTCCTATGGGGTCACTCGGGAGTTAATGCCCAGCTGGTGTCAAATACAGCCCAGAGTGATTCTCCTATCTTGAATGTATCTGATGTGGTTTTAAGTCTTCATGTTGTGACCTGAGAAACCTTTGGTGACCAGCTGTTTAGGGCAAATCACACTTGGAAAGCTGCCCTGTGGAATGTGTGCTCCTCCCAGAGTGCTGGGATTTGTCCCTAAAGACATTTACCCATGCATCTCCAAGTGGAAGAACCCAGAGCCCAGTCCAAGCGCTGTTTCTGCTCAGCCCTAAGCTGCTCTGGGCAGTTCACTGCCTTTGTGTCTCTGCAGTCACAGAATTATTTGCAGAGAAGTAATAGCTGCAAACGCAGCAGAACAGCAGTTCCCCACAGGCAGAGATCCTATTTCAAGAAGCTTTTACATTCCTATCACCTTCTGTCTCCCAGTGCAATAAACCAGTTCCTGTCCTTGTCTGTCCCTACCAGTTTGTGGTGGTACCTCATTTCTTCCATCCATAGCACTCACAGCCCTCCATCCCCTTGCTCTTAGCTGGGGAAAAAGCAGGACACTGCAGCTGGGTCTGTACTCTCACCCTGGCCAGCAGTAGGTCAAGCAGAGCACTTAGATGTGCTAATTGCAAGTCACAACATTTCCTACAGGGAAGACATCAACTGGAGTTTTCTCCAGCCATCAGTGTTCCTAAAGCCTCTCATATAGACAGGCAGGCAAGAGAAGATAGAAAAAGAAAATCCAAGTAATTTCCATAGCTAATTGAAATGGAGGGGAAGGGAAGAGGTGCAAATCCAACTTGAAAGGGCAGCCTTTGCCTTTGATAATCAACTGAGGAAAATAACTTACTGGAGCATTGAAGAATATGAAACAAAAGCAAATAAATAAGTGATGCTGACAGTCTGAGCAAAGGGTTGCTATACAAGAGACCCTCTGTCAGTGCTGGTCCAGCCTCCATGTGCTTAGGAACCTTGCCCAGTAAATTTGAGGAACAGCTACATGTAATGTAGAGAAAGGAACTGACTTTTTCTCTTGGTATCTGTTCCTGATGTAAAATGCTTTCAGACTCTGTAGGCCATTAGAACTAGGGATATCAAAAAATGCAAAAGAGAGGGGCACGGTAATTTTGTTTCCAGTTCCTGAGTTCACATGGAGGCGAAGGATCTGAACACACAAATAGAGGGAAAAGCTGACACATCCGTTGGATCTGATCTACACTGGGGCATTTACTGGCAAAACTGTCTATGTAATGGTACTGCTATAGATAATGCTCCCCTGGATATAATTCTTTGGAATTTTTATCCCTGTGGATCTAATTCTCCTGTAATAACAGATCCAAACCAATAAAAACTTTCTGGATTAAGAGTGCCCATCAGGTGATGGAGTGATACATGCCTGGAGTGGTACTACTGTTAAGAATAAGAGGTTCTTTAGTAAATTTGTATGTACTCCTAGACATAAAACAAAGCAGAAAAGGTAAGAGTCTTTGCTAAGACAGAAAGCATACTCTAAAATTTGCTAATCATACTAAAATCTCCCCCCAAACAAGGCATCTTGCAGTTTGTGCACTCCTTGGTGGGCTTAGATAAATAGCATCTGTAGAGAAAGAGGGAGCTCCACTGGAGCTTTATCACTTCTTCATTAATGTGTCACCAACCTGAATTAGAAATTATTTTCCCAGAGAAAGCAAGGTCAAAGAGGGAAGTGTTATTTTAGGAAGGATGGCTCCTGTGCCCCAAATCCCAAGAACACTTGTGCAAAGTGAAAGGACCCAATTGTGACTCCGGCGCAGCCTGTCGTTTCCAGAGGTCACTCAGTTGGGATGAAAGGTGAAATGTTTCTCTAAACTGCACATTGCAAATCAGGAAGCTGAGAGAGAGCCCATGACACCACCTTCAAAGAGAGCACAGCACTGAGCCTCGGGGAAATAGAGCAAAAAACTGCAACAGTGGCTTTTCCACGCTTTAAACAGTTCTGGAGAGGCAGGGGGTTCCCACTGGCTATGGAGGCAGCTGAATGAAATTGTCACTTGCGATAAGGAATCCTAAGAGCTGGGGAAAATCCTGGCTCTGTGCCCACTGGCACAGGTCCAAGTGATTTCACTGGAGCCAAGATTTTTACTCTGTATGTGAAATGAATTGCCAGGGTGAAGCTGCAAAAGTAATGCCTAGTAATGAAATCCACTTGCAGCACTGTGCCTCTGCACCAGAGCCCTGCTGCAAGCAGGAGTGCTTGCACTGGCTCTGGAGAACACCGTGCTGCTCTTGTAGGAGGCAGGAGGAGGCAGGAGGTGTGAAGTGCCACTGAATTCATCAAGTATGTCACATAAACTGCCCCTTTGTGGGCAAACTCACTTTTTTTTTGACCCACTTTTTTTTTTTTTTGCTAGCTTTCCCAGGATTCCCACCAACACCAGGGACTATCCATCAATATCACCATGGCAACAAGAAGTCATTAATGGTATCCTGCCTATTGACAGTCAGAATCTACAGGGTGCTGAGCTGGGTGGCGAGCCATCACCATCAGTTTCAATGCGAAAGGAAAGAGCTCAGGGTCTCTGTGGAATCAATCCTTTCATTCTCCATCCTCTGCATCTCCCCAGAGAAGTTCTGCATTGTGTAATGGCAATAAGGGACATATTTCTTCCCTTAGCAAGTTCTGTGCAGTGTGTGCTTAGGGAACTGCTGCCAGAAAAAGATGGGGCTGGATTTGTTGCACAAGTAGGGATAAATGTGCCTCTCTTGGGTTTGTTTGCACGGGGCTGTGGTTCTGAGAGACACTTTACATTGCAAATAAGCAACTTATCCTGTAAACCTCCAGGGAGTTCAGAGCAAAGCAGGAGGCTCGGGGGCCAGGAAAGGGGAATGGCAGGCTAAACTGTGCAGAGAGATAAAAGACATGTCATATAATTCTGCTAAATGGTGAAGGAAGGGAAATTCTCAGCAGGTGTAAATTAGCATTGACAAGCAATAGTGATTTACACCCAGCTCATGGTCTGGTCCACAGTTTAATCAGCTGAAAAGCATCAGCATCTGAAAGGGAAGGGGTTGTTTAGAGAGGCCTGTGGGAGGAGTTGAAAATCTGCAAAAAAGAAGAAAATAAATTCTCCTTGGTAGGTAGGGAAGAGCTTGTGATGTTCTGTGGGGCTGATGCAGAGGCGCAGCCTGGCCAGCTGCACCCGCTCCCTGTCAGGACTCCCACTGCCTCGTAGTGAGCAACAAACATGTAGTGCTGGACCTTCTGAGGATACATCACTCAACTGAGACAGGTGGTGGGCACAGTCCTGCCTGGTTTTCTGTAGAAGCATTGCAGATTGTCTCCAGAGTCAAAGGAATAGGAAATGTTACTGCGTGTGGCCATCCACGCCTGGCCAGGACTACTGGCGCTGCTGGCACACATTTATTTCCTCATGGTAAACCTACCTCTGCCAGCAGTATGCCAAAGTGCCTGACAGCTTTGGGATGTAACCAAGCAAGGTGTAGGATGAGATCATACATCTCCCTCACTGTCCCCAACATCTCCTTCCTCCCCCAGACCTCCTTCTGATCTCACATGCATTGCTGGCATGGAAGAACTCTGCTCATCCACCTACTCTCAGCTTTGGGGAGTGCTGGAGTGGCTTCCAGTGCAAGGTTAATGAACTGAGGTCATGGGGATTAAGTCATGGGGCTTCTTTCCCCACAAGTGAGATGAGAGCCAAGGTTCATATTGCCTGGTTGGAAAGACTGATGCAGTAAGGCACTAGTGCACTCAAAGTTTAACATTTGTGGCTGTGCTGCAAAAAAGTCTTCCTAGTACAAGGAAGGGAGTAGAAACTTTTGATGTACAGCTTATTCTTAGAATTAGGGTATGATTTCTTTCCTCTGCCCTATGCATTTTAAGGATTAGGCCGAGACTCTTGGGACAATCTTAGAACAAGGAAGAAGGAATACCTTCAGCCACTCTGAGGGAGCGACTCAACTGCATAGGATTTGTTTTCTGTTGCCCTTCTGGGACTGGTGGAAGCAATGCAATAGAGCATGGGAAATGCTATGTTTCTTTGTGCCCTGATGGTCATGTGTTGCTGGTTCAGCCAGGGGTATTTCCACCTTGAAAGAAATCCAGCATCATGACTCAGGCCCTGCAAATCATGAGATTAAATCATGAGTTAAATGATGATATTAAAAAAAGGACTTGATTTTATTTTTCCCATTAAGTGTGACTTGGCTTTTTACCTCTTTCTTGCCAGAGAGTGAATGAAAATTGTGAGTTGAAATATTGGTCTTCAATGCGCAAAAGATGACAACATTCAGCGGAGTGCTTAGGTGAAGGCTGTGTTGATCCTCCTCACATGCTGCAAGGGGAAGGGAGCAGACAGCCCTTTCCTGCTACTGGATTTACTTCTCCCTCTCAGTTCTCATATTCAGCTGACCCATTGTGCCCTGCTTTTTCTGCACTGTCCCTTCTGCCTTCCTCAAACACATGCAGAGAGGATCAAGACAGTTTTAGATGATCTGAGGTGTGGTTCCCCACCTCATCATTTTTCAGCTGCAGACATGCTCCATCTGTGTTGCTCTTTCCAAAAGGATGTGCCACTGATCACAGCTGGAGGCAGAGCACTGGGCTGGCAGTACTGGGCTGCCTCACAAAGGTGTGTGAGTCATTGACTGAGCGTAGCAGGGCTGGGCTGGGGCACACCTCTGGCAGCTGGGAGCCAAAGGAGAACGGTCTGGAGCTGGCACTGGGAAGTCACAACTGATGTTGGACCCTTTGCTGGGACTGAGCTTCAAGTCACAGCCTTAACGTTTTCTTCCCCTGGCCTCCCAAGAAATAACAAATTCACCTGTAGCCATATTGCAACCATTTTCTGCAGTTAGTGCTGATGTTATACCTATGCAGAGTGGGAATTTGAAGGAGAAGTGGAGATGTCAGGTTGTAAGGTGAGCTGACATGGCTTTATAATTCCCAGATCTCACAGGGGGATGGGTAGGTTTTCCTGGCTCAGGTTTGCCTCTGAGAACTGCCTGTGTCTTTGCCAGGTATGGAGCAAAGTCAGAGCCTGTGCGCAGACCATATCAGTTCCTTGTAAGGCCAATAGTGAGTGCTGTGTGTGTATGCCAGGACCAAGGGGAGTGGTGGGCAAGATCTGCTCTGTGTGACCCAAAGGCCTGGGAATGCTTGGTTCATGGTGTCTACACGGGTTGGGGAAACCACTCGGGTCCTGAACATCAGCTAACTCAAGCCTGAGCATTGTCTCTGCTTGGTTTTGACTCTGTGGACTCCTTCTCCAGCAGTAGGAGGGGAGCAGAGTGGTTCACAGTGTTACAGACAAGGGCAGCATCTGTCAGTCAGATGTACCCTGCAGGTTCATGGGTGCTGTGGGTGATCTGTCTCACAAGAGGACTTCATTGCAAATGGGACTTGCTTTCTCCTGAGGGGGAGTCATCCAAAGGAGCTTTGTGGTCAATCAGGGTGTTGAGTCACTGAAAGCTTGGCAGATGGTGGGTTCTACCATCTCTTGGGATGCTTCACAGCTGATGATGACAAGCAACTCCAGCTGGGACACTTGATGGGGATGTCACACTGGTGACAGGAGCATTAGTTACAGAATCAATCTACTCAGCCTTCCTTTGCTGCAAGATGAATGTTAATCCTCTCAAGCTCCAATCCCTCTGTTTCATCATCAGCAGGACTGTTGGAGCAATATTGTCCAAGAGATTGAGTGGTGCATTGGTGAGACAAAAGGAGGTACCCTTTCCCAAAGCAAGGAATCAAGAGGGAACACAGGTTACCTTGCAAGAATGCTGCCTGAAATCTGTGTGCTGGAATGCCTGTCCTTGGAGGTAGGCTGGAAGCATCATGTCATCACAGCCTTTTTGAAGGAGGAACACAAGGAGAAAACCATGCTGTGACCCAAGAAGGAGAAGCTGCTCAGACTAAGAGAGCAGCCAGAAAAATTCGTCAAAGGCACTGTTGCCAAGTGCACAGGTGTGTGTAGCAGTAGGGCTTCTCAGGTGAAACCTTTTATGTCAATAAAAATAGTTCCCAAACAGCTTAAAAATCCCACAGAACAGGAGCCAAGAATACTTAAGTGAGTTGATAAAATGTTGAGAGTAGCTTTTCCACTGCCTTGAGACTATTTCGGAGCCAGTTTGACCCAAATAGAAGCTCACACGAAGTTATGGTGATTCCTACACTCTCCCTGTTGGAACTGAGGCTGATCCATAGCAGGATATTCCTATGGTGATCAAAAAATACTGTGGACAGATTATTCTGTGACACATCTGGCTGGCAGATGTGTACCCTTTGGGCTGCTCTGAGCAGCCAGCCCTGACCATGGCCAAGACCAGGTTTTCTGGACAAGTTGTTAACAAGAAGTTGTTGTGTTGTGATGAATGCAGTGGGATGCAGGAAGACTTGGAGAAGCAGGAAAAAACCCCCAGAAAGGATTAGTAAAAGAGATGTGAAAGGAGGAGAATGGCTAGACAATATCACATAGCGAAGCAAGCAGCTCATAACGCAGCAGGATTTAATGCCATTGCCTGTGCTCTCAGCAACCTCTCGACCCTGGGCCGCACTGGGTCTTCAGGGGTTCCCCATGCCAAGCTGTCTCTGAGACTTTGTGGTTCCTGCTTATGTTTAAGGTGAGAACATAGAGACTATAAATACAGTGAGCAGACTATAAAGGTTATTGTTTTCCCTTTATTACCTGATTTTGAAATCAATCTGTCAGTTGTTCCTCTTGTTAGCAATCCTGATTTATGCCATGCAGCGGACAATGAAAGCAGTGATAATTCTGTAAACTCAGGGAAAGTTATGGTTAGCTGTTTACCCTAGGAAGGAGAAGAAACCCAGGAAATTGTACCAGTTTAGAGAACTACTGTGACTGTACCTCTCCTGCTGCAATTAACAGACACTATATAAGCTGTGTTCCTGTTTCAGCTGCTACAACAGACAAAAAACCCCCCAAGAAATTTAACTACAATCACCTTATCTTCATCAACCAGTTTCTGCAGCACAGCTCTGGTTAAGAGAACGGCTAAGAAGGCAAATACAGCCAAGGCACCTTTCTTTTTCTTGTTAACCTTTAATATTAAAAATATAAAACATCTGGCATTCTTTCCCTTGAGACTGTTGGTGTTCTGCTAAGCAGCTGAAGTGATGTGCATGATGTGGCAGTAGGCAGATCATGCTGTGACCATGAGGTTTGCTGTATCAGATAGCACAAAACTCACAGCAGCATCATAGCTTGCTAAAATCCTTTGTATACCTCTTTGAAATGTGCTGTTCACATCCCTCTAGCTGGGTGGATCTCTGAAATAAAAGGGAGTCTGTAGTCCAGAATAAACCAACCTCTGCTCAGTGCTGCAATTTGCAAAACCTAATGCAGAGACATTAGAATAAAACACAAAGGTTAGTGTAATCTCTTATTTCAAGATGGAGTAAGGATCTGCAGTTATTCCCCTCCCTTGGAAGTAGTAGTTTGGTATGATGGCCATGACCCGGAAGCTCATTTGCTTGTGACTGGGATGTTGTAAATGTGGAAAGTGGAAAGTGTACCAGTCTCACCTGATGTCTCTGATCAAGCAGGAGAGGTCAGACAACAGCAAACTGCTCTCCACCATTTCATGGAACAAAGGTCCATGTTTGATAAGTCTACAGAGCAAATCTTGCTGCCCTGAACTCTGCAAAGCAGCACCAGCAAACCTACTCAGCCCTGCCAGATTTGGTGGCCTCTTTTCCTGAGGCCTTGGGAAGCTCTGTGATCCCTTGTCCTGATATTTCTTTAGTCCTTGAACATGACTGGTCTTCTCCACAGTGCTTTTCATCAGCAATGAGCTACTTATCCTGTGCCTGCCTGCTTCATCCTCCTGACACTTTGTCTGGTGCTTTGCTGGGAAGGTCAGCCAGGCAGAACAGTTCTGATACGTTTGGAAAGAAATAATTTATCCTTCAAGCTTTAATCCTTGAGAAATAAGTTCTTGGGGGGGATTTTACAGGAAAATTAAGGTTAGTGGCAAGTCTCCAAGCAGGCACTTATCAGAGTAGTGGAGAAGTTGATTAAACAGAATCACATGGTAGAAAATAAGCTGAGCACACATTGCCCTTAGTCTTATGCTCACTTAAGGCATGAGGCTCATAACCACTAGAAGCTTTTCAGTCCCTGAGCAAGGGAACAGGCAAATGTTTCACGGACTGTGATTGAGGAGCAGTGATGTGCTGCAGCAGCAGCAGCCAACACTAAGCTCTGCTTTGCTATTTGGCCTGGAATAAGTCAGCATTGGCCTGGAGGATTGCTGGTCTAGAGTAAAGGCTGAGGTTTGGGTAAGTGTGGACAGGACTGCCTGGAAGTGCCCAGGTGGGTAAACGAAAGAACGTGGCATCAATCCACAGTGCTCACATACACTGGGGAGTGGCAAAGACCTGGCCTAACTTGGAGGAGAGCAGAGGATACATTAGGGCTACTGTGCACGTTTAGGAGAGGGTAAATTAGGACCCAGAGTTGGGTCACCGTGTAAGAAACCAGCATTTCCTTCCTTCCATTGCCTCACACTTCTGTGACCTTTGCAATTCAATACCTGGAATCACCTGCTGTAGCTATAGCATGTAGTTACAGCTCTGAGGTAGTGGGAGGACAAACTTTGATGTTGCTGTGGTTCCGTGTTTCTTTGTTGGTGACCATATAGGACTGCAGCTAAATACTCTGTATTAGACTGTGGGCCTGCAAGTATGTGCTCAAAGGTCATCTCTAGCATATCAACCAAAAGCATATTCACTTGTTTTGGGTTTTTTGCTGTCTCCATCTTGTGCTCTCCTCCAGCAGACTGCCTAAAACAGGCTTGTGGCCATGTTACTTGGGAGCTGAGTGTGCAGGCACACGTTTTGTATAATGGGGTGTCAGTGGCCTGACAAATGTGGGCATCTGAGCTGGAACTATGATGCTGAGGCTGTGTGCCATGGAGCACAAGAACAGGGGAAGGAGGGAGAAACACTCAGTGTTTCCTGGTTATAGACCTGGTACAAATTACCTGGTGTTTTAGAGAGACCACTGCTTTTCTCCTGCTCCAAGCATCCCTGAGCAGTGGGGAACGGAGGGTGTGCCTCAACCAGTTCCCTGTCCAGGTCATGACTCGGGCAGCAGCTGCCCAGGGTGCTCAGGGAAATTAAGCTTAGCTGCCTGACATGCTGTGCACTGCCCTCAGGGCAGTGACATGGGGGAACAGGCAAGATCACAAGAGTTCAGTAGGAAAGAAATGGTCCTTCCAAGAGCAGAGTGACAGGGAAGAAAGGTGCTGCTGCCTGAGCTGGCTGTTACGGGATCTCCACAGCTGCCCTGCAGGCATTTGGGGGAACAGAACTCACTGATTTCTAGGCTCCCTCTCACTCCAGCCGGGGCACCAGACCCCCTTGCACACCCACCTGTGAGCTACATCCATGTGCACCTTTGCTCTGAGCTCTCCTGGAAGTATCAAAGGGACTTCCTGTGTCTGAGATGTTCTCTTAAACCAAAAAAATCACTTTTCAGAGAAAGAAAATTCACCCCTGATGGGTGACAAATATTAAAAAAAATTATTTGGAAACAAAATTCCCATCTTCCTGCACTTAATCCGGTAAATTTTGGTGCTTGCCTATGTGTCAGCAAACTCTGCTCAGCCTCCTCTGGAAAGTCTCTGTCTCCTGCTGTCTTACAGCCAGCTCTGGCTGTTCTCTGTCTTCTCTGGCTCCTCCGCTCTGCAAACCTGCCTCTGGCTCCTGCCCTCTGTCCCTCACTCTGCCTGCCCCACTGAAGTGACTTGTGCCATCCTATGCACATTTTCTGGAAAATCCTGCCCTGGCAAAGCAGCAGCAGGTCCCTGCTGCCTGGCAGTGCTTGAGAACACTGGCACCTTCTACAGCTGCTGGGGGCATGGGCCTGTGCTGTTCTTCAGGGCAGAGGGGTACCCTCACCTGCTGGAGGGTTTGAGGCATTCCCCTGAGAAATGGAGGGATGCAACCCCCCCTGCACAGCCTGTGCTGGGCACTTGAGCAGGCAGGGGCAGAGTGGCCCCTGACCACCCATGCCTGGCATCACTGTAGCTGACCTGCAGCCCATAGAGGGGTCAGCTCTACGAGCCCTGGTAGTGGACTTCCACCTGAAGAGAATCATGAGGACAAAAGTCAATTGTCTTCTCAGTGCTGCCCGTCTCTTGGTGAATGGAGCAGCCACAGACACATCCCCCCCTGTTGTTTCTGTGCCTCTGTTTCCTTGCTCTTCTCCTGACTGCTTCTGCCCCTGCCTGTGCACTTTCTTCTCTGGCCCCCTTGCTGTCACATGCACACATGCAGAGCCTGCCAAGCCATGTCCAACCCAGGATCCTGCCTCACACAGGCCTTGCTTTCTCTTCAGGCCTTACTCTGTGGAACTCCCTGCCTGGGGCAAGGGCAGCTTTATTCTCTGCTCTCACTGCAGCAGGGGCTGTTTTCTCTTTCTTCTCGTTCTGAAAGCAGAGTGCCAAAAGTACATGGTGGCTTTTAGTCCTGTGGCTGTGACCTGATCACAGACCAACCTGACAGGGCATGGCACCTTTTATTAACAGCACTTTCTCACAGGAGCCCTTCGGCATTACCAGGAGCCCTGCTCTCTGCTCAATGACTGGCTCTCACATCATATAATTCTCTCTTTCTTGACAGATTATGTTATAAGATATGATCACAGAAAGTCCTGATCCTCACATTTCTCTGCTGTCACCTGTGGGCTCCTCCAGAGCCGTGAAGAAGGGGGAACTCCAGCCCCACCATGAGAAGACCGGGTGAGAAGTGCCTGTGACATCTTGGGGAATAGCCACACTTTGAGGGCTAGTTTTAATTTTTATTTTTAGCAGTTATGAAGGACGGAAATTGTGTTCTTCATTCCGTGGTGAACCACAGGAGCAGTTCTGCCTTCCCTCTCTGGGATTAGATTAGACATAATTTCATTAATGCAGGGAAAGTATGCTAATTTGAGCCACTCTAAGCAAGCTCCCAGCGTGTTAGCAAGATTGGCTTCCAGGCAATACAGTACCTCAGACTTCCTCTCAGATAGAAAATGTCTGTTGGTGCATCACATGGTTAGGTTTTAATGGTGTCTTAGCCCTCAGGGACTAACAAACCTCTTCATTCCCCTCCTGATCAAGGTGGCTGTGCTGCCTGAATAGTTGTGGGGAATCCAGCTGCACTACAGAACAAACAGTCTGGGCTGTAACTGGTTCTGTCTTGCTTTACCAAGACCTCTTCCTGTGTGTTCAACCTGGTTGGTTCTTGCCTGGCTTGTTATTAAAGACTCATGCCCCACCATCCCAGCTCCATCTTGCCCTAGCGAATCTCAGGCTAACCCCATATCCCCTGCCCAGTCTTACTCTCCTTTACATATGGCACTCGCTCTTCCCTTTGCCTCTGATTGCCAAGGAAGGGAGGGGACTGGGCTGTAGCAGACACTGATATCTTGTGTGACTGCTGGCAAGTCCATGAGGCCTAAATCCTTAAAAGAATATCTAGAGTCTCTCCATTCAGTGTAAGGAGGCTCCATCCACTTCCAGCAGGGACTTAGCCACTTAGCCTTCATCCTGCTGGCCCAAACTGGAGTTTAGGGATTTAACTCTCCACTCGGAACATGTGATTTAGTCACTTAGATTCCCTGGGCCTTACAGTGCTGAACACAGCTCATAGGAGGAGCCTTGAAAAGCACACCTTTCTCTTTTGGGGCCTCTACTGAGTTGTCATGGGGGAATCATTTGAGCCTGTGGCTAAGGAGTCAGGAGGGTGCATTTGTGAAAGTCTGTAAGGTACCTTTGTCTCTGCACTGGAAAGGCCTTGGCAATGCTTGGCTACCATATGCAGTCAATAAACCATACGTATCTTCCTTGTGAAGGGTGAATCAGAGCAATAAGGGGCTGCAGTGTGACTGTCAGGCACAAAACCACCACCTGTCAGCCTTCTTCTTCCTCCTTGCTACTTGAATCTTCCAGGAGACCACACTGTTATGTCATCCTTCCCCACCCCCGGTGTCCCCCTTAACCCACACACTCTTGTCTGCACCCCATTTGAGGGAAAGAACCTTGCTATCTCTTGTAAACCTGCCATCTCCTTAGTGCTGCTGTGTGAGTAAGCTGAGCCTGCAGCAAGCACTTCTGAGCATTTGCCTCTAGAGCTGAGCAATGTTACTGCGAGGGAATTGCTGAGGGTAGGTAGGATAAACTTCTCCAAATTCAGATGGGTAGTGTAAGGCCACCGTTGGCTTGGCTAGAGAAGAAAAAGCTTCCCTGCCCCAAGCCCCGCGACTCATCGCCCAGTTACGCTGCTCTGCTCCTACACAAGCTGTTGGTGTTGGATTCTGCATACCCTGGAAGCAGACCTGCTTTTGCATCCTGCGAGTCAGCACCAGGCTGCTTCAGTAACTCATCTTTCCTTCCATTCACAGGTCTACTACGCATGGCGACTCCACCCATGTGAGAGCTCTCTTATGTGAGTGCCCAGCAGCACACTTTGCTGTCTGTGCTTTGTGGACATTGACTGGCATCTAAGCGACACCCCAGCTCCCTCCTCTCCCCCTACACGCCACTGTCCTAGAGCCTCCATGTGCATTTGCTATGACATACATCAGTGTTGATGAGAGACAGGAACACTGCCGGGTGATCTCGAGCTGCCAAAATAATCAGCTCTGTGCACAACATGGCTTAAAGGATTTTTCGGTTAGCAGCATGCATCCACTAAAGAACCTAGACACTCATGTTTTTTCTGGGGACTTCCACACTCTTGCCTGCCACACGGGCAAGGCACCTTTGGCCAGTCCTGTGGAAAACCGGATGTATCGGAGTGTGGAGAACCTTCACTGGGCAACAGTTGCTGACGGTGGGCTGTATTCTCACTGCCGGAGCCTGGATAACGAGATCATCTTCCGCTATAGAGGCACCAGTCAGTGGACAGAAGGCTGTGTGGATGTGGCCCCAGTACAGAGCTCATCGGACTCTCTGAGGAACCTGTCTCTCCGTGCTAAACAGACATCTCGATCCACACAGAATGTGCTCCTCCCTCCCTTTGCCAAAGTGCCTCAGTGGCTCTTCCCTGCCACAGAGGAAAGAGCCCTACATGGGGATGCCAAAAAAGAGCTGAAGGAGAAGCTGAGGCTGCACAGCAGTAAGGCGGCAGAGCCCTGTAAGCCAGTGCGCCCACAGGTGGCCCTGCCTGAGCTGATGGCCCAGGAGTTCTTTGAATGCCAGGTGTGCCGGCAGTGCAAGAACGGCTGTGCTGTGAACTGCTGCACGGTTCTGGTGGAACACACTGCTCTCAGGCACAGCCTCACAGCGGGGCAGGGACTGTGCTTTGCACACAGGATCATCAGTCCAGAAGACATCAAGCAGGAGGCTCAGAGGAGGCTTCAGCTCCGAAGGCAGAATAGCTCCCCCAGTTTGCCCCTTCAGCATGCTGGGGAAAGCCATGAGATGAGCAAATCCAAAGCAGCAGAGACCCTAGAACAGTACAGTGGGGAAACAGATGGCAAAGTCACATTGGGACAGAGAAAGAAAGGCCGCTGCAAAGGGAGGCTCTACATACCCACCTTTGAGGAGTTCAAGCAAATGAGAAGTAAGGAGGGAAATTCATCTGACAGCAGCAGTGGGCCAGCAGATTGCTTGAAAAAGGGTCTGCCTGCAAACCAGACACGGGAGGAGGAAAACAGTAAGAATGTCTGTCCAGAAGCTTTAGGGACCAAAGCTGTGAATGAACCTGCTGTCACAGCAGAGGAGGATGATGATGTATTCCATGAAAACCACACCTCTGCTGGCTTTTCCCAAAACCCAGTCACATGGGATGGTTTCAAGATGAGCAGTCCTGAGGTGAAGGACAGAACCTTCCAGACCTCCATCCCAGATACATCACCAGTCCCTATTTGCTCCAGCCCTATTCCACGATCACCTCTACAGGCAGGAGCAATACACAGTGCTGGGCAGGAGATCTTCAGTGATGAGCAGCAGAAAGGAGAGACAAGACAATTAAATGATGTCCTCCACCTTGCAGGGCAGTCGCTGGCTTCTGAAGCCCAGTCCTCTTGCTGTTCATCGCTGCTGTTAGAAGCCACAGACTTATCCAGCTATGGAGCTAAGCTACAAAAAATGAAGGATGAATTCATAGGTTCAGCCTTGGAACTTATTAAGAAAAGGTAACATGCTCCGTGGGGTCACCTGAAGGCAGTTCCCTTGTTAATGATCTGGTCTTTCTCCTGATATGTACCTTTAATTCCTGTAGCATAAATGCGCTGTTGGCAGTGCTTTCATCTTGGAGTCTCTGATAGCCACATGGACATGTCTTTAAGCTGTTCAGCTTAAACTCCACCTTGCGTGGGATTAAACATCAAAAAGCATTTTCATCTAGACTTTGCCTTTTTGTGCACCTTAATGTTGTAAAGACAACAGCCATTAGTAGTTCTGACACCCAGTTTCCCACCCATTTTATTTCTGTATTAAATTGTCAAAACGTCTTTTTTTTTTAGCATCTGTTAAAAGTAGAAGAAGGCCAAAGGATACAAAGTACTAATATGATTCCTTTGAAGAAAGATGTAGAGTCTGTCCCATCACTGCAGGACATGAATTTGGATAGTGTGACATGCAGCAGCAAGTGCTTTCACTTGCTGCCTGAATGTAATGAACAGGCACACAAGGGCAAGATGGCTGCTACGAGTCTTTAACCCCCTCTTGGAAACCTGCACAGTGAGTGAAAGTGCTTGTAAATACTGACCTTCTGCCTTCTCTGTGTAAGCAGCCAGAGAAAATACTTGTGTAAAGCCTTCCTCCATCTTCTCCATCCAGGGTTTTTCCACTTCTCTGGGTAAAATGCACGACTGCTTTCTCTATCCTGGTTTTGGACACTGCAGTCTTGTTACCTCCCTCCTGCCAAAGAAATGGGAATCCCTTTCTATGCAGGGTGGCTCAGTAGGAATCAGCAAAGTTCTAGAAGCTAAGAATTTGGAGCAGTTACCACTGTCTTATCATGAGATAAGGCTGATGGGTAAAGGAGGAGTAAGTGTGGGTGGAGTGGTTTGTTTCCATGCGCTTGGGTTTCATGGTTGGGTTTGCCAAGAACTGCATTAGATTTAGTTCTGGCTGCTTCTGCAATCCACAGATGGCTGTGTGAAATGCCAGGGCATCAACCACCAACCTTGTATGCTGTCTTGTTATTTCTGGAATGCATGGGCTGAGAATGGACTCAGGCTTTAGAGGCGGTAGTAGTGACTTCTGCACAGGAATGAGAGTCATCTGAAAGAACTCCTGTGGAGCTGAAGCCAGAGTGACAGCAGAAATACTTCTGCAACTTTATAATCCAAAGGGAAGTAGGTGGTGTCAGAGCCCTCAGTGCTTCCCTCAGCTGTCCAGCCCAGCCTTTGTGCTTTTCTTCTGCAGTATGAAAACCCAATGAAGAGGTAGATGAGAAAGTTATGGTATGCAACCATTTTAATGGATTAGGCTATTTTTGTCATGAATGTGAAATGAAATACACAGAATGAATGGCACAAGCAGTAAGGGTGTAAGAACAGCTGTCTCTGTGCAGATCAATGATTTCACTGGTATCTGGAGCCTGAGCTGCATGCAGAGCAAAGTACGGGAAATGGGGAATGCATATGATCTTCCTTCCCACTACTCTCCCGGCCTCCAAACACTTCCTGCCCAGGGCCTTTATGGTTTCAGTGTGGTTTCTTTTAATATCCACAGTGGTTTTTGTTTCTGTGAATGTGTTCAGTCTCCCTAGTTGGATTTGTTAAAATCTATGAAGTGATTTTATTAACACCAAAATGACAGTTGATCTAAAAATGTGAATTACAATGGTTCCAGTATTAGAGAGGTGTTTTTATATGTGAAGGAACCACCCTGGCCTTATTATTTTCCAGAGTAATAACAATTAATGGTAATTGTTATTGCCAAAGCACTGGTTATTGGGAAACTCCAGTTTCCTTTGTTTAGAAATTTCTCATTTTTCCATAATTTTCACCTGAGACTGTAATGTCCCTGAATATTCACAACTCCAGCTGATTTGCACTGCAGAGGTGGGAGATTTTTGTCTGCATTTTGGGTGCTAAATTATGATCACTGGCATCCAGGCCACATTTTTTCTAAGTCTTGAGTGAAATGAGCTGAAAGCTGGGGATTTGGTCCCATTTCCCACAAATACTGAGCTCAGCAAGCCTTTGATAGAGATGTTGTGATGGAGCATCACGGAATAAAATAGCTAAAATTGTCTTCTCTTTCTAGTGCTTCTGTGTAAGTGTCACTTTTACAAAGCAGTTTTGTCTGTAAGTTAACAGTCTCCGTAGTAATTAATAGTTAATTACTTAAGATTCATTCAATTGACTTAATATTTTGTCAGTGAAGATTTGGTTTTCAGTCTCATAATTAGGTTGGCTTTAGCCCCCTCATGGGTCACTGGATACCCTTAACTTAGGTTGTAGTCTGGCTGGGAAGGGGTGTTGACATCTAGGTGGAAATCCTATGAGCTCTTCAGTACAGAGTCCACTTTCTGAAACTGCTTAAGTGGCGAATTGTTCAGGATAAGGACATGCAAGGACCATGGGTTTGTGTCTCTGAAATGGGGGACATGGTGACAACAGAAACCTGCACAATTTAGCCAAGGACATGACTAAGAAGGCTTCCTGAAAAGAGTGATGGGCTGTATTTGGGGTGACACCAGGATAGTGGGTACAATACCAACTTCCCCTAGCAGAGGACTCCAAGTCAGGAAGGCAGGTGACAGCAGGGAAGGCATGCACAAAAATGTTTCCGTTAGTCAGAGAGAGTCAGGAACATGTGGAAAGGGCTGAGAACTGCTGGCCTAGACAATGATAAAACCATGAAGAAGCCCAGAGAGACTGTGAAGGAAAGCAGGTGCATTTCCAGTTGTACACCATCCCCAGTACCTCCACTTCCATGCAATTCAGAGATGATGATGAGAGGTTTAAAAACACATTCAAAAACAACCTGTCCTCCCTGTGGTGGCCCAAGTGCATCACCTCTCTTGGGGAGAACAGGAAAAACTGACACCAACCCCAGGCACAAACTCCTGTCCCAATAAGTGATTTGATCCAACAGATGGAAACATGCCAGAGTCTCCCCTTCTGCAGCTCTGTGTTAGGGCAGAGGGGACTTGACTTGCTTGAGCAGGCAATGGCGTGAACCTGTTGGCAGCACAGATCTCTGCCAGGAGGAGGGGACTAGAGAAAGGGGCAATATCCTGTTTTCTTGGCAATGTCCCCTCTTCCTCCTGTGCCAGAGGCAAAGGTTAAAGGAGCAGCCGTAGGATGTGGTTCCAAAAAACTGCTTGTATCCTCCCTGTTTTGCCCACATCCTTCTGAGCACACTAGTGGTGTGTGGAGCAGCACTTGCCCCAAGACCACATGGCCAGTACATCAAGCAGGAGGGATCTAATCATAACAAGAAGTAGAACAGTCAAACCAGGGATGAAGAAATCTCCTTTCACACAATGTGGTCTCTGCATCATTGCCTTTCTTACCTCCAGCTGACCAGCCATGGGGTGGGTTGAATTTCTCAATCTTCAGTCATGTTTCCTTAGCTCAGCTCTCTGGGTAGTATTGGCTCTTATTCCCACTGCAGATCACGTCTGGAGATTTTTTTAAATATCCCTTTTGGGATATGGAAACCACAATAAGTGGTGGCATCTGGTCTGTAGACCCTATCAGCAGAGAGCTGCTGTCAGCTTCACTTAGAGGAGCAGTAATACTCTGGAGTGCTTCCCATATTTAAGTGGATGATCTTGAAGCACTGTGAAAATGACAAATGAAAGTTCAGCATCTCTCTTGAGAGTGTGTTCTGTATGGTGGGAGGTGGTGTGATCAAGAAGATAATATTCCAATTATGAGCTCTGCTACTACTTTTGGACACATCGCATTGCTCTCTGTGCCCAAGAATAGTCCCTTTTCTGTGTTATTCAACCAGGAGCTGTCTGAGCAGGAGCAGCTTTTGGAAAGTGTTTTTTGGCAGTGGCACATCGTCTTCAAGAGTTTTCTTGCTCATGAACCTGTTCCTTCCCTCCTGTGGGTTTGCCCAGCTGAACTGGTCGTACTTTACCCAGCTCAATGAAACATGGATGAAATTATCTGTCTGAGAATACATGAGGGAGGGTTTTTTAACTGATTTTAGATCATGGCCACACGGACAGTTACACAAACATAAGGAGCGGGTACCCCAAGCATGGCTGGGGACAGGAGGGAGGAAGGAGACAGGAGCCTCTCAAGCCAGACCAGGCCAGGCCAGTACCACGGTGGGACCGCAGGCTTGCTGTGTGCCTGTGCTGCTCTTACTGCCGCCTTGTAAAGTTCTACAGGCTGCTCTGTGACAGCAGTGATGTTGGTATCCCCTTTCTACAGGCTGGGGAGTAGAGACCTGGAGGGGGACAGCAAAAAGCAAACGCCAGGAGCCTGCTGTTGGCACTGTTGCCATTGCTGCGCAGCCACGGCTAAACTCCTTTTAACTGGTTGTGTCAGCAGGGGCCTGGAAACATAAATGGAGGAAGATGAAAAAGCATCAGCTGGAGAGATGCAAACCAACTTTTCTGGCCTGACAACAGAGCCAGTTTGTGTTCTGGGAGATTTGTTCCCTCTTCAGCGATTTCAGTTTTGGCTGATGGTTTGTTATTGGAGCCAACTGTCATTCACTGCAAGGAGAATGCCCATCTGTCTCATGTGTTTGCTTGTAGTTGACACTGTTGGAATTGCACATTAGCAGTATGACCTACCAGCATAAGTTCACAAGTGAAGCCTTTAAGAAGAAGCAGATTTTTCTCATAGGAGATTTTTGTTAAGCATAAAATACATGCATAACCTGAAATATGTTCCAGACACTGGCTTCCTGTATATACAAGCATCCATATCCAGTCCTCACAACCTTTCTTTTCAAAGGAATCCAAGTCCATAAAAATTAAGTAAACCCAAAATAAAAAAAATAGTATTCTTCCCAACAGGCTTCATTATGCACGGAAATAAGATGTCTTAGAGAGCCTGTTAAAAAAAATGTATCAGAAATAGTATCACAAACGACAGCCTGTCAACTACTCTGTCAAGTCAGTGGTTTTGCACCAGACTGTGTCTGTCTGGAGAATGATGTTGTCTACAGAGGGGGGGACGTGGGGTTGGACAAGCTGCCTGTATCAGCCAGGCCAGGCCCTTGTTAGCACTGGACAGCCATGAATGAGGGCATCCCAGAACTGCCAAGTGAGAGCAACAGACATTGCCAATCTTTTCAGGTCTCGTAAGTGCACCAAAAGGCCTGATCCCAAGTTCACTGAAAGCAGATAGTATCTTTCCAGTGATTTTAGTGGGCTTGGGATCATATGAGATGAAAAACAGAGGGAATACTCCTTTAATCCTCCAATCCCTTCAAAGTATTACGGTTTATAGCAGGTGATTTTCTTCCAGATGAGCAACATGGTTTCTGTGTTGGCAGCATCTCCTTAAATGGCAGCAAATATGGATGTGGCCTAGTTAGAAAGGAGTGTTTCTGGTCCCTATGGAGAGTCTCATGTTTTATGGACACAAAAATGCCCTGTGAACAGCCAAGACATGATAACCCAGACTGATGCTGGCACGAGTGCAGTTACCCAATTGGCACTGTCTTAACTGAGCGTTGCTTAGAGCCCCTGAAACACAGGCACAGCCATCCATGCTGACCAGTCACAATCCCTGCCTGCACTTTCCCGGAACTGTTGCAGATCGTTGTTTGAACCTGGGCTTGCTGGTCAGTCTCATCTGTGTCAGGAACGACAGGAGAACTGCATCCGTGATGTTCAATGGAGTCTGCTTCTTCCCTTGCAGCTGCAATGGTGAGACTGCTGCCAAATCCCCCTCCAAGGGGCAGTGTGATCTGAGGGAAGCTGATCTCCCACCTCTGGAGCACAGCCAACAGCCCACAGCGATGTCCATGGCAACAGAGACCTGGGAGGACAAGCCAAGCA
Organism: Gymnorhina tibicen; assembly: GCA_013399875.1. Taxonomy (NCBI): domain Eukaryota; kingdom Metazoa; phylum Chordata; class Aves; order Passeriformes; family Artamidae; genus Gymnorhina; species Gymnorhina tibicen. The sequence continues at coordinate 1,766,094 of VXAZ01007005.1, forward strand.
ATGAGACATCCAGTGACACTCCACCTGCAGGGAATGTAAGGGAGAGGAATTCCCCTCTCACGCATGCGTTTAGGATTTTTTCCCTGTTGGAAGCTCTGAAGGATCCCTTCATTGTAGGAACTGGGCAGGCTGGGAGACGGCAATCTGATACCAACTCCCATGAGTGATTAAACTCTGTTAGAAGCATGAGAAGCTTTTTTATTACACTTAATAAAACAGGAGTGAGTTTTTTGCCCCTGCATATGGGCCACTGCATTTCATGCAGGGAGTTCAGCAATAAACCCTTCATGGTTTCCAGTGTGTCTGAGGGTTCAGACAGATTCCCTTCTAGTGCCCCCTTGGGCAAGCTGCTGGTGCAGGTGGGGCACGGAGGCTGGAGTTCCTGACCCTGCAGTACCGAAACCTTCACAGAGCTGCAAGTGAGATCAGGTCCCTGAGCACAGACCCATAGCCAGAGCTGTGCTGTTGACTTGTTCATGGTTATTTGACAACCACCTTGGAGCCACTGTACTCAGAGCTACAAAAGAGCAAAGGGAGAGGGGTCCTTGCTTGTTAGGGCCGAGCAAGACAGAGGGACTTGGGGGGACAGATTTTTTAATGATCATGTAGTAGAGCAACATTTACAATCCCACTGCTGATGAGTTTCCTTTTCTCTCCTTTGGCAACTGAAGTCCAGTATCTGCAAAAACAGGTGCTGCTTTCACCACAGGCTTGTTCCAAACCTTTTCTTGCCTTTCTTACCTTTCTTGCAGACCCCCAGTCCTGGCTGTCGCCGATCCAGCTCCGACATCGTCCATGAGAGCACGGATGGTGCCAAGGCCCAGCGGGAGTGCCGACTGCGGCCGCACTTCAGTGACCCGATGCCGACAGACTCGGTGAAGAGGAAGCAGCTGGAGCTGAAGATCGCAGCTGCAGCGCGGCAGCACGCGCAGAAGCGCCGGCAGGAGCGAGACTATGGTATACACACTGCACACTCGGGGGCTCATGGGCCAGATGCTGAGCCCTGCTGTGCTGCTGTAAATGTGGAGTAACTCTACAAACTAGGGGAGGGAAGCATCCTGGGTTGTACCCAGGTGTGTAGGAAATCAGGATCTACTCTGCTCTGTCCCTTTCGGGTAGATGGCAGGGGAAGGGGCAGCCCAGATGAGTTCACAGGTATGGGCAGTGCAGAGATGATAGATCCCAGACTTCACCTGGGAGCTGTTTACTTCTGACTCTCACCAGTCTCAGCAGCAAAACAGGGTGGGGAGACAGCTCACAGCCCTGCTTCACCAGATCCAGCCTGTCCCCCCAGAGTTCCTGCCATTCATGGCTGTGCCAGCACGAGTTCCTCAGGTAAGCTCTGTTCAGCTGGCAGTGCCTGTAACGATTTGTGTCTGTTCTCAGGTCCAGTGGTAGCAAAAGCCAACCTTGGCCATGGTGGCAGCTTTGATGAGACCCGACGCACCCCACGGGGCTCCCTCCGCTCCAGACATCACTGGAGCAATGTCAGCAGTCTGAGCACGGACAGCGGGATCGTTGGTGTGAACGATGCCCGGGATGACCTGGACCCCACTGAAGCCACTCGGACCAAGTCAGCGGATGTGGAGAGGGCAGATAGTGGCATTGGCCAGATGCCAGCCAGGAAGTGGAGGAGCAGGGCATCTGAAACGCTGAGCTCCCTGCAGGCCTGGGAAGCCCACCGTCCCTGCACCGACTGTGGAGAAAGGGACCTCCCAGTGGAGACGGATGTTCAGAACTGCAACCAAAGGCGGGCTGACCTCTGTGAGAAGTGCCACAAGCGCAGGACGGAGCGCAAGGAGTCTGTGCTGGAGTTTGTCAACACAGAGGCCAGCTATGGAGAGGACCTGCGCATCATCAAAGAGGAGTTCTACCTCCCCATGCAGGCGGCTGGGCTGCTGAGCCAGGAGCAGCTCCAGGGCATCTTCAGTAACATCCAAGAGCTCATTGACCTCAATGAGAACTTTCTGGAGATACTTCAAGAAGAGATTGATCAGGCCTTTGACCAGGTATGATGCTGCATCTTCCCTCTAAAGGGGCTGGACTGGGCAAACTGGAATAGGTTTTGTATTAGTGGGGCAGCATTGGTGGAGCAGAGGAACAGGAGGTAGGATTCCTGGGTTATGCTCAGCTATCAGCTATCTAGTCCCTTGCTCCCTCAGCTATTCTGATTTCAGTAGCCCTGTGCCAGGTCACAGCTGCTGAACTCACTGTGCTGTGGTGATGCCACTGACATCAGGAGTCTTGCTCATTTATCCCATTAACAGGTCTTAAAGGCCCCATTATCAAAGTTAGTTTTAGGCCAGTTAGCCTGGATGCTGGTAAGAATGTGACCATGGGGGCACAGAGCTCAAGCTTGCTCTGTCTCTCAGGCTGTGCTCTTGCAGCCCTGAGCTGGCTGGCTTCATGCTGGCTTGGCTGTGTTTGCCTTGGCTTGCAGTTTACTGCAGCTTGGCTCTAGGCTGGCTGTGGGGCCAGGCAGCGCGGGCTGCTCCCTGCTCTACAGCTCTGTATATGGCTGCTTCTGCTGATGCACCCTGTCTCGCACAAGGAGCTGTCCTACCCCACCAGCATGGTGGTGAGAGGGTGGAGAAATAGAAATAAGGCTGCGAAAAATAAATAATAGAGAAATAAACAATGCACCTCTTGACTAGGAGGCTCACTCTGGCCTTCGAGCCCTTGCGGAGCAAACCTGACTGAGCCCACAGGAGGAGAGAAGACAGCTCTTTGTGTGTGGAAGAGCAAGCATTTAGACCAGCTTCCCTTACCCTCTCCAGGCACTGATTCCCCCTGAACTGCAGGAACTGCCTTTCAACCGGGAAGGGTGAGCCCAGCTCCACCTTTGGTCTGGTGCTCAGCAGATCCTGCGGCAGGTTCATGCTGATAGGATTGAAGGCAGACCCCGTGGCTGTGCCTCTCCTGAGCTAACCAAGCAGGGCTCTATTGCATACTTACAGGGGGACGATGACCTGATGACCGTGTGCATCGGAGAAATATTCCTGGAATTCGTAAACATGCTGCCAGCTTTCCAGACCTACTGTCTTCAGCAGTCCTCCTCTGTGAATATGCTCAACGCACTGGAGAAGGAGAAGGAGTTGCTCAGGTGAGAAGGGGGATGAGCATATTCATCCAGGCTCTGGGGACAGAAAGGCAGCAGGCTAAGGGTGAAGCCTTTGCCAGCCCATCTAGGTCGAAGTTTGATGCAAATGTTCTTCAGTTATCACTGCTCCCTCTTGGGGTGAGGACAGTAATTTATTCTCAAAAAAATACTCAGTCCTTGGTATCTCCACTAAGGCAACCAGTTGGTCCCCAGCTGTACTTTGTGTTTTGTGGTAGCAGTGTCTGCTCACTGACCACTGCACTGAACTGTCACCAAATAATACTCAGCTGAGAACAGCTCTCAGTCCCCATGCTGGAGCCCAGGCTGGATTTCCACTGCAGAAAGCCACTTTGTGGCACACGTGACTTGAATTTGGTTCCCATTCCTAGTCTTGGTCTATTGGGCAATGTCAGGCGAGTCATTTCTCTTTCCACTGCTCAGCCAAATTCTTGTTTAATGTGCTTTGTAATCTAATGGTGAAAGGCATTACAAATTAATGCAATCTGATATAAACTGATGTATCTGCCTCATGTTTACGTCAGTGGGTACCAGAGAAAGATCACACCCTTGCTATTTTATTATTTAATAGAAGACTGTTAGGATGTTATGTGCAAGTGTCCCAGGCACCTCATCAGAATTCTGCAGCTGAGCACAGCTGCAGAAATGGTTGGTAGTCTTTGAGAAGACAGAATTCACAAGGTTGCTAAAAATGGGGGGGCTGCAGTGCCCAGCAGCTGTCAGCATCACGCTGTTCATTTGCATTTAGGATTTCAGCATCTGCTGGCAGAACAACCACCATTTCATCCTGTCTTCTTAAATCCCTGCAGAATATTCCTCAATGTCTCCCAGAATGACAACACAGCACTGCGGCGGATGAACTTGAGGTCCTTCCTGATGGCCCCTTTGCAAAGGGTCACCAAGTACCCCCTGCTGCTCAGCAGAATCATCAAGGCCACCACCGAGTACCACCCAGACCACGGCAGCCTGCGGGAGGTCAAGAGCCGCATCGAGTCCCACCTGGAGCACATCAACATGAAAACCAAGCAGGAGGGGAACACGTGGACCCTCCGGTCCTTTCGCCAGGACAGCAAGAAGAAGAGGGAAGTCATCAACATCGAGATGAGAGAAACTGCCCTCAAAACTGTCGGTTGGCTGAGGGAGGAAACGCGGTTTGTGATGGAGGGGTCTCTGCAGCTGGCCCAGCCCCCCGACGGCCAGTGGGTGAAGAAAGGCAGCAAGACCCTGAAGTTCCAGAACATGCAGGTCCTCCTCCTGGTGAACATGAAGCGTGTGTCTGAGTCCAGCCTGGAATCAGCCGAGCCAGGTCCTGTGAAGGATGCAGTGCTGGTACTCATCAGGGACAAAAATAATGGGAAGTTCCATTTGCTCAGGGAGCCCTTGAGGCTGAGTAATTGCATCGTCTCCACTGATCCCGACTGTGACGACACCTTTGAACTCATTGAGATCAGGCGGGAGGCGTTTGTGTTCCGGGACAGCGACCGGGCACGGACTCACCACTGGTTCAGGCAGATCAGGCGCTACTCCAGGGAGCTGGGCTCCTGGAAGAAGCGGCGGAACGCGCTGCCCAACATCATGATCAGCACTCCTCACACCAGGCCCTGAGCCTGCATGGGCTTGGCTTGACCAGTGCCACATGCAAAGACCATCAAGAGTCCCAGTGGCCTGAACTTGCTCCATGGACAACATGGGGAGGAGCCTGGTCCCCAAAGACTCTTAATAGCACTGGAAGCAAACACCACAGGTGCTGGTCTCCAGCCTCTGGACTCACAATAGTTTGTGGCTCATGTACATAAAGAGATGGGCTCCCCTCGAGGAGATCACTGAAGGATAATAGTTTAACTTGTTAATATTGCACTGCAGGAGAATGATGTATGATGCTTGCCATTGCATGGATCGTGTTGAAAGCCAGTCTTGACAATGAGAGAGGTTTCCACTATTGACTGTATTTCATCAGCATTAGGTAAAGTCAGGGTACTCAGCAAAATTAGGTGCAGTATTATACAACAGAGGATGAAACCTGGAAAAAATTGTTTTCCACCACTACTCCTAAGGACTGTGTTTCATTATTCACCTCTGTATATTCAGTCAAAACACTTGTTTAAAAAGAAAGGCCTTTCATCTTTAATCCAAATCAAGTAGGTATCAATTTGCTCAGATTCAGCTGCATGCACACAGCAAAAAATGAAAAAAAAAAAAAAGAGCAAACATGAATAAAAGGAGTTCTTGCTCTCTGACATATACACCCCATGTATGTGTAGAACCTGTGGAAGAGCAGCACACCCCCAGTGAGAGTCTGTTATTTAACTGACTGAGGGACTGGAACATAATGCTACATCTGAAATATCTCAGAAGTATATGTAAATACAGCTCTGCTACCACTGATAGTGAATTTAAGAGTTTGCAGTTATTTAAATGATGTAATCTAGTGTATTTCAAAATTTAATTGAAAGGAACAATTTACATTGTACTGTAGAGTAACATAAAAGGTTTTAATAATTATGTTTCAATTACTTTAGGTGGGTATTTTTTTAAATATTTGTATTCTGGAGTATGTATTTCACTTAGTATGGGTGGCATTCAGATGAGCAATGTGCCTACATCTGATCTGTGGATCCCCTGAACAGAATTCAGGGCTACTCCAGATGAGACTGGGAGAATGGTACAAACCTGCTACTCAGATTCTCACTAGACAACAGCAGACTGGCACAAACCCTTTTGCTCTGGAGCCAACACTGATGCCACAAAGAACTCCCCCATAAGCTCCAGCCTCTTTCAGTTCCTCAGCAGGGAAATGACTCGAAGCTGAACAATGGTAAAAAGGCAAACAGGGTTTAACCTTTTCAGCCTGACATTACCACTGACCGCTGCTTTGCAAAATGTCACGCTGTGACTTACACAGCAAAGGCCAGATTTCAGCCTGGAGGCTAAATTAAAGGAGCCTAAATTTTGGTCCACAGATCTGGGAGGACAGCCTATAAATGTTCTTTCAGGCCCACAGGGTAAAGACAAAGCCAATCAGTATTATTCAGTATTACCAACAAAATATTTTTGTTACAGGCATTTATTTCACAGGAGGATTCGCACAAGCACATTTGTGTATTTCTCCAGAGATCAACCAGCATCAAAGGGCACCAATGAAGGCAGACAGAAGCCATCTTCACAAAGGTAGCCCTAGTCTTGTAAAGTCACCACTGACCCAGCACCTGAGCAAGCCTCAAACTGTGCCCAGTGCTTTGTCCTCTGGCCACAGCTGCCAGGACTTGTTGCACTGCTCTGGGCACTGCGGCAGACACCAGTGACACGTGCCTACTGGCTGTATTTTCTCTTGTTCTGCACCACCCAGCATTTTAGTGTTTCATCTTGTCCTAGAGGGAATGGGAAGATTTGCATCATCTGGAGGGTACCCAAGACATGAGCGTGGCTGCACGCAGCTGAGCTCTGTAGTGAGCCATAGCTGTCAAAATGATTGTCAGGGCAGCATCCTGGCTCCCTCAGGTGAGCTGGAATTCCCTCCATTGCTTTCTAATCGCTAGACAATAAACTGTTTTTTCCCCCAGAATAGCACTGAGCAGCCAGTGAAGAGCACGAGGCATTGCTTTTAGTTTGACATTTGTTTTTCACAGAGACAGATGCCTGGGCAGAGCAGCTGCTGGAGGAAGATTTCTCTTATGCTGTCATGACAGATCTCATCTAAGAGCCTTCAAGCCCCATTCACCTCACATGCAAAAAGCAACAGCTTGTAGCACCTTTGTCTTCTCTCCCAAGACCACAATGGCACAGCCACCTTCTCTTCATTTCTCCGGGGTATCTCTGACAAGGGAAGGTGTAGGTACAGTAACAGCCTAATTTATCCGAACAGTGAGTGGCTTTCACAGCCACACAAAGCTGCTGCTTGCTGGAAAGTTTTCAGTTACTTTCCAGCACAGCGATTTTCTCCACATCAATTCACGCTTGAAACCATCAGTGGACCATTTGTACAATCATATCTTTAAATCAAGATAACTTCAGCCAGCCTGGCTGTTCAAAAAGGTTAGAGAACAATAAGTATACGTAAAAGGTCTGATATTTAGCATCAATCTTATGTTTGTCTGATTGTTCAATTTGTCAGATTTGGGGTTTTTCTAGGTATCACAGGAAGCACCTGCCTGCCAGGCTCCCGTAATCATGGCCTATTTCCTCTGAACCAGACAAACTCTCCCCAGAAGAAGGTCCATGAATACCAGGTATTGAGTTATGAGCAGGATGTGTACTTGGTGCTGCAGCCCTGTTCTAAAAAACCTGTGGCCAGGGAACAGTAAGTACAAGCCCTTTGATCTGGGACAGCTACGGGAAGTGACAGTGGGACTGCTGAACCTGTCAGACTGGACAGAGGTTGTGCTTCCAACACACGCTGCTTTGATGTAGCTGGTGTGTGCAGCTGCTCTCCTGCCTGTAAATTATGGGTGTTGAAAAGGGACATGAGCAGGGAACAATCCTGTGGCCCTGCAAGTGCCCGTGGTGTGGGGTGAGGCAGCACAGGAAGGGTGAGGAGTGTCAGCACACTACAAGGCAGTAGATTTCCATAATCCTCAGGCACTTTTCTGAACTAGATGATCCCTCTCCTGGGAAGTTCCAGGTCTTTTCAGTATCACATGTACACATCTTACTTGGCAGCCATGGAGATTAGCTGTGCTGTATTTTTCCATTTCTGATTAACAAACTGACAAAATGCTATTATAACCCAGGGTACTTGGGAACAGGTTGTCTGCAAGCCAAGAAAGCAATTATTTGTTCCAAGCTGGCCGTCCTAGGTCTCTGTAATATTTTTATGCCTCTCATTGTCATGACTGACAATACTAAGATTATTTTCAAGACTCCTGCCCACTGAACTTTCCCAGCTAAGTACAAGCAGACCTTTCTGGAAGTACCCCTTGTCAGGGAAAAAAAGAGAAAGTTGGTTATTCCCTTGATTTATCAGAACTCATAAATGACCTTTAAAAAGAATTCAGTATAAGCCTTAGTGGTCATTTACCAGGAAAACAACAAAAGACAGTCTTTATTTTTAGAGTCCATGTAGTTTTAAGCTCTGAAAGCAGACACACAGGACAACAAAACACTGGATTTAGAGCCCCCTATGAGCTCAGGTCCCAAGGAAAGAAGGAATAGCTCCTTTATGAGTCACGAGGCTGGGTGGGAAAGCCTGAAAAAACCATGTGGAGATGAAGAGTAAAAACTTCAGAGGGCAGACACTTCTGCTTCAGTGAATAGAGATCCGCTCCTTTATGGTGTCCTTGTACTTTCCTGGTTGTCCTTAACAGAAGTGCACATGGGGAAGGGGTGCTCGGTGTGGGTCTCCACTATTTGATCAAGAACACATCTGAAAGGGAGAACCAGCTTTGGTCTGGCAGCAGGTAGTTGTCATTGGAGACTGAGAGATTGACCTCAGCATACCCCAAATACCGAAAAAGCTCCAAGATCATCTCACATCTCCTGACTTTGCTGCATGTGAATTTATAATGCAGCAGAAGTCCCAGAATTTTTCTTTTTTTTTTTCCCAGCAGGAGATTCTGGTGAATCTTGCAGTGTCTTGCTTGTCCCTGACATGTTCAAAGGGAAAATAGTTTAAATCTTCTATAGCACCATGGCAAAGATCCCTTCAGGGCTCACGGATGAGGCAGCTGTAGTAACTCTCATTTTGTGATGTCAGCTGTGTCTCCTCTTACACGTGTGCTGGGGAACTGGGTAAGATTTAGCCAGAACTAGGTCAACATTCTCTGACTTGAAACTGGAAAAACCTGGAACCAAAAGCAATGGAGGAAACTGTCCTCCCAGAGATCAGATAAATATTCAAAGCTCTCACTGTCATCGTTGAGTGACCTGTCATTACATGGACATGTCACTATGTGGAGCATGAAGGAGCAAAACATCTTACTGATCAGGCAGATGGAGGAACTGCCTTATTTCTCACATGCTGCTGCAGAGGAGAAAGCTGACCAGACATAGGTACAAGCAATGAAGAAAAAAGGAAGTTTTTACAGTAACGCTGTACAATTGAAAAACTCCAGGCAAGCCCTAAGGGCACTCACTAGAAAAGAATACACCTCTTGGGAAGCTGAAGGTGATGCCCTAAGGAAAACCTTTCTACAACGTGATGGAAAATTTGAGAGATAGGAACAGAGTTCCTGTTCTTCAGTAGAGATGGAAGAACACTTTGGGGCAATCAGAACACAGGCAGAGCATCCTCCAGCACTGGTCTCTGCCCAGGCTTGACTGGGAGCAGTTACAAAGCTGGAAAGAGTTGAAAAGCTGGCATTAGGCTCTAGATACATTAGAAAGGATTAACACAATAATAATTTGCAACTTTCCAGCTCAAATCCTGCCCTAGTGTGATCTCCATCAGTGCAGGCTTTGCATCCCTGAGAAATTATCTCAGCTGCAATTGAGAAGACCCGGTCTGCAAACAGAAGGTCCTCTGCATGGAATCAGGCAAAGGATTTGTTGGCAGTGGAGGCCCAGGTGGTTTGAACCCTTCCCTCCTAGGATAGGAACTTCCCTTGCAAGTGCCAGTCACATCCCTGGGAGGACCTGCATCAAGCATCTCTGTGGGTGCTGTGGGCAGGGCAGATGGGAGCAGCAAGCCTGGAGATCACAAAAAAGTCACAGAACAGATCCCATGACTGGTGCCGGGAGTAAGCAAACCATGCAAAGAGCACAAGGCTTTTATAGCCCTGGACTGTTTCACAGGAGCTGAAATCTCTGTCTTTTTCTTCCCTTAAGGCTTTCTGCAGTCCCTGCTGAAGTCTCCAACAGGCTGTGGTGATTGTCAGACTTGACAGCAGGCTGTGAGAGCTGCACAGGGCCCCTGGAAGCAGCCAGCCAGCTCTGCCTGTGGGGTTGGGAGCCAGCAGACTTGCAGGGGAGCAGAGCACCTTGCAGAGCTCAGGCTCTTATATTTTCCCCAGGTTACATGTTTGTACACCCAGAGTGTGAACGTGCAGGTGAACAAACACTCAGACAAGGAGTGTATTCCTCCTTTCAAGAAAGGGCTGGTTTCAGAACAGCCACCTTCTCCTCGGGCAGGGCAAGCCCCCAGTGCTGACCAACCAGTGCAAACCAGAAGTGCCAGTTTGAAGGGACAATAAACAGGCAGTGAAGCCTGCAAGGAGATACCCATCTTACCTAACTCACTCCTGACCCACAACATGCAGACAGGAGTGCAGACCAGATAGGACTCTTGCTTTTGAAATCAAAACACTCATTTCACGGCACGCCATGAATTCAGCAGGGAGGAGGCTCTGAACAACCCCTACACGCTCTGTAGCAGAGCTGCACCGCAGCAGCCAGTGACTGTACTTGAACAAGAGAAGACGGACTGCGGGTGGGTGACAGGTCAGCATCCACACACAGACCCCCAGAGTCATCCACATTCACTTTCTGCTCCACTTAATTGCCTTGGCATGTAATGACCTTGCTGGCTGAAAAATCTGGGTGAGGCTCTGTAGCTCACTCACTTTGCAGTGAAATGAAGGCAACTTACTTACCCAGAGAGAAAATCCTTGGCAATCCTATCAAAACAGGAAGCAGTTAAATTACTGCAAGAAAAATCAAACCATTTACCAGGTAGTGTTACAGCTCAGAGAATACTGAAAGCTGGCGCCGCAGGGAGAGGAAGAAGCCTCCCTCCACACACTGGCACAGCATGGAAGAGGGACTGTGTGATGCACCAGGTCAGGAGCAAACACTGCTGAAAAATAAAAATTGTTTCAGCTAAATCAGTTCCTCGATCCAGCTCACTGCACAAAGACGTTCGCTGGCACCAGGAAAGGGCAGCCTGGAGGTGATAACGTGTCCTCTAACAAGTGCCAGTTTAAAGAGGTGGCTGGACTGGCTGCAGTTAATCAATTCCAGCAGGCAGAGCCAGCCCCAAGGTCTATTGTGCATCCTGCTCACCCCTGCATCCCGAACTGTTTCAGGTCAGCACTTTCATTGATCTGCTGGGCTTGAACAGGCAGGGCTATAAATAAAGAGCCATTAATCAACTATTTAAGTACCCTTTTTACTGAAATAAAGAAAACCCAGAGAAATGACATCAAGATGCGGAAAATCCAAACAAACAAGTTAGTGAATACAAAGACGATCCAAGAGAGCTCTCCTGGGAACACACTTGAGGCTGAAGTGGCTCAGGGAACAGCTGTGCTGGGTGTTGAGTCACTCTCCAGTGCTCCTGCGCTGACTCACTCCCCTCCCAGCTGCCAGCACACGCACTGCAGTCCATTCAGTACCAACGGGAGTCACTTGCTCAGAGTTCAAATGTACCTGATTCACCATGAGCCATCAAGCTTCTGCAGTCTGCTGCCATTCCCTGCTCCTATTCCCCCTGGAAAGGGAAGCGACAAAGAGACACCCCCTTCCCTACTCAAGTCCTTCTGAGTTTTCCCTTCTTACCTTTGTTCCCAGCTCTGGGACAGGAACACAACTTACCATTTAGGATCAGAGTAATGTGCAGATTCCCTGTCAAGGTCACAAGGTCCTACAAGCCATCTCGGTACAGGGGAAGTTACAAAAGCATCCCCATCTTCCCCTGCAGCTGCCTAGGGAGAAAGTTAGTGGTTTTGTTTTCCCTTCTCCAGACCCAGGCTGGGAATGAGCTGTGTAGCCTGGCTCTTGCAAAAAATGTTTTTCCAGAGGACGATGCTAGGCTCTCCCAGGAACTAGAACAGGAAAGAATGAGGTGTTCGCTAAACACCCTCCAAGGACATAACACAGAGTGTCTCTCTCTTGGCCACTTGCTTTTCACAGAGCCTTAGACAGAAGGATCCCACACCTCGCACCTCTGTAAGCCCTAAGTAAGAGCCTTGCTCTTCCAGTTGTCCCTCCCACGGCACCTGCCCCTGTGGCATAGCACTGCTCCATCTCCCCCAGCTCTCAGAACCCACCAGCAAGAGCTAGCAGATCCGGGATCTAGTGAAAAGCTGCGTTAGGCACACTGGATCCCGTGTCAGGAAGCAGACTTGCTGCATAACCAAATGCAACTGCAGCATCTGGGACACAAGTCGGCGCAACGCCTTAACCAGCAGCTGCCCTGCCACGTGGCCTCAAATCCCAGCCCCGTATGCCAGGAGTTGTCTAACCTAAGACACACCAAACGGCTGCTCAGGAAACTCTTCTCTATTCACCTGCTTCCACGAATTTCCTGTGTGACCTTGAACTGCAAGCTGTGCCTGCACAGCCTTAGGGTGTTGGTTTACCCCCCCCATCTCTGGTTTGGGCAGTAAAACTGGCTTAAGCTCCTTCCTTCCTCCCACCTCCACAGTGTTAAGTCAAGAAATGAGCAAATACTGGCACAGGGCAAGAAAAAGGAAATACTTTGTAAGCTGTTACACTGCCATGGGGCTCAGGAAGTTACACCCTCATTTTCTTCAGCTGTGAAAGCAGGATATTACCATCTCCTCGTGTTAAGTGACATAAGATACAAAGGATGAGGACAAACAGGAAAGATTATGAGATGCTCTGAAGATAATCTTGCCACCTCTTGGATTGGTAAGGATAAACTCCATAGCTCTCCTATTTTACTTGGCAAAATCGCTCAAAATTTAAAAAATACTTTAAAAAAAAAGCCTATGAAATCTGTTTGCAGCTTGACTTTGCACTTGGCAGTGTTAGGAATGTGCCACTGAACAGCTACAGCCAAGGGGAGGAACTCAGTTTTTGTCCAAAGACAACTGAAGGATGAACTGAAATGCTGGTATTTCACAACAGGCTCCCAGCAAGGGAAGCAAGTAACAGCAGATGATCAGACAACAGGCAGAGGTACCAAGTGGCCAAAATCAAAGAACAGCTTTTATTGGCCATAATAACCAAGAAACCATTTTCTTCCAAAAAACAAAACCACCCCCTAATTCAAACAGTGGTAAATCTTCACTAAGAAACCAAAACACCAACAAACCCCACATAAACTCGATCGTTCCCATTCATCCTCTGAAGTATTCCTCCTCCTCCTAAAGAAGTTAGCTGTTCTCCTTAACCCTCCTGCACCACCAGAAGTAGAAGAGTGGCAAAACTCAAGGTCATTTAGGACAAGAGAACAAGCACATGAGGAGGCATGAGTCTGTCCACTTACACACATGAAAGAGGCTGTTGGTGTTTGCAAACATCTTACGTACAATTACCTGGAAGCAGTAAGTTCCCTGTTTCTCGAGATTACAGGCATTTTACTACACAAACTATAGTTTTGTGTTTGTTTTTTTTTTTTAATCCCAGGACACAGGTACAGTTGTGGCCTGTACAGCTTGTTACAACTCAGACACCACCTGCAGTTTATCAGTTTACACTTCTCTAGTCAGAAAACTTGGAAGTTAAAAAACATCAAAATTGGTTACACTGAGTTCTCAAGGCAAATCATAATTTAAAACTCTGCATTTATTCATGCCAGTAAAACAAACACCAGAGAAAGCAGGTGTCTAAGAAAACCTTGCTGTCCCTGGTAACTGAAATCTTTGCGGAAAGAAAATAAAAAAATATGAGAGAGAGAGAGGGGGAGGGAGGGAGTGGGATATATGCCAGGCTGCAAGACACCAGTTCCAATGGAGGAATTCTCAGGAGTATTTTCACTAATTTCTCAATTACAGGGGATACATTAACAGAAACCATTAAAAAAGAGATCTGGTTCATAAACAGTTATGCAAATTTGTTCAACTTACATAAGTGAAAATTTAAGAAACAAAAAGGCAAAAAAAAAATCAGTGTCTTAAAAAAAAGTCGGTATTTACACACTGTGTTTCTTAAAAGATCCCACGTGTCTGCACTGAGCTGTGTGCTGTGCACACATCTCTGAGGGTGTGTGAGCAGAGATAGCCACAGCACTTCCCTGCAGGAGCAGGGAAGAACATTACAGAACTAATGGGAATCTCAGTTCATGGGAGTTACTACTATTGCTGCTGTGCAGAGAACGGCACTGTGTTTTTAACAGAGGAATTCCACTGGAAACAGTCTCCTGTCCTAATCTAGACATGATTTTACAAAACATCTAACACCTGTTCTACACCTTTTGTAAGAAAATAGAGAGCAGCTTTGAGCTGCAGTTCTTCTAAACTACTGTAGGAAGGCTTCTCTAGGTACTTCCTAAATTGGCAACCATCTGAGGTAATCGATGATGCTGTTCAAACGAGCATCCTTCACTTCTCCCCGCCTCCACCAACTGTTGCCTCCTTATTGAGTCCTCTGATCGACAAGTCGTAAACCACTTCCTCAATTTTCTTGACATCGTATTTCAGGCCATCATAGCGTTTCCTCAGGGAGTCATTCTTCAGGTTGAGGAGGCGGAAGCCAGAATCCAGCTCATTGATAAAGGTTGAGATGCGGAGAGGGCGAGAATAGTCCCCAGCTGTGACACTGTTCACTGCCAGCCTGGCCTGCGAGAGGAGACACCAGAGATGTCAGCACAGCACCCACCCACATCACAGCACTGACCCCATCAGTTACTGTGCCAAATGAAGCACTTGTGTTCCAGGCAGTCAGATTACTTGTACTTAGATCTACCTTTCTGCTGACCACAGTTCTGCATTTTCAATCAAATGACTAGTTTAAATCTTAAAAGTATCACTGAGGAACACGCAGAGAAGCATCTTGCTACAAGTTCAGATCAAGGTGTTGTGCATCGTAACTTCCAGGAACAACTCGGGAAAGCTAAAAAACACATTACTTTTGTTTTTAAGGTCAGTTTCAAATCAAATACGCGCACGAATATCTTTCTTACCAGCTCACTGGCCAGAGTTAATACACCAGAAAGATAATCTTCAATGTCCAGGTGAAAGCCCCGTTCTCGATCAGCTTCAACTGAGACAAAAACAGAGCAGTGATGAGGTGGTGCTGAGCATGAGCAAACCCAGCCACCTTAAATTGCATTTGTTTACTGGAGCTAATTTGAAATATCAAATTTATGAAATATTATTACAAAATAAAAGTCAGCCTTTTCCTGTATGTGATGTAATTACAGCCTCTCCTCAGTTCTTGATTCAGCATCTTGTACATCCTCAACTGTACATCCAACAGGGTAACTCGATTTACATCTATATACAGGATGTATTTTCCTTACTTTTTTCAAATCTTTTGCTCTGTGAAGATACAGTTCTTTTATGACAAAGAATTTAATCTGCTTTACACACTTTTTAAATACCACATGTAAGAAGTTAGAGAAACAAGCTCTCATCTTTGTGTTATTCTTTTGGTGCATTTACACACTTTGAATCAATGACCTTCATTGATGCAGAACTTATTAATGAATAAATACTTTTGTTAACATTAGGTTTGCCAGTTTCCGTCTTCTGAGAATCTTTTGTTTATATAATGAAATCAAATACCAGATAAACTCTGGAACTGATTTCTCAGGAAGAAATGAAGTTCTGCCATTTCCCTGTACCTCTGAAAGCTACAATGTCTAAGGTCACAAGCTTTTTCTCTTCACTTACAACATTAACTTACTCCCAAGTATTTCTGCAACAGCTTCTCGGGTCACTAATGTTTCTGACTCCAAGTAGACTACGAATGCTGCCAGGAACACCAGCCGCTGCAGCACAAACCTCCAGTGCTCATGAAACCTGCAGAAGAAACATCATGTCAGGGTATAAATAATTAATGTTTATTACTGGAGTGTTAGGCAACAACCACACGTTACAAACGTGTGTGTTGTTTTCTGCCTTTCCACAGTGCATTTTGCAGTATTTTTGGTTTATCAAAAAGACACCAGCTAAAAGGCGTCTCCTTGGTACTCCAGAACTCACACCCAGTTCACCATGCCAGAGGCTGACACTCTCACACAGCTCCTCAGCTCCCACAGTTTTCCAGGTTGTGTTGCCCACAGACAGCCAGGGCTTTCCCTCCCACCCTCCCTCAGCAGATCTGAGCTGACAAGATTCTTGTTCCTTGAAATGTTCTTGCCAGGCACTGTCCCCTTCTGGCAGCAACAGAACACAAAGGTGACAACTTCATTTAGTGTCTGCAGAACCAAACAACCATTTCATGACAGATTTAGAGCTCTGCTTCCAGAAACATCCCAAACCGAAAAACTTAACTGAAATTAATGGAGCAGCAAATGCCCTGCTCCCAGATACAAGGGCAGCTCCAGCAGAACACCAACTTCTTAAGCTTCCCTTTCACTTTTTAAAGAAAGTTTCTAGAAAAATAATTCAATACTGAGTATTTTTAGTGAAAAGTTATAGTGTTTGAGCAAAAGCATTTTTTATCTATGCTGATAAAGCCTCGCACTCGTCTACCACGATTTACTTTTCAAAGAGAAAGAAACATTCAGCCCATAAACCTTTACATCGTTATTCCAAAGCAATGATGCCAAATGCCCAAGCAATTCCCATATACATCTGTGTCTGGCTGTGTGTTATCCTGCACACCTGTAATACTGATCAGCAGGAAACTTGGTCTTCAGAGCCTCCATCTGTGTCCTCACTGTACCAAAGTGCTCACGAGCCTTTTGACACTTCTTTGGGACTGAAAAAGAAACAGCATAGCACTCAGGGAATGAATACATTCAAGAAATGAATATTTCACAGGCAACAGGGGTTTTCCAGTGTAGAAAGCACTATTTACGCTTCTTTCTTGTCCAAGATAGGCTACTGACACTTGGAATCAATCTGAGAAGTATTCCTGGTCACACCATGAGCCATAGAGGTAAAGCAGAAAGACTCCGGAATTCCAGGCCGTCTGATCTGCTCTGGGCCTTTGTTTTGAACTTGAGCCAAGCAACAGCCAGATCCCAAGCAATGAAAAGCGCTGCAGACAGCAGCTGGCCCCAAAGGAAACACACACACACCCAGCACTGCTGCCAGACAACTCTCACAGTCAAAGGAAAAGCAACTTATCTTTCTCCATATTAAAATCTTATCCTGTTTTATTCTAATCCATCAGAGTTTAGTTACACGAGGTGCAACATCCCTTCGGGAAACTGCATTTCCTGCTTTTTACAATGTATTTGAAGAGCCTGGGTTTCAGCCTGTCCCGTGTGTTACAGCTCTGCAGAGGAACGATCTCTTTTTCCTGTAGCAGCCACTGCCACCTCCTGTTTGCCGACAGTTACAGCCCTGCTGCACCTGCAGTGCCAGCGACCGACCAAAGGGCTCGAACCACAGCTTCACTGCAGCCCTCTCACAGATCCTGGTCATGAGCCAAAAGAGGCCAAACATCAACCTGACAGGCCCTCCTGCATCTTCATGTGCACAAGACAGGATTATGCATAGAACCTAGATCTAAAAGCTGTGATGGCTTTTACCAAACAAGACGCTTAAGTGCGATTATAAAATGTCTTTCACTTAATAAAACATAATTTCTGTTTAAAAAACAAAGGGAGGGACAATGACATGCAAAAAATAAAAGCTTCAGGAAGCAGAATGTGGGAGTGCTCCATGTGGCTGCCAGGATGAAAGAGCTGTGTGAAGCTGAGAGCTACAGGGTTGCCTGTGTCGCATGAGCTATCACATGGCTGGGGGGACAGAGTAAGGAACGCATTCGCCTTCGGCTTCTGCCAAAGGAACCTGTGACAAAAATAAACAATCCTTACTGTAAAGGCTCAGACAATGCCCAGTGACACACACACAACCCCCAAATTCGGACTATCCTTACACATCCTCAGGTATCAGCTCTGAAGTTCTGCTGTTGTGAGAGCAAAGACACTGAGTTGGCTCTCAGGCTCCAGAGGCCCCACCTGGCACACCCCAACTGGTGTTGGACAACAGCAGGATGCAGCACACACTGCCCAGCCCAGCCCAGCCTTCTGAGCAGCTCTCCAACTCCATTTGGGACAAGGAGCCAAGAAGCCTGTGCAAGATGACATTTTAAAAGTCACTGCCTGGTATGAGAAGCTGTCCTCCATTGAACTTCCAACTGTCCCGTGGTTCTACCACCCCTTACCCTTCTCTCTGGTAGGATAGATTGCTCAGCCCAGAGAAAGCCCTTTCCCCGTTCCCACTGGCTCTCTGTTGTCTCCTTAAGTTTTCATCACTCCCTCAATTGAGGATGCAGGAATAAACAAAGGATCAACCAGGAGGCTGCAGAAGAAGTAAATCATCTCCCACTTATGCTGGCACAAGGGGTGGGGAACAACTGGCAGAACAGCTTCTGCTGGAGCTGCAACAGCTTCAGCTGCAATTCAGGACAACACAGCTACAGCTGTTACTCTATCACCTGGGGACTTGAAGTAATTAATATTTTTACCTTATTAAATTATGTAGTTTGTTTTCATTTAATATCTTTCTAGTTCAATATAGTTTATTAATAGTGTTACAAGTTTACCTTACATCTTGGAATAAATAAGTATAAGGCCAAAGAAATCTTCATATTAGAAAGTACAGCCAGAACTCTGTTGCAATGATAAAAATCCTTTCATAGTTACAGGAGTCATTGTTTATCCCCTTTTAATCTACTAAGGAAGAACCATTCTAGTTTCTTAGAAAGATGTTATACTGAATCAAACAATGAGATGCTGTAGGAGGCCAAATAGACATTTAAGATACTACACTGCAGAACTAAAACCATTATCAAATAAAAGTGTAGTCTGAATACATGACAACTGACAAGTGCTATTTATCCCCCAACAATCCTTCTGTTAATTTGCACTACATTATTCTGCTTTAAACCTTTATTAATCTAAACATTTCTTCACTTTCTTTACTATGCTTGTAAATATAAGTTGATGACAAATTCACAGGTCTGTTATCACGAGTTAACTCCTGACCTATTAAGCAGGAACTCATTATTTTTGCAAGAATTATAAGATGAGGCTTCGGGGTTTTTGTTTGGGTTTTTTTTGGTTGGTTGGTTTGTTTTGCATTTTTTAGCTGGTTTTGTTCTTTTTTTTTTCTTTAACTATTCCAAATCTCTTCTCAGACTCCTCAAGTTCCAGGACCAGCTCTCTCCAGGAATTAAAAATCAAGGGAAAATACACCAAGTTGAACATGGGCCTCTACTATTAAATGCTTGAAAACGACTCTGAAGTTGTTACCCGCACAATGACCAGGGATTTTCCCAGGTTAGAAAACTGAGTGTCTGCTTGTGTAAATAACCACTCAGCAGCTCTCATTTCCAGCACTACCAGGTTTCCCAAGCAGATGGAACTTGCACTTGCCCGTACAGGTCAAACCTCAGGTGTTGCTCATTGCTAACACAGACCCTCTCCGAGGCCAGAGGAACCCCAGGCCTCCAGCTCCAGCCCCACTGTGCTGGGGAACCTCTTCAGGCTGAAAACAACCAGTCAGCTCTGCATGTGAGTAACACAGCACCTGGGGAGGCTTGTTCTCTTCCCCTTCAGGGTGGCCTGCACAAATTCCTTTCAAAAGTTTCCAGCAAAGTCACAACGATTGCTTCTTCTCACAAGATATTGACTGGAAAAAACCCAGCTCTTAAGTGACGTATTTAAGTTTATTCCAGTAGTTTCACCAGTAGGCTGAGAAATGAGGGAGCAGAAAGAGCACATCTGACACCTGGGCCTGCAGAGCTGCTCTCGTGGCCTGGAGGAAACGGGCTGGCCCAGAAACATTCTGTCCAACATCTCAGAAGCCTGGAACCAGGCTGGTGACAACCCAAATGTCCAAAGCTGCAGAACAATTCCTGCTGTCACTCACACAGACATGAAGGGCAGGTCCTGCTTTTTCAGGCTTTGCAAATTCCTTTTACATTTTGCTGCATTAAGCAGATTTTCTAAGCACACACAGAATCTGTTTCGTACAAACCAGATTGACGTGTGTTCTCCCCCCATCCCAGTCCATCCTGAATACCCCCTGAACGCTCAGGACAACAGCTTTTTGGGGTGTGGCGTGAAGAGATGGGACGGAGACACTGATACAAAGGCCCAACAAGTGATGATAGAACAGTCTATGTGCAAGCCTTTTACAGGGAGACCTAACAGCCAACTCAGCAGTCCATGACGTGAACACCTGGAAAAGAACACACTGCTCTGCACCGAGACAGAAAAGCACCACGCTAGGGAGGGCAGAAAGGGACAGAACGGCGTTCCCTAAAGCTGAATGGCAGCTTTACTACTTGTCTGGCTTGAAACCTCCCAGCTGCGCCCTCCTCTTCCCAGCAGCCTCCTGGAAGCCCACGCTGGGCGCCCCGGGAGAGACTGGAACCTGGAAAAGGGGCCCCGGTACAGGGGACCTGCGTGCTCCAACGGGTAGTCCCGCCCCCCGGCTGTTCCCCGCTGCCCGGGGCGGCGGCGCGGGACTCACTGTGCTGGAAGCCGGGCCCCTGGTGCACGCCCTGCAGCAGCGTCAGGATCTCCCGCGCCGTCTGCTCCAGCGCCTGCACCACCTTCCGGATCTCCTGCGGGCACAGCGCGCCGTCAGCCCAGGCACCGCCCCGTCCCCTCCCGTGCCCGTTCCCGTCCCGCCCGCCCCGGCACCTCTCGGATGTCCTGGTCCTGGCCGAGCGCTCCCTGCAGCGCCGCGAACATCTCGCTCACCGACATGGTGCCGCCGCTTCCCGCCCACGGGGCCTTCGTACCGCTGGCGCGCGGCTGCCCCACGCACCGCCTGACCGCGCCGCGCCGGGCTGCCCCGAGCACCGCCTAAGCGGCCGAAGCAGCCAGGAATGGGCGGAGGGGCAGCTCGGGAGGGTGCCCAGAGAGGGCTGATGGCCCCGGCAGGCAGTTGGTCGCTCCCAGGGCGGGAGTTTGTCGCCCCGGCGGTGTTTCAGGCCGGCCTCCCGTGCGGGGAGGCCGGGCACAGTGAGGCTGCGCCAGGGCCTCTCCGCCCCGTTGCTGGGAGACGGCGTCTGGCCGCGCGGCGCCGGCGCGGGGGCAGTGACGCACTTCCGGCGGCCGCGCGGAGGCAGCATGGCGGCAGAGTCGGCCATGGCGGCAGAGGCGCCCGTGGCGCCCGTGGCGCCCGCGTCCGTGAAGGCGGCGCCGCTCCTGGCGCTGGAGCCACGGCTGCAGCGGCAGTTCCAGCAGAAGGTGCAGCGGGCCCGCACCAAGCGAGCGGCCAAGGTGAGCGGGGCGGCCCGGCGGGGCGGCGGCGGTGTGGCGAGTCCCGGCCCGGGCTGACGCGGTCGCTCTGTGCCCGCAGGAGGAGCTGACGCCGGGCGTGGTGTTCGTGGGGCATCTCCCGCGGGGCCTGTGCGAGCCGCAACTCCGCGAGTACTTCGGGCAGTTCGGGACGGTGACTCGGCTGCGGCTCTCCAGGAGTAAGAAGGTGAGGAGCGGCCCCGGCCGCTGCCCCGCGGCTGCGGCCCGTGCGGTACCGGAATGTGGCGGAGCGCTCGCAGCCGGCTGCCTGAGGTCGGGCCGGGCGGTCTCCGCGACCTCTGGGGCTCCTCCCTTGCCCAGCAAGGGCCTTGGGAACGCGCAGAGGCCGCAGCACCCTGAGGCCCTTGGGAGCCCCGCGTGGGACGCGGTGGGGCCGTGCCCGGACGGGCCGGGGCCGGGGGCTGTCTCCCACTGCGAGGCGGCTGGGCCGCGGCTCTTGAGGTCCTTTTTTCCGTAAGTAAATTCACTCCAGCGGGAAGTGCTGGAGTATGCCAGTTTAAGGTACAACGTGAAGTGCCACGATTCTGTTTTAACTTACTTGTTGTTTTGTGTTCGATAAATCTAATTTCTTCTCACTTCTGGGTTTGCTGTCACATTATAATACTACTGTATAAACATGGAACAGCACAACAGCAGCCAAGCAGGGTAGCTTTGTTTTTTTAACAAGTATGTATACTGGTGAGCAGTCTGTTTTGCGTGCAAATATGTATTTTACAAATAATGTCATACCAGTTTAGGACTAAATCTGCTGCTTTTCACAATTTCAGTGAACTTTCTGAACTTATTTGTGGTTAGCTGAGAATGGGCTATGACTTCGGAAGAATAAAATAAATTTAATAGAGCTCTTCAGGTACCAAAGCATTGTTTCAGGTTTCTCTCTCGTCACTCACAGACTGGATCCAGCAAAGGCTATGCATTTATGGAGTTTGAGTCTGATGATGTGGCCAAGATTGTTGCAGACACAATGAACAACTACCTGTTTTCTGAGAGACTGCTGAAGTGTAAGTATAAGCCGAATTATAAACCCTCAAGCATGCAAAGGAAACTTGTAGTTACTTCAGTTATCTTTTTCGACTGTGCATAGAATCTCAGGGTTTTTTTAATGAAGTTTTTTCCCAAAAGTATCTTCTGTGGGGCTGAGCTTTTCATCATGTGTAAAGAACATGCTCAGCAGCCTTTTGGTCACTACTGCTGTTTTTTTCTCGGGGCTGATATTGCTCTTAGTGTGATTGTGTAGCATGAAATCTCAGGGTACGGTTGGGTTTGGTGTAGAGACATAGAGTTCCTTTCATGTGGAAACTCCTTGGCATTTGTACCTGCTGCAGCTGTTGTCTGTAAGGTTTCACATAAGGGGCTTTTTGGATTAAAAGACTGATGAAATCACTGGCTTTCTCAGACTTGGTGACAGTAAAACTTCCTTTGTAAAGGATTATGAGTTACGTGTTGTTATAAAACAATTTCCTCTGATCTTTCTGGGTGAAACTGTTGAAGTGTTCCTTCCATCCATCCATCCATCCATCCATCCATCCATCCATCCATCCATCCATATCTCTTTCTGGCTGAGGATCCAGTGACCTTTTCTATGTTCCTAAATCGCTGCACCAGCACGGTGTTGTAGCCGTGAACGGTGTTGTGTGAGTGCCCTTGGTGGGAAGGGGAGCTCTGCTGTAACCCCATGTCCTGTGTTTGGTACAGGCCAGTTCATACCTCCTGAAAAGGTCCATGAAAACCTCTTCAAAGACTGTGACAAGATCTTTCGGAAGCCTTCTCAGCCGGCTGTCCGGCGGTACAACAGGATCCGCTCCCTCGTGGAGAAAGCCAGGATGACAAAGCGCCTGCTGCGGAAGGAGAGGCTTTTACGGAAGAAGCTGGCTGAGAAGGGCCTCGAGTATGACTTCCCAGGATTTGTAAGTTTGGCATCATTTCGATGAGTGTGTTAGGCAAGGTGTGTTTCTAGGGTTGTACTGAATATGTGGAAATCACGTGTTTTGTGTGGAACTGGCAAAAGCACTGGAGCCCCAGGGAGGCTCATGTGTGTTAGGAACTGTGTAGAAGCTGCAGGAATGCAGTGTGATGCTGTTGCTGGGCTGCACTTCATGTGCCTGTAGAGAAATAAATAAGTAACAGCAAAGGGGAGATGTTGCTTTTCTTCTGTTGGTACAAGCAGTTGGATATTCTGTGGTTTAATGCTGGAGTGCAGATCACCAAAGAGCAGAGGGGCTTTGCCCAAGCCCTGTGGGAGGCTTTGCCAGGGTGGGGGTTTGAAGGCAGGTCCCAAGACCAGAACTTCCATCCACAGCCCCTGCATGTTCCTCCTCTGCAGAGTGCTTGGGTCAAGTACTCGAGATGTAAGCACTTAATGCTGTTTAACATGGAGTGTTTTTAAAATGCATGGTAGCACCTTTTCTTGTGTTGCTTTGGGTGTTTTTGTTTAAACCAGATCACCTCTGTGGCAGTCAGTTTATTACTTTAAACCTATTTGCTGTAGCAAAGACTTTGTAGTTATGAAACAAAGGAACCTGTGAACTGCTAAATGTTGGCATCTTCACACAAGCATGTAGTGATCCGTCTGATCTGTCTTGTTTCCTAGGCTGCGCAGGCACTTTGCAAAAATAGAAAAAAAGTTAAAACATCCAAGAAATCAAAACTGAACATTTCTTTGAGCAGCCAGGTAAGACGGACCAGTCCTGGTGGTGTCCAGTACCACCATTCGCACTGGGGCAGTTGTTTAAAGGCTTCAGCTGGCACCTTCATACTGATATCAACACACAAAACCTTGACGTTGTTTGCTTGAGAGATGTTTGTGCCAGAAGTAGCTCCTTTGAGATGTATTAACACTCTTGAATGGGTGAGGGTGATTGAATGATTGAATCCTCGTGGTTCTTTCTCCTGTGGGAGCATTCAGCAGCAAAGGCTTCTGCTCAGCACGTTGTAACCAGCAGTGCCAGTCCCTCAGTGTGTCTGCTGTCAGCCTCTGCTGTTCAGCACTCCCTTGAGGCTGGGGAATGCAGGGTGCTGGGGACAGGCACCTGTACACCCCCTGCACCTGTGCTTTAAACTGAGATGACATGATCTCCTTGACGGAATCCTTCTGTTGGGCCACGTTACAGTGCCAGCCTGTTTGGATAAAAAGGAAGTTGGATTGTTAATACAGTCCAGTGCTGTCTGTCCCCATTTCCATACTGTGCTGTCCCTCCTACCCCATGCTCTCCAGGCATGGTATTTGGTGTTTTGGAAACAGATGCCAGGGAAAAGTAGCAGTAGGATGAAAAGGAAGTTCAGGTCATCAGGACTTAGATTTGGGATACTGATGGTCTAAAAAGTCTGTAAAGCATTAACATTTCTGTTCTGTTTCATGACTGCTGTGAGTTTGGGGGGGTGGGGATGTTTGTTTGGGGATTTTTACTGTTCCTGGATTTACTTGTAATAATTGGGGCATGGCTGGTTGTGAGGAAGACAGGATAACTAATACATTCTGTCATCTGAGCTCTGAGGACTTACTGAGGTAGTGGAGCTGGGATGTTTCAGCTCTGCTGTGAACTTGAATGTGGCATTTCTGTGTGCCAGTCTCAAATATACTCCCCCACCCCCTGCCCCGTTGCCCTGATTCTGTTCCACTTGACTTTTCTTGATGCTTTGAGTCAGGAAATACAAAGTTTAGAAAGCAAATGTGCATTACAACATGTTAGAAAATGGGAATTAATTTCCATTTGCCTTTCACATACACTTCTTTGAAGGTGACATTTCTGTCCACAGAAATAATGTCTACAAAAGTAGCTAGTTATAAAATGAAAACAGTTTTCTGAAGGAGAGCTGGGCTGAGCTGTCTTGTGGTAACACAGGGGCAGTGACAACTTCCTCTGGCAGATGGCTTTGCAGTGAACCCTGTTTTTCTGATCTCTTCAGGATCCTACTCCAGTCTGTACTCCAGCAGTGCTCGAGCGCCGGAAAGCTGCTCAGGTGGATGATGACACAGAGGATGATGAAGTAACTCTCAGGCTTCCCTCTGCCAGTGTTAAGAATGCTGTGCAGAGACCAAAGAAGCAGCCAAGGCAAAGACCAAGCCTGAAGAAACAGAAACAGACTTAAAATTTTTGTGGCTGTAGCCATATTCTTCTCAACTTATGGAGGTGGAGCTTCTGCTGGGTCTCCTGCCCTGGCTTGGTTCATCCTGCCTAGACTAGTTCAGTTTTCCTTAGGCAAGGATTCTGTTCACAAATCCTCTCCCTCTGGTTTAGCCATCAAGGGACCTGTGGTCTCTGCCTGTGAAGATTTTCTTGACTTTGTGCTCACAAGTGCCCGTGCTGTGACACAGCTACGGTTGTGCCAAAATCTTCAGTTAATTTTGTAACTCATTTTTTGGAAAGAAAATGTGAGGCTGTCCATTCAGAGCTTGCTAATGCAAGCAACTGTATCTTAAATTTATAATTAATGACAGGTTATTAAAAAAGTTACTGTTTTTCAACTTTCTTGGGTCTTGGTAATGGTTCTTCTGTTTAACAATGTCTGTGTTTTGTGTGAGTGCTCATATACTGACAGCAATTGAGGCTCTCGGGAAGATGCACCAATAATCAGAGCAGTCTGGGTTCTACTGGCAGTTCTGTTGTCCTTTGTCACTGCGTTTTAGTTTCACTGCCTGCATGAAACAAGGGTATCTTCTGCTCCAGGGGGTGATAAGCACATTGGAATACTGTAATACCCAGGAGTGCAAAGGCAGTAGTATGGGTTCAGTGTCAGCAGTAGTATGGGCTCTTAGAACTGAGCGTAGCTTTTTGTAATGCATTAAGATTCATTCTTGTTCCAACTAGCTTGTCATTGCAGATGGCAGATATCCAGTCCTGGCTGAACAGGCAGTTTGACTGTGCAGCTAGAATTTGGATTTTAATGCAAGTCTGAGATCTGTAGAAATCCCATTTTGGGTTCTGTGCACATACTTAGCCTTCATCTTTTGTTGTCTGAGATTAAACACTGTAATGCTGTTGGCTGCTGGTCAGGCTTGGCAGAAGATTTCAGAGGAAAGCCCAGGTGATAATAACCAGCTAGGTGGGTGGCTGGCACTAATTCCTTGGCTATTTTAAGACTTGAAGTCCTGCAGGGAAAAATTAATCTAAACCGTTGGCCTTGCTGATTCTGATCTATCTGGCCTGATCACTGGAATAATCGGGAGATCATAATGGCATTGTCTTGGTGTCTCAGATCATTCTCCTTTGCTGAGGAAGCCACTTGGGTGAGTGCATCTCTGTATCAAATGCTTGTCACCTTGGGCAGGCCAGGGGAATCTCTTCACCAGCCCAGTGGTCACGGACAGTCCTTGCCTTTTAATGGAAGTGTTGCTGCGTCCATCTGCAGGCTTCCTTCCCTCTGCGTTGTTTGATGAGAAACAGGCAGTGCCTGCACCCCAAACCGGTGGGAAATACGTGCTCAGCCAAGGTTTGAGATACACGTGATCACAGTGGTTGGCAGAAATTGCTTATCTGTTTGTATCTGATCTGCAGCTCTGGAAAAACTTCTACCTTGATGTCATACAGCAGAGAGCAGCAGAAAAGAAGCAAAATGCATCTGCCCAGAATAGACAGGTTTTTTTTGAAGTCCATGTTCCTGACTTTGTGTTGGGCACATAAAGATGGCTGTTGGGTCGGGATGAACAGAAATGTGGCTGCATTTCTCCTGGTGGGAGCTGAATCTCCTGACACCGGGCGGGGGCAGCACAGCTCAGCTGTGTGGACATGCCGCAGCACGACGGCTCCTGGGTTTGTGAGGAAACCCGTCTCTCCCGGCTGAGTGGAGTGAGCGGCTGCCTTGGTGTGGCTTGAGAATACATGAGAAACCTGATACTGATATTAAACAAAAATGCTAATTTCTGTGGTGCTGCCACAAGTGCTCCTTCCTAGGCTGCTGAGTTAAAGCTGCTCTTAAGGAAACTTTGTTTATCTAGAGTAACTTCTCTGGTGCAGTTCCACATTCCCCAAAGCCTGAGCATCTCCATTCCTGTGCTTCCCATTCTAATGCCTTGGCCTGCATTTTGAACCTGTAGTTGCTTTCTTCCCACTCTGCTTCTGTTGCTGTGCTCCTCTCTGTGCCCAGTGTTCTGCCCCTGCCTGTGTCCACTTTCTGCTTTCTTCCATGTTTGACTCAGTGGCTTCTTCTCATGCTGCTTGCAGTGCCAGTGCCGTCCTGTCTGGCTGCATGAGCTCCTGCATGTCCCTTGCATGAGGGACTTTGGCTTCTGCAGGTCTCTTGGAAAGGTTTGTGCCTTTAAGCTAAAACTCTGGCTGCTGCTGGCTCTCCAGAGTACATAGCGGTGCGAGCCTTGATGGGAAGACATTCAAGAAAACTGTGCTTACAATAAGGGTTGCTTCCTGCTGTAATTTTCCTTTCCCTTCCTTTTGTTTGTTCATCTTCCTTCAATTGAGATCAGCTAAGATGGCAGTTCTGAAAAGCAAGGAAGCAAAAGTCTGTGTTCTTTGAGGAAAGCACAACAATACCAGGCTACAGCAAGGAGCTCTCAGCAGAAGGGCAGCTTTTCTTGGTGATAGTTTCTGTTTTTAGGCTGCCTGTGTTATTAATATACTGCTGTCCAGGGAGATGTACATAAGCAGAAATTCAGACACCTGATACTTGCCAAACATAGTTTCCATAGCAAGTGGACAGATGTGCTGTGTCATGAGTTATGCCCCAGTCCCTGCACTGATTTTTATTTCTCATCCAGTCATTTGTTTGTTCATCTTGGACAAACACAAACCTTCTGGCCACTGATTTTAGGGCAGGCTCCAAGTTGTTTTTACTGGGATGCTAGGAGTGTTGGGGCTGTGGTTTCAAGGCATGACTTGCAAGTGCTCTGCCTTTCAGTTATGAATGACTTTGTGGAGTTGTTTTGCTGAACACTCATGCATGTACTACTGCTTTCAAGCTTGAGAAACTTAGGTGCAAGCCAAGGCTGCTAATTTACACTCATTTATTACAATTTCTCTGTTTTGCAGGAGGGAGCAGCGTTTAAGAGTGTTCACCATTTCCTGGCACATGAAGTACTGGAAGTAAAAGAAGAATGGGGGGTAGGGAGGGTGGGGGAGAAAAGCAGAATTGGCTGCAAGATAGAGGGGAGAAGGGAAAGATGAAACCAATGCTCACCTCTCAAGAAAAAGATATTGGTGAATGTGGCAGGGTTAGACTGCTCAAAATTAAAGATGCAGTGTTATGTTTTCCTACTTGTTTTGCCTGTTAGATGTGCTGTGGGATGCCCAGGCTGCACGGAACATGAGGAGTGTGCTGCCATCACAGTCCAAGTGCTGGTGCTTGCTCATGAGCCAAGTGAAGAAGGAGAGCAGGCTGGGCAAGTGACACTTGCTCTTGCCAGTACTAAGCCTGTTTGCTTGCATATCTGGCTTTGGAAATGGCTGCAGCCCCAGGGAGCAAGGCTAAAACCTGTCTGCAAATGGTTGCAAGGGAGGACTTGGGCATGGCTCTGAGGGCTGACATGCTCTCCTCTCCACATAATGCACCAGGGAGGCAGAGAGGAGCTCCAGCAAATTCCCCCTCTCCCAGCTTTCCTTTCAGAGTGCGGGCGTGTTTGGCTCTCACTTTGCTGTGCGATGCAGCTGGCCAGGGTGGGCTGTGCTGTGTGAGGTGCTGTGCACATCCCTGCCCTGGGCAGGGTGCTGCAGGGGAAAGCTGGGCGAGCAGGTAACAGGAGTACAGTGAATGTGATCTCCATTATGTGTTTTCCAGGAATATCCACAAATCCTCTTGGACCGGACTCCTTCATTGTCCAAGATGTTGTTCAAACACATCCTCTTTTCCTAGGTTTGCAATCTAAACTCCAAATTCTTGAAACATCTAACTCAAGGCACCAACAATCTGCACTTCTTAGCCAGAGATATGCTGGGGACCACCCGAGGGTGCTGCTGGAACGGTGGGGAGGCCATTCTGTGTGTCAGGCTGCTGCTGGCACTGCTAATGCAGGCACATCCCTTCTTGCCTGAGAGCAGCAGCTGTCAGAGCAAGCTGAGGAAGAGGTTAACTGTGTGAGTGAGAATTCCTAAAGTGAAACACTTTCTTCCATGCAGGGTGCAGCAAGACCTCTCATCACTTCTGCCACCCAGCATTAATTAAGCATACGGCAGGAACAGAGACCTTGGCTGTCCTGGGAGGCCTGGAGTAGTTACACACCTGCGTGTCTGCGGCCAGTAACCATGTGGCTCTCCTGTGCTGGGAAAGGAAAAGCTAGAGAGACGCTCCTACACAAGTCTTGGCTCTGATCAGGGAAGAAAATGCTGGTTTATAATTGTCTTCACACGTGTTGTTGAAGAGAGGCAGAACTGTGAGGACTAACTGTGGGACTGTAAGACAGCGAGGTAGGTGGCTGCAGTGAGCCACAGGCACGGGGGTCGCTCCCTTTCCCTGTCTGCCCATTTGATCCATCACGTGGAGTCTGGGGCTTGGCCTGGATCTGAAACTTGTTGTTTTAAAGAGCAGGAAGGAAAGAAACGAATAAATCCTGTTTTTATGATAGTGACTTTGGAAAGTCCTGTTCTTTTCTATGTGTTTTTCCAGTGCTGACTGAGAGGAGCCTTGGTGAGCAGGTGCAGACCTGGAAATTGGGCTGCTTGCTCTGCAGTGAGGCATTGCTGCCAGTTTCCCACAAGGGCTTGCACAAACTCCCAGTTCGCTTGTGTATTGGTTTTTTTAAAACAAGCAGGGAAGTAGAGTTACTTCTGTCAGGTTGGCTTCACAAGGCTGAGAGCATTGCAGCATTCTGAGGGTGAAGGCAGGACTTGCCTCTCTGCTGTGCTTGCTCAGTTACTGTTTCTCACACACAGCAGCCGTGCGGTGGGGAGTGAGCAGGGTCTGTGCCAGCTGTGCAGCGGCAGCAGCAAAGCTGCTTTGTCACCTGCAGTATTTTTATTTCTGTTGATGTGAGAGCTGGAAGGGCTCTGGTGTGGTTTTCAGGTGCTGGGCTGCATTTGCACATCTGCCTATTAGAAGAGGGCTGGGTTCATCTGCCCAGAAGTGATGGCAGAGGAAATGTAAGACAAATCTATAAAGTTTTCCTTCAGTTATCTCACACAAAGACATGATGTTTGTGGTTTATTAACAGGACAGTGCTTAAGGACTGTATCCTTAAAAACAAATGCCAGGTTTGGAGCTGCTGGAGCTTTGTGACTGGTCTGGCAGGAGCTATGCAAGTGCAAGGGACCAGTTTCAGAGGCAGTATGGATTCCTTTAAGGCAACCTTGTCTGTTGGTGTAATGTCAGTGCAGCCACCTCAGATGAATCACAGCCTAAGTTTTTATCCTGAGAACTACTACCTCAGCTTTTCTCCCCCATCAGCTCATAATTTTACAAGATGAAATCCTGCCATGTTGATATACAGTACAGAATCAACTAGTTGGTTGTTAAGACTCATTTGGAGTTGGTGATTTGGACATTTGGATTTGGGTGGGCTGTTTGCTGTGCTGCCATTAAATGTCAGCCCTCTCATTGCATTCTGCAAGAGCTTCCATTAATTTCAGTAGAAATCTGCATTTGGGGTGAAGGGTGACCTAATCTTTGAAAGGATCTTAATCCACTTAGCCTCTCTTGCAAAGCTCAGCATTTTTTCCTTGTCAGGAGCAGACTGCATTCCTAACCTTGATGTGTCACTTTCCAGTTGGCTTAATATTTGGGTGAGGATGGAAGGAAATGTTTTTCAAAGATTGAAAGAACCCATGCTGGTAAGGTATGTGCACATGTGATATGCAAGTATAAAAAAAAAAGGAGATATGAGCATAATTGTGTTTGGATGGTGGAAAAAGGATAAAATAATATCAGGGATGACTATAGAGAACAAGCACAAGAGGTAAATCCATTTGAAACAGTAAATGGGAAACTATGAGGGAAGCGGAAATGGGGGCGAATTGGTGTTTAATGTAAATTTAAGTGCAAGACAAAAATAGGACTCTTGTACGTTTGACCTGCAAATGTCTCTTCCCAGAGGCCTGACAGCAGCCAGGAAAAATACAGTCTCTGAGGCAAATATAAGACCCGGTGCCCATGCCTTGGTAAGACCAGAGGTGATCTTCCAGGCTACTGCATTAAATCTAGCACAGCTCAGAAAGCATGGAAAACTGTTGCCAGTAGCCTGGGTTCAGTTTTGGGGGGTTTCAGCTCAGGCTCTGGTCACAAAACAAAGAATGCCAAAATTAACACTAATTGGTACCTTCCTTGATTTTTGGTGAGGGAGAAGGAACCACTCCCTGCCTCCCTGGAGGCAGTCACTCCAGGTCAGGGGAAGAAGCCTGTGGGGATGTCGCACAGCTCACAGGACCTTCCTGCCAAGGGGAAATCTCAAATCCAACCCAATTCACGCGGCCTGAGGACTACCTGCTTTGTGCAGGATGTTTCTCCTTGGGTGGCCAAATGTCTGCAGGGAGTGAACACTCGCAGACGTGCCCATGTGCACACGATGGGCCTTGAAGCCATTTGCTCATTTCCCTTTAATCAAAACCTTCTGCTCTTGTGTTTTCTTTTCTGTTTGGTGACTGAAGCGAAGCTTCATATGCCTTCACGTGGGAGTTAAGTGGGTCAGTGGGATGCTTTGTTCGTGGTAGCTCTCACGTGGAAAAAGTCCGATGCAAAACGCTAAGGCTTGGCAGGAAAGTGCCAATTAAAGATAGCGGTGCGGGAGCACATTGTGTGAGCTGAAAGTGCTCAGATCTGGGGCTGTGACAACTGCCATGTGCAAAGCAAAGAATGAGGAATTATTAAATTTCACGTTGATCTGAAGTACTCGTGCTTTCTCTGCTTCAAGTGTTTGTTCTCACACAGTGTGGACGAGGAGTTTATTCCCTGTTTCCCAGGAAAGTGAGGGGTAGAAGAGGTGAGTCACATAGGGGGGCTTGTGCCAGAGTGGGACCAGCAGCACTCAGAAGTTGGGTACTTGGACTTCACCTCATGTTGGCCCATGGTATTTGTGCCAGCAGCAGTCCAGCCTTCTCCTCAGCACGGCACAAGGCTGTGCAGGTGATGTGTGCAGGAGATGTAAGTGCCAGGAGATGGCAAAGGGACAGTTGCATTGCTACATCGAGTCAAGTGAAGCTGTTCTCCCCCTTAGCCATGCAAGAATTCAAGTTGGGACAGCAAATAAAGGAACTGTGGCTTTCTAAGTTTGCATGGCAGCGTACTCAATTCTAGGGGGGCAACCCAGGGACAGCCAAGCTTTGACACTGCTGTCCTCTCTTGTTATGGACAGCTACATCATCATACTGTCATTCATAAATAAAAACATTTCTCCTTGAAGCGCTAGGCTCCCAGATTCCTGAGCAGATGTTGTGCAAAAGGGCCCTGAAGGAAAGGGGAAGAGCAGGTCATTCAGGTATAGTCAGTGTTTCTGCTGAAATAGACCCAGTCCATCCATCTTCTTCCCACTAGTTTTATTGATGTGTTTTTATTTGAAAGAGCAGTGTTGGTAATTGAAAGCTAGACTATCCTTACATTTCGTTATTTTAAAAAGCTTTCTGACTTTGCTTTGCCCTTACTTAGAGCTGTCTGTGCCCTTGCTGCAGATGTCCAAAAGTTCATCTCTTTTTTCACCTTGCAGATGGGCTGTGCATTGTTTTGCACGTGTGTAAGCACACAGCTCCTTGTGTCCAACCAGACCTTTCTCAACAAGCAGGGAACAGTGTATTTTGCAGGTGGACTGATTAGAGAGATACGTGCAGCTTCACTGGGAACAGTATCCTCTCAGGAGACTTTTCCGCTGCACTGGTCTCTTTGTTTAGGAGACAGGTAAGTAAATGGAGATCTTTCAGAAATGAGAGCATAGTAAAAAGTACTTTTCTTTAGTTATGTTATGGGTAAGGGTACTACCAAATGCCTGCTGTTGAGCCACTGGTAGTGAAGGCCTGGTAAAACAGCCTCATGTGATGGTAGCAGCTCCTCCAGTGGTTTCTTCAATTTCCTTCATTTAGAGAGTCCTCCCTGAACCCCAGGATGAATCCCCAAGGACTGCTTAGCAATAGCACAGTTGTTACCTAACAATAGCTTTGGAGAAGCTGAGTTATCCCTGCACACTGGATTCCATCCAGAAGCTTAGATCTGGTTGCCCTTGGGGTATCCTGCCATGCCTTGGTGGGTTTCCATTGGGAACTGTCGCAGGCGATGGATGTGCAGGTCTGTCACAGGTGTGCCAGAACTAATGCAGAGTGATGGCCCTGGGAGAGCTGAGGGGCTGCGCCGAGGAATTGAGAGCAGAATTAAAGAATACTGAGATTAATGTTAAGAAACCTAAAGGGCAAGAATCAGAACAATGCTTTCACCTCCTACTTTTAAAACGTTGGAAGAAAACCTGCAGGTTACAATGTACTTTGTGCTTCTTTTCCTAATGAAAACGAGGCTTATGTGACCAGGCTGTCTGCCTGCTTCTATTCAACTGTCAGGCTAACCCCCTCCTTCTTCCTTCTCGGTGTTTAGGGGGGAGGAAACAATCTCAAGTTTCATGAGAAATGGAAGAGAGAAATAATCATTGCCAGCCTCAGGGGAAGGCAGGAGGGAGCTCGGGCGTGGTGTGATCCCTTGTGATGGAAGGCTGCCCTTCCATCTGCACGTGGACACAGCCCTGGACTAACCCCACCGTGCCGCCCCTGTCCCCTTGGAGGGGAGTGGCACAGGACACACAAAGGAAGGTAGGGCTGCTGAGAGAGCGGGGCGGATTAGAGCGACAAAGAACACAGACCTGTGAGAAACCAGGCATCATTAGTGCTGCTGCTCATGGCACAGTTTGGCTGTCTTAATACATAGTCATAAACTGTTCTAAAAGTCTCTGCAGGGAGCAAGGAAACAGTCATGTAATAACAGGGAAAAAAATCCAAACATTAGAACTGATTAGGTGACAAATTTATTTCTGTGCAGAGACTTTACCTGCTTTAAAATAAAAACGTGTAGAAAACACATAGAGAAAGACCATGTCCACAATCTGCCAGTTGCACAATGAGGAAGCTTCTAAGTTTTGTGCAGTTGTTGTCCCCTGAAGTCTTGCAACAAAAGAAAGAATAAAAGCCACATTTTCTATGCAAGTTTTATCTAGGAGGGGAGAAAACAAATACTTTAACCTATGCCAGCTGCATTTCTCAGCATTTCTTTACAAAGCTTTAGGCTGCCAAACAGTGACTGTAGAATCACCAGAAGTAAGAATCTGTGAAAAAAGGGCAAACATACAATTATATCAGAAGGCAATTTTGGGAGATTTCCAAAGTAAATGCCTCTTTATTGTAATACTGAAGAGAATAAATTCACAGCAAATGTGTGATACACAATAAATAATAAATGTGTGATACAGAGTTACTGATTTCTTACTAAAACTAAACTAAATATTGTTTATCATAATTCACCTAACTTAGAACTATTCAGTTTTTATCTCATTTTCTTGCTCAAAATGAAATGTGGAGGTATTTTGGGAACAGAGAGAGAGCTATCTAGACTCTCTGAGAGAACTTTGCCTGTAGTTCTAGCAGATCCAGATGAAGTGGAACGATTGGTCCTTTATTAATGTACCCACGATCTCTGTCCTCAGCTGCTGTTGGGAGACTGCAAAACAGGAAAAGGGCGAACCACTGGAGGAGTCCTGTTTGCAGAGCTCCCCAACCAGGGAGGGAAAACACATGGGTTGTGCTTCCTCTGGGAGCAGATAGAGAATGAAATGGGGACTGGGTAGCCACAACAGGTGAAGCAGAGCTGTTGTGTCTCTATTGTGGGTAGTGCTTAGCCAGTTAGGGCTCTCAGGAGATTAGCTACTGCCTGGGGCTGAGAACCATGGTAATTTCTAAAGCTGGTTTGTAATCATCTCCTTTCAGTTTACTGAGAGCTGGCATCCTTTTAAGCACTAATATCCCCAGCTTTCTCTTGACATCTGTGCAGCCTGTTCCAGACTTTACATTCAGCCTGTGCTGATGGCTTCACCCAAAGCAGCAGTTAGGTATTGCTCTGGAACCTGATGGCAAAAAAGAACAAATTGGCAAATAGAAGATTATCTGGAGGGGGCTTGCCAAAAGTCATTGCTGTGCCACAGCCGTGAGCCAAGGAGAAGGGCATTATTATTTCACGAAGTTATGAATGAAAATCAATCATTTTTTCCCACATACAGCTCTCCCAAGTTTTGATGGCTCAGACTCCGTCCTCGTTGGGAGCTGCAGTGTTACGGAGGTCAGCTGCCTTCCGCAGCGCAGAGGACAAGGCCAGTGGTGGTTTGAGGGGACATGGAGGTTAATTCCCTGCAGCCAACAGGAGAAAAGCAGTCATGAGCCCAGGGAACAAGATGGTCAAATACATCTTGGTAAAGAGCTTCTGCACAGGGCATTCGTTTCCCAATCTCACCTCAGTTTTATAGTGGAAACACTGCAAATTGTTCCATGAAGGAGAAATAATTAGCTGCTTTTAAATGCAGCTTTTTAACTAAGGCTGTACAAAACAGAGAGACATGGAGCGGGTCCAGTGGAGGGCAACAAAGTGATTAGCACGTCTCTGGTATGAGAAAAGGCTGAGAGAATTGGGGCTGTTCAGCCTTGAGAAGAGATGACACATGGGACCTCATCCATGTGTATAAAAATCTAAAGGGGGATGTCAAGAGGATGGATCCAGGCTCTGCTCAGTGGTGCCCAGCAACAGAAGAGGCAATGGGCAATAACTGATGCACAGAAATTTCCACCTGAACATGAGGAAGAACTTCTTTACTGTGCAGTGGCCACGCACTGGAACAGCTTGCCCAGAGACAGTGTGGAGTTTCCCTCGCTCCANCAAAGTGATTAGCACATCTCTGATATGAGAAAAGGCTGAGAGAATTGGGGCTGTTCAGCCTTGAGAAGAGATGACACATGGGACCTCATCCATGTGTATAAAAATCTAAAGGGGGATGTCAAGAGGATGGATCCAGGCTCTGCTCAGTGGTGCCCAGCAACAGAAGAGGCAATGGGCAATAACTGATGCACAGAAATTTCCACCTGAACATGAGGAAGAACTTCTTTACTGTGCAGTGGCCACGCACTGGAACAGCTTGCCCAGAGACAGTGTGGAGTTTCCCTCGCTCCAGAGCTGTGCGGGCACAGTGCGGTGCCATGTGCTCTGGGACGGCCCTGCTGGAGCAGGGAGGTTGGACCGGGTGACCCGCTGTGGTCCCTTCCAGCCTGACGCGCTCTGTGATCCTGTGGAACAGTTTCCCTCCCCGGGGACTCCCTAAAGGAGGGCAGTGCGCGGGCACGGCCGCACGGCAGCACCGAGCCCTCACGCTCTCCGCGCGCAGTGCGGGGAATTCCTCTCAAAGCGTTGCGGCCTGTCCCCGGTCGGAGCAGCGGCCGGGGGCGCGGCAGTGCCTGGAGGCCGCTCAGCGGGGACGGGGCCGCGGCATTCCCGGGAACACGCGCGTCCGCGCTCCCCGGTCCGGCTCCCGGCGGGCGGGGTCGCCATGGCGACCGGGCGCGCGGTAAAGGCCCCCGCGCATGCGCACGGCGCGCGCTGACCTCACCGCGGTACCAGCGGCCGCAGGGCGGCGCC
>VXAZ01007005.1:1803018-1847535 GCA_013399875.1 Gymnorhina tibicen
CCTCGGCCCCCCGCCCTGGGGCCGCCGAGCACCGGCCGTGCGGGAGCGCGGGGCCGGGGCCGGGGCCGTGTCAGAGCAGGGAGTCCCGGCGAGGCTCCCCGCTGGAACGAGCAGCTCTGTGAAGGGAGGGAGGTGCGGCCGTGCTGCGCTCAGCGAGCAGCGCGGGGCTTTGCTAACGCTTGAGGCTGCTGTGCTCCCGAAAGCATCGTGTGGTTTGGGTGGGTTCAGCCCTTGCGCTTGGCCCCTTTGTGCACGTGCCGTGCTCTGCTTCGTTTATTTCTGGCAGCATTTTTAATGGAAGTTGGGTCAGAACTGGGGGTTTGCCCGAAGAGGTGGGTTGGTCATTAGAAAAACCGTGCAGAAATGCTTTAGAGGTGCTGGATCTGAGTACATAAAATGTAGTTGTGCGTGTTACAGGCCTGTGTGGGCTCTGCTTAAGATATTTTTAATGTTAAATGTCTGAAGATACTGGTGAGGAAGGGAAAGGCTGCCTCCTTCCCCAATACCCTGCACAACCGCTTGACAAGGTTGTGGGAAACTGAGGTAGGATAACAGGCTCAGGGTTGTTTGGGAAGCCTGTGGTGGAGTAGCGCAGAGGCTCCCCAGGTGTGTGGGTTGTTCTGACCGGTAGATTTCTCTGCCCCATGTGGACTTCCTTCGTAAGTCAGTGTTTAGTACAGGAGACTAGGGTTAAATAAAGTAGCATTTGCCAAGTCAGTGTTAATAGAGCAGTGATGTGGTCTACAGCCCAGCACTTCTGCCAGCATCAGAGACAAATAAGTCTTAGTCCAGTTTGCTGCTGAGCAGTGCAGCCCGTTTCTCTGCATCTTTTGAGCAGTTGCATCTCTTTTCTGTACTCCTCTTGATGCTACTTGGGCGCTGTTGAAGACAAATCAAAGTATTGTCACTTGATACCTGGAGACACAGATCCACCATTTAGAGCTTAGATTAGTTCTTGGAAAGGTGTTGGAAGTGCAAGTATTTGCTTCCATGTGGGATTCTGAATCGGATTCAAGAGGTTTGCAGCTGGAGGGGGATACATCCAGAATTTGCAATAGGAGTGAGCTTTCTCTTGAGTAAAGGACTACACCCAAGTGCAGGATGGAACTGCAGTACTGTCATATTCAGGATCTTCCTTGTCGTGGCAACACAGCTCGCTGTGTGGAACAAGCCTTTGTGCTGCAGTCCTGGGTTTGCAAGAGTCGAGCCTTTGCTTGTTTTCTCTGTTGAACTCTGTTAGTGGGACTGAAGCCTGGAAGTTACGAGAGGGACAGAAGAATGACATATTGCCATGGGCAATTCTCTCTGTATTTCATAGTCTTACTTGCTTAAATTTTTTTTTAATTGTTGCCAA
Source organism: Gymnorhina tibicen (assembly GCA_013399875.1). Classification (NCBI taxonomy): domain Eukaryota; kingdom Metazoa; phylum Chordata; class Aves; order Passeriformes; family Artamidae; genus Gymnorhina; species Gymnorhina tibicen. The sequence continues at coordinate 1,804,373 of VXAZ01007005.1, forward strand.
CATAAATAGATTTTTTTCATATTGATGCCTGCAACATTCCTATGAAGTCCTTAGAATTTGTCAAGCAGCTTCACAAGTTTCTGTTTCAAGAAGAAAAATGCCATGGAGTTATGCACTTCAGCCTTGCTTCACTTAGCTGGTAACAAGCGGTGTTAAAAGTGATAGAGCAGCAAGTTTTGGAGGTGGAAATGTTTCTCTGGTTCACATGATGTTCCCCAGAAGTACAGCTGGAGAGAGTGCCTGTGATTGAATGAGTTGGTCCTCCAGGCATCTTTGAAGTTTTATAGGAATCTTAAGTCTATGCTGCAACTTAGGTATTAAGAAAACCGTGTATTTAAACAGCAAAAGTCAAACTGAAATGATTTATCTGTTTCTCCCATGTTAATCAATCCTTCTCTACCCGTCAGGCAATTTGGTCAGGGCTGTTGGATGTTAGACAATGAGAGTTGACAGCAAGTCTGGCCACTTCTGTAATGGTTTACAACATCACAGAGGAGGATGAGGGCAAGATGTCCTCTACAGAGAAGCCCTCAACAATCTTTGTGTCGGGGACAGGTCAGAAGAAGTTTCAAGAGGCTGGACACGAAATGTTCAGATGGATAAAGTAGTGACCTTCCCTGCATGTACTTCACCATTTCAACATATATGTGGATTTTTGTGAGAGTAATGTGGCTTTGAAGCTTGTGGACTGCCATTACAGGTCCCTTCTGGCCTCAGATGACTTTGTATCAGGCTCATGTGTCACCCTGAGCGTCTCATTATCTCGGGCCTTGCCTAGACTAGGGCTGGAAATCTTGTTGGCGTGCCTGGATGAGGCTTGCTGCTGTTCACGCCTCCTTGGCTGGCAATTGTAATTGAAGCTTCTCCTGGATTCTGACAGCACCAGCGCACCTTGGAGCAGTGATTGCCAGTGCAGTGGAGAAAACGCTGGCAAGTATAGAAGGGTCTGTCACCTGAGTGAATAAAATAGACTGTCCTTGTCTATTAATTTCTTCAGACTGTGACTTAAGTACATTCTAAGCAGTCTGACTGTGAGGGAAGGGGTTTGCTTCTTTCCTTGATGGAGGTTGATGTGACAGTGATGTGCAGCATTAGCTTTACCTTGCTGTTTGATGGTGTCCACTTCGTGTTGCACTTTGCTCAGTTGCTCCATTTCCATCACTCTGTACAGTGTTGAAGTTTGCATTATGTGTTTCCTTAGAGCTCATTCAGTGATTTGGATCTTGTCCGTTGGACCAACCTGTTACCAGTTCTCAAAGCTATGCGAAAGCCTGACGTGAGCTGGTTATGAGCTTTGCACAGTGGGATACTGGGGAGCACGTGCATGTTCCTTGGCATTCTGCACTGCACTGGTGTCTGGCTCTGTCATACATGGGAGAGTTCACTTTCTCCTCTCTTTGGCAGCATTAGCACCCTTACACCTGAAAAAAAACACGCCACAAAACCCAAATGAACTGGATGGAGTTGTAACTGCTCAAGTTATAGAAGGGCAACAATTGGGTTTTGTCTGAGAGGCTGCAGGTGCTCCCCAAGAGATTTGATCTCAATTCATGGTTAGTGTTTGAGTTCATCTTGCTTCCTGTTCTGCCCTTTAATCAAATCTCTGCATGTTTGGCTCTGCAAGGAGGGAGATGTCCATTCTGCATCCAGAAACAAGTATGCCAAGTAGGAGCCACAAAATTAATTATTAGAGAAGCGTCATCATCATTAGTTTATTGTGAGTGGGAAGATGTAAAATCTCTAATTTGTTTCCACTGCCAGCAAGATAACAGACTAAACAGCCTGACCAGGCCAGTCCCTGATGCAGCATTTCAATATTTCAGGCTTAATCTGTGGCCCTTCCTTTACATTTTGCTTGTGTATGCTTTAGATTCCAAGATACTTCAGAAAGCCAAGTTGAACCAGCAGTAATTTGCTGAGGCAGAGATCTGATCAAAATAAAGTCAAATTTTGACAGGTGTTTCAAAGTGCTGCTGAGCAGAAGAGAGGAACTGCAGGTGTGTCTCTGGCTGTTACATGCAGGTGGTTTCGTAGGGCAGAAGTTCTCTTAACTGTTAATAAGGTTCAGCCCAATTCATGGCAGTGTCAAATAAAACCTCTTTCTGCTCCTTCTTGCCCTATGCTTCCTCCACCCACTGTTTTATATACCTTAAAGTGTCATGGTGGCTTTCTGCACTCCCCTGCTGCCTGTGTTGAGGGATTTCTTTTGCCGTCCACTTCTGTGTGGTTGCAAGTGTCAGGCTGAGTAGAATCTGCTTAAGCCTGAATGTAGAGGGTAACCCTCCTTCCCCTTCCTCCCCGGAGCTGAACTAATTCTAGGTGCTGGCTTCTAGTCCCTTGTCAGCAGCTGAAATCCTGCTGCTGCTGAGTTCTCTCCTTGGCCAAGAGTTTCCATGGCAGCCCTGGAGAACAAGGATAGGCAAAGACCCCTGTCTGGCCATGCAGAAAACTTGTGCTTAGAGTCATGGAAGAGAGATGGGCATTAGCTGGGAAGCCTGAAGAGAGACCAAGAAAATAACCTTTTTCTAAAACTGTTGACTTGCAAACTGCTGCTGTTGCATCCCACAGCCAGTGTCCCTTGAGGACTTGCACCCAAGGTTTGATCTTGTGTATTATTTTTCCGTTCCAACCTGTCATTTTACTATTAGCACTTGTCTCTCAAGTACTTCCTTCCGGGGTAGTTCTGGCTTGGACTTTTACACAAAAACTTTAATACTGTGTCACTAGCCAGTTAATTAGCAGTAGGAATAGCAAGGTCCTGGAGGACTGGAGTAAGAAATTTATGTCAAACACACTGCTCTCTTTAAAATTCAGTTATTCAGATCTTATACCAGCGTGTGATGGTAGCAGTTTTTTCTTTTCCCAAGGTGTTCTCTCACCCTCAGTTACCACTGCTGCTGGAGACTTGCTTTGCAGTGACTGGGGAAGGCACTGAATTCCCACCTTATACCTGCCTGTAAAACAGGAAGGTGGTATCATACTGCTTCTTTCTTCAAGTGATGTACACGAAGGAGATGCTTTCCATTTTCAGGACTGCCTAAATTAGTAATCGTAGCCCGAGGGACTTCAGTCACAATGCAAAGAGAGATTACAAGATTCAGGTGTTCTGTGAAGTCACTTGTCCTGCCAGCACACTGCAAGTGATGATGGGTCACTGCTCTAATTCTCAGTAGTGTTCTACTTCCAAACCTTGCTAAGCATTTTACTCACAGGGCTACAGGTGAAAGTCTATTCTTTTCTTCCCTTGTTTTTTTCCAGATGATCCAATATTGCTGCTGGATTGTGGAGGAGAGGGTTAGGACGTGACTGGAAAGTTTTGGTCTGCACTCCTAGTTGCTGTAGAAAAGGGGCTGATACCACTTCCATTCTTCTGGGATGCCACCACAGCCCCTTGGGGGGAACCTCACACACGCTCGGCTCAGACACCTTGCAGAGCTGAGCTGGAAGGTGTAGAGCCAGTGATGTATGGTTTGTGTGCCAGGGTCCCACAGTGTCAGAGCTGCAGTCTGCAGGCTCTGAGGTAAGGTTAGATCTCTAGAATGAGGGACAGGGAGGATATTTTCATACACATAAACCCAAAACTTGGGTACTGTTTATAGAATTAAGTGTGATGATAATAGTCGTGTCTCCCCCGCCACTGGTCCCATAAGCCCCTAATAAATTGCTTGTAGTATGTTACCTTGGAACCATGAACTGAGATGTCTACAAAAGGAAGTCCGCACAGAGCAGCTCCTGACATTGTAGGATTTTGAGCTGCATCTTGGCATTTGAACTGTTAAAAAGGAAGGAGACCTTGAAAGCTTGTCCTTGGTCTCATACAAAGTTAAAACCAAACTAATTTCAGAGAAGGGTTGTATTAGGGAAACACAAGATGTTACAGCTCATCTCATTTTCTACCCTACTCTGGAAGGGTTACTCCCCACTCTGCAAAGTGATTTCATTAGTGTAGGGTATTGGAGTCACATTGAGGTGACCTGCGAGTTGTCTTGATTTGCTGCAGCGTCATTACTGAGGAGATTTTTTTGAAGATTGTTGCATTGCTGAAATTGGTAGCTCTGTGTGAGGTGTTCAGTTACCCAGGCAGCAATGTAAACCTTTAGTGAAGGCATAAGAATTTCTGTTATCTGAAGCTTATCTCTCATCTTACCCAGTCTAGGCAATGCAACTTTCACAGCCAGCATCTGGCCTAGAAGGATTGTATATGGGGGAGGAGGCCACAGTTAGCTTAAGCCCTGGAAATCTTTCAGCTGTCTTCATTCAAGAAGTCTGCTTCAATTTTCCTGGTGGCAGTGGAGTTGTGCCCTGCTGTAGGTTGGTTACTGTCTGTGCTGGTGAATATGAACCCCTTAACAGACTCCAGGCAAGTTTGAAGACCAGCCAGTATTTAGCAGAATCCTAGCAAGCCTTCAGGCAGACCTGGCTCTTCGGAGGATGAGCTGCTTGTGGCAGTAGAGTTTTACAAACACTGCTTTAGAGTGGCCGGTGCTGTGGGAGGAGAAAGAAAGCCTCCTTTGAAGACCTTCCCGAAAAGAAACTATCCACCTAGGCAGTGCTTTGCTTATCAGCAGGGTTGGACTGAGAAGCGGTGGCACTGGCACTGTCTGAGGACAGTTAAAGTTACTGGATGGGGCGTGGAAGAAGTGCATCAAGTGCCGCCAGAGACACTTGGTACAGGGAGATAAGCACCGTGCTGTCCCGCCAGCTAATTAGACAAGCATGAGTTGTCAGTCTGGAAATCTAAGATACCATCTTTGGATTAGGGGGAGGCTCAAGTACAGGGCAACACTAATTACTGATTTAAAACAATCACAGTGATTGTGTAATATTCCCTGGCACTAAAGAAACATTATTGCCTACTTATGGATACAGGTGAACAATGGGGAGAACCCATCTGTCAGTTGCTGGGTGTTTCCTACAAACTCCCTTTGGCTCCAGAAAAATGTTGCTTTCTTCTTCAAGTAGGACGCTTGATATTATACTTGCCACCTCCTTCTCTCAGAGTTTGAAGAGTATGAACATTTTGAGCTGCTTTGTTCACAGCTACTTGCACACCCGAGGAAAGAGTAGGTTTGATTGAGTGCTTGGTGATTGTAAGACTTTGTAGAGGCCTGACACCAGTCCCCTCTGGGGAGGGTATAGCTGTACTGGTGGAAGCAAAAATAGAGAAGTGGACATGGCTCTGAGAACTTCCACCCACCCTTCCTGCAGAGCTGCAGTTTGACACTGCCTTGGTGATAAGATCTCCACTTTTGCAGCACATGGGTTCCAGCTGCTGTTCTAATAGCTCTGAACTTCTTGCCCAAGGGGCTTGGCTTGCAAAGCAAGTTAGTTATGTGTTTACACTGCCCACCTTGCAGAAGTGGTGAACTACTGCAGGTTGGATGCCTGGTTGCTTTATACTTGAAAAAATTGCTCCATTTGGCTAGGGTGGAGATGTCCTGAAGGATCAGAGTTCTTTGTTGTGGAAAGTCAAGGTCTGTTGAATATACCTTGAACTAATTTTAAACTGAAGTGACTATGCAGTTAGGTCCTGAGACCTGTGGAAGAAGGAGACTTGTTGGTACAATTGTGTTGCTGTGTTATTTCTACAGCTGTTGGGCTACAGCTAACCACCTACACAAAAAAAGGTGCCAAAGGAGTGTGGTCGTGTTTACAAGTTGGTTACAAATTAAGCTTACTGGCTGTAAGTCGAGAGATACCTTCAGAAAGATGACTGGAAGGAGCTGGTTATTGAGTGGCGCTGGCTCTTGCCTCCAGTGACTGCGAGCGGCAGCAAGAGGCTTGTCTCGGCATGCTTATGTCTGGAGCAGTTGTGTTGGAGTAGTTGTCTGGGGAGGTTATGGACTGCATTGACTTTTTAGCAAATGAAGATGACTGAAACATGACAAAGATGATAATCTGATGTCTAGAGCACAAGAGAGCGGAACATAATTTTTAAAGTCAAATAGCTATATTGGAAGAACTCCCAAGGATAGGCAGGACCCCAAGAGAGTAGTAGTGCATTTTTTATGTGCTTCAGGTTTCCTTCTTTGCAAGAGGAAGAAGATTCAGTATTTCCTTGTGAAGTTATCCTATGATAAAGTCTTACTTGAGAATTGCAAATCATGCACTTTCACTTAGTCTGAGGTCAGTGGTGTTTTCCTAAGTGCTGAAAAAAATCATTGACTTAGGTACTTGGTTTAATATTGCCACAACATCTTAGGTAATAAGTATTTACTTATTGCTGTTTGGATTAATTCATTCTATGTGTCGAGCCAGTTGCTTTGCTGTGAATTGTATCAGCTTTTATACTGTTATATGGTAGTATCTAAGCTGCATAAGTTTGGGCTGTTTGGTCTTTGTCAGCTTTCCCCTTTAAATTCATCATTTTGAGCTCCAAGGTGGCATTAGAAAAAACCTCTCTAAAGTGGCTTTCTGCTGGATAGCTGTTGATGGAAAATTTGGGTGTTACAAAGCACATAGTTTTGATGGCTTATTAATGAAACAGAACTTTTTTTCAGTGACAGAATTGGGGTAGATTTTTCTCTTGGATTATTTTGTCTATGTGTTGAGCCTAACTTCTCTCTTTGAGGGCAGACTATAAGGCTTTGAGGAGGATTAGAGAAAACCCTTGCTCTGGAACTTATGCTGGCAACCCGTCTCAAAACTTGCAGGAGCTCCAAACACAGGACCTGTGCCACTGAGTTATTAATTTTGAGTTCTGCAGGACTGTTCTTCTGTGGGAAGAGGTTGTACTCAACATCCCAGTCCAAAGTTGTTTATATCTTGTAACACTGACTACCCAAAAAGTCCAGGAACAGAAGTAGACCACTGGGGCTGAGATTGTGGCTTAGTGTTTTTCAAAGCTTGCTATGTGGGGAGCATCTGCCCAGATGATTGCAGACTTGAGGGATGCAGCAGCCATATGCTTCATTGTCTGAGAAGTTAATTTTTTTGTCAGCTTGGATCTTGTTTTTCTCAGGTGGTATTTTTTCCACTTCCTCCTGTGCGGAAGAGGGGAGTCAACAAACTTCCTAACATGTGTAGAAAAGCTTTTTAATTTTTTTCTTTTTTTTTGAGCAGTGCTACTTAAACACCTGTTAGCTGGTAGATGCAAGCCACATTGAGCTTTTCCTCTTGGCTTTCTATTACTGTTTTCCTCAGGATTCAAAGATGTTTCTGGCTCTTCTTCCCTCTATGCATTTGACAGCGGTGCCATAATGTATAGCAGATCTTCTTTAGACTAGAGTCCTCAAGGTTGTGGACAAATATGTTCTTCTGTAGTGCACCATGATTTTTATCCTATGCCTTCCTTCATGTGTTTAAAAAGCGAGGAACGTGGAGACAAATTTGTTTACAGTAGTTCGCTTTAAAGATTGTTTCTGTGCTTGTAGGCAGAGACTTACAAACTCTTCAATGAAAACCACATAGAAGACAGACCTGAAACTTTGAATGCTCGTTTCTCATGGCAGTATGGCCAGCTAATGGTTTCTGGACGTGTTGGGACTTGCCTGTGTGTGATGTTAATAAAAAATGGCTATTCTGTGGTAACTAGCACTCATTCACACCCTTCTGTAATCTGAATTTTCCAGTTTAAGCAAGTTCTGCATTTCCATTTTAAAAGCAGTTAAGACTTTCTTCACCACGTTCTATCCAGTTTAACAGAAGAGTCCCCTTTTGAACACATGTGCAGCTTCTGGAGTCCACAAACAAACTGCTCAGCTAACTTGAAGGGTTTCAGCTCGAATGTGGTAGCAGTTTAATGCCAGTTCCCTGTCCCTTCTCCAGTAGCTCCGTGCTAGTGAGGTGTACAGTGAAATGCTTCCCTACTATGTGAAAATCCTTCCATTGGATATTTAGACACTGCTGTGTGTAAGACTGTCTCCCATAACTGAAGTGTCTGCAGCGAAGAGCAAGACCAGCCTGTTCTGGAGGGCAGGGCAGAGGCCAGTATTCAAAGCTGCAGACAGGGAGTCTGCCGTGCTTGTACAATTGTGGAAGTGGCTCTGGTTTTGTGCCTGTGCTGCCATGGGAGTGATGCCATGTCATGAACATACTGGTTGAGGATGGGAAAGCTCAGAGTGCTTCTTTCAGATTTGGTGCTAAACTGACCAAGTGAGAAACTGTAGCATCAGTAGAAACTGCAATAAGAAAGGCAATGCTTCCTCCTAGTTTGGAATTTTCATTTAGAAAGAAAAGATGTGTTAAGAGTACTGACTGGAGGAAGTGTTGACCATTTTAGAATTTAAAATCAAATCCCTCTTGAGGTGACAAAATAGTGGGAATTTTGTGTGTCCTTGAGGTGGCTCACGTTGGGGTAGGGGTCACATGCAGTAATCTGTCACAGCACTAACTTAAAGCTTGAGGTGCAGTTGCAGCCAAGGCTTCCTTGCTGCTCTGGGGGTGAGTTTTTGCAGCAAGGAGGGAGCTTGGTGTACAGACACGAGCAATCCTTCTGGCTGAGGGTAGGGTTTGCCTGGCAGTTGATTGAGGTGAGTCCATGGGTGTACAGAACCAGTTGTGATCCCAATCAGCCAGCGGGGATTTGAACTGGCTGCCTGGAATGGAGGGCCCTGCACTCTGGTGACTCCTGCACAACCAGTGTGGGAAGCTGGGACACATGTGGCAATGCTTGTAGGGTTATGGAAGCTTAAGCCCTCAGAGCTGAATCTAGATGCCATGCTTGGTGGTGATAAGATGTGGCCAAGGAGGATGGGGGATGAGGTAATGAACTGAATAGTCTGCTAGTGCAAAGGGTGCTTCTGTTTCCAGGCTGGGGTTCTTGTGTGCATCTCATCTGCTGTCAGGTCCACTTTGTTTTATTAAGACTTTTGTGAAGGCTTTATTTGCTCAAACAGAAGGTATTTAGATTTGCTGCTCCAATGCTTCCAATTAGTGAACTTGTGCCTCCAGCTTCCTTCCAGTTGTTTATTGAACCAGGTGTCGGCTGCACAGCGTCTTCCCTTACTCTGAGCTTGACCTGCTTTCCTCATGTTGGCAGAAAAAGTAGGGCAGATTTCTAGCTTTGGGTATTATTAGCCAGGAAACAAAAAGACACCCTGGGTTTTTATCACCCCCTTCCTAAAAGAGCTAACCTGTGATGAGGGAGTGCTTCAGGAAGCACTATGGTGATGTCAGGAGCCCTGGTCTGTGGGAAGGGGGAGGACAGGCCCTTAGTCTGTTCCCTGGCTGTCTTGAAGGATTCATTTGGCTGCAGATGGAGGGACAAAAAAAAGTCCCTTAATGAAGTCTGTGGACAAGAGAGTTTCTAGGGTTCAGGAACATAACCAGAGCCCAAACATACAGTAATGTTTTAAATTTTTAAAAAATTTTTTTTCATAAGTCAAAAGCTTCTGAGGTGATACTGTGCCTCTGAGTGGCAGCAAAGTCTGGCCTGACCTTCTTTGTTGTGGCCTTGGTTGCCAGAACTGTGTTTAGAGTGTGCCAGTGAATGCTGTTTCCTTGACACGTGTAGTTGGGATGTAACAGAATTCAGCCTGGAAACAGCTTGAGCACCTAGTTTTTGAAAACTGATCATTTTACATTCCTGGAGCCCCGTGTTAGTGCTTTTATCTTGCTGACCAGCTGATGACATTGATTGCTGAAGGCCAACAGTCAAAACAGGATCCAGACCTCTTCCTGCTTTCACTTAAAGTAGATAGGTTTTCCTGGTGACCTGCTTTAGGATTTTATCCCCACCTTTTTGGGTGGATGGTGGCAGTTGCAATAATACTGGTTATTAATCAGCTGTTACTTTAGGCTGCAAATTTACAATCTGTCACTGAAACTTCTAGGGAACTGATGGGTAACTGCTATTGTAAAGAGTAACCAACGGTTTTTGTCCTGACCTACCTTGTTTGATTCCTTAAAATAGACCAATGCTGCTCTGGTATCTGACTTACCACAGCTTCGCAGCTGTATGTGAATAACCTATTTTGTGACATGCTTTCAATCTTTTTTTTTCTCCAGTCTTAATTTAACCTATAATACTGTTCTTTTTCATTTCTTTCAGAATGGACTGCTGAATTGGGATTTATTGCAGACTCAACTGTACAGCGCTGCTCGTTGCTTCATCTATTACTAGTTATTTAAATTGGACTTTTAATATCCTGCCAGCTGCTGTCCACACACACATGGTGCATTGTTGCCATTCTCAGAATTGCATCTTTGAAACCCAGGCCCTCAGTAACCTTCATCGAAGAAAGAGGCGACCTCCTGCGTACGTTTGTAGAGGGAGTTTTTGGCCCTGCTGCCCTCTGGCTTTCTGGCTGGTGCTGTATTTCTGAGACACTATGGAGCCCACTATGGAGTACTGCTTAGCGCAGGTGCTGCAGAAGGATGTTGGAAAGAGACTTCAGGTTGGCCAGGAATTGATAGATTATTTCTCAGATAAACAGAAGTCAGCTGATCTTGAACATGATCAGACTATGCTGGATAAAATGGTTGATGGACTGGCCACTTCTTGGGTAAATTCCAGCAATTATAAGGTAAGACTTTGTCATATGGAATGTGATTACTGTCAGAAGTTTTGATGTCAAGTGCTACTTGATCTAAATGAAAGCTGGATAGTAGACATTCTATTATACTGTTCTGTAAGCTGGTAATTACACTGAATCAGTGATTGTTGTTCCGTATCTTGGCAGGTGATAGCTGCTATGATATTGAGGACTCAAGGCAGTAAGAATTCAGTAAATGGTGTTTTAAGCACAAGTGCATTTACATTTGGTGTTCATAGTTTGTGATATCCTGGTTTCTTTGTGTACCTTGTTAGCTGGTGGCAGTCTTTGATCATGCCAGTAGTTAGCAATATTGATGATTTCCTGCCATACTAAAAGGTTTATAAAACTGGAAAAAGCATATATAAACTGCACTTGTTTTCATTGTCTTTAAACCTTGCTAGACTTCTTTTCCTTTTTTCTGTGGGCAACACAGTAGATCAATTGTACTTGGCTCAAGAAAGATAATGTTGTGCTTATGAGTCTTCTGTTGAATTTAACAGTGTTGAGATGAGTTGGTAGGACATGGAACTCCACTGCCTTGTTATCCCTATCATGTTCATCTCCCTACAGGTTTAGAGAGAAAGTCCTACCACAGCCATGTACTGTGGGAGTGGGAAGGGATTCTCAGCTGTGACTTGAAAACTCCTGTCCTGGTCTGTTCATGAGGCTCTCTAAGTCTAATATTAGAGTACTGAAGCTACTGTATGGGATATAATAATGTTCCTTTTTGATAAGTCCAGGAGAATCTGAGAGTGAAAGCTCCTACAGAGCTGAGCCTAAAGATATTTAATTGAGGATTGTACTGGAGTTCACACCTGTAGAAGTGAAGGAGGGACTGCCTGTATAGGCTGTAAATGCTCTGGAGCTCAACATGCTCAAATTAATTTAAATTATTTTTAACAGAAGTTTTGATGGGGAAGTGGTTGTGAGATTGCAGAGTGTTCTGCACAACTGCATTTCTTTCTCTTCGTTTTTGTCAACAGAAAACTGTTGTAGAAGCTGTTTGGCATGTAGGGGAAAAAAACCCCAAACACTAAAAACACAATCACCAAACCATGAAAGCTGATACGGTCTCAATAGAGGATCCATTCTGGTGGAGCACAGGAGGAAATTTTTAGTTTGCTGTTGTGAACAAGCAGTATATATGTAATTTTCTGATAGTATTGCATATTCTTATTGCCCCTTTTCTTGCTAACTGGTTTTCTCTTACAGACTTTCATGATTACTTTCATGATTCTCAGTGGAAGTTGTTCGGAAGCACAGTAAAATTGAAATTGTTACAAAATGTGCTATTTGCATGGATTTCATGAAGTGATGTGGATCACAGAGCTGTGCAGTGCTTTTCAATCCCAGTATCACACTTAGTTGCAGAATTTCTATTCAGATAACTTGCCTATTCGTCTTCCCAATCTTTTGTCTGTTGAACTACACACTTACAGTGATCTCTGTGGTATTCATTTTCCAGTAACAAACTGGTGGCACTTCTGTACTGCAGTGACTCTGTTCCAGGACTCATGCTGCTGAGCTGGCTGTTCATTAATGTGTGTGTTCTATAGATAGCATTTGCTGTGATTAATAAGTTCTAGTAAGCATAACAGAGACATGTCTCAGATGTCTGGAGGGTGTTTTCTCAGTGAATGAGTATAATAGGAGATGTGAAGCCTTTGAGTGGGGCAAGCTGACTATGTGGAGGTCAGTGATGTGATGAAGCCTGCTTCAGGATCCAGCCAAGGCTTAGTGCACCCTCTTACGCCAATCTCTTTCTTTTGTTTTAAGGCCTGCATCTGCGTTATCGTTGCCTTTTTTCCTGACTCCTTGTGGGGTGGGGGTTTGGAAGCTCAGCTTTGGTGTAAGAGAGCACAGGGGAGCTGGTGTCATTTGATCCAGTTCATGGATTAATGTGTCAACTTCAGGAGTGAAAGGCCAAGCATCACTGCCCTAGGACAGCCATCTGGAGAGCTAAACTGCAATGGTCTGGTCACAGTGGAAGAAGCTGAAATATTTGTAGTCTGTTTCTCTTCTCACCTCAGTCTCTTAATTTGAAAAATTATCAGCTTAAAACAAAGATTGAGGTCATCTGCATGATTTGAAATTTCCTAATACTTGAGTGATAAAGTGTGTGCTTTTAGAACAAGACTGAGTTTGGATAACAGACCCATTATCTTGGGACAGCATCCAGTTGATTCGTGGCTGCTGCCTGTCTAGGACTCCTCTAACTAAACGCTTGTGCTTGTATGTTATCACCGAGGAAACATCAGCGAAGCAGAGAAGTGACATCTCTAAGGCAAACCAGTTCAGTTTGGATTAAAAGGAGCTTGAACTGCTGATGAAATTGCACCTTTACAGGAAGGGCTCAAGCTGTCTCCCTCATTGGCATACAAGTTTGATCTGTGTATATCATGGCCATCATTGACCTTCTTAAGCTTTGCTGTTTTTCTGTACATTGTTGCTATATTTTCATGACACTATTTTGTGAAGTCCTTGACCTCAGCACCGTGACTGTAGACAATGGAGTCTTCTTTTTCAAGAGATTCAGGGGAAAAAAAGAATGATGGAGGGCAGAGATGCTTTTCTTTGCTTGGTGCTATCCCAAGTCTGTTAAAAACATCATGTGTAAAACATAGTGAGGCCTAAGATGCTTCTGATAGCACTCACTATTCTGAAACTCTTTTAACAAATGGTCTCGTGACCTGATCACTGCTTCCTGCTTTGTAACAGGCAGCTGCCTAAGGTGCAGAAGGCACTTGGATAGTTCAGGATGCTTCTTAAGTCAAGGAAACATAAAGGTGGTTATATGAAACAAGGCACTGAGATCCAGTGCAAAGCCATTTACATGTTTGCTCTTGCCAGGAGTGTGCTTGAACTGCACCCAACAGCCATTGCAGGCTTGAGTTTTCCCAGCAGTACTTACAGGTGTATAGAAGACAGAAGAATGGTGCAGAATGAAAAGATGAATTCTCTTTGTGAGCTCTCACTCCTCTTTGGAGCGCAATTGCTTAGAGCAGACAGCCTGTGTTTGTGTGGGCACTAGGAGTTGTGGGTTACACCAGTGAGGTTGGGCTGGGGAAGGTACTTCAGGATGCTGCAGACCAAAGAGGAATTCTGCCTCTGGTCTGTTTCTTCATTTTGTGCTTTGTTTGCTTGGTGTGTGGTCCTTCAGGATGGTGGTTCTGCTTGACTCCATTTCTTTCCCTGCTAAGGATAAAAGAGAGTTGTTTTGCTGAGCTTTGAATCTCCAAACAGTAACCAAGGCCTGCGCAGAGCTGTCTGTCTTGAGACACGAGGCAAAACAGCACAGCAGTGTCAGAGGCTTCAGCATGCCCCCTCAGGTTCACAATCCTATGGCAAGGGGAAAGAGCTGAAATCGTCAGTAATCCCTTGGTGAGCCATCTCGCTTTGAGCTGCTTCTGCAGTATTTAGTAATGCTGATGTTAAGTGTGCAGGATCTCCTGGCTCATCTGTGGCTGATGAGCCTTTCTCAGTACCCAAACCATGATGTTTCATATTAAGGTGTAATGTAAAGTGATATTTCCAGGATCTTAAAGTAGTTTTCAACCAGCCTGATATTCCTAGAGGTGAACTGAGAGTGTTTGGCAGTGACCTTCTCTTGCCTGCTTTTCCTCAACAGTATTGGGAGATGAGGTCTCTTGCACCTTTCTTTTCCCTGAGATCTGTTGCCTGTGCTGTTGGAGTTGAGGTTTCCAGGGGAAATAGCCCTTGTTATTGCAGGGTTTTTTTTAGACAAACATCCAAGAGCGAACTCGAAGATTGGTGGTGACAGAACCTTCAAGCAGGTCAGGGTCCAACATACTGAAGAGAGATTCTATTCAGTGTTTTCACACGTTGTAGAGTGGTAGGAGAGGCCAGTTTGAAGTGGAACTGGATGGAGGTTTCCAGTAAGGAATTGGATGAAGCTTTGTGTTTTTTTCATGCACTTTGGCAAGTAGTGGTTTTTTTTTGGTGCTGCACCGGTCTCACTGGCCACGGCTTGTTTTCCAAGGAGAGTTCCTCACTTTGTATGGGATGGTCCCTTTGTCCCAGTGCAGCTTGGACTGTGCGAGGCTCTGTGCCCAGCAGCCTGCAGGACTGGGTGTTGTCTCTGAGAGGCGAGTTGGGAACTGACATGGTTAACAGACCCCCGGGTCTGAGGACACATCCACAGCCTCCTGCTGTGCTGGTAGACTCAGTCTGTCAGGGCAGGGCTGTGTCCTGAGCTTTGTTTGCGTTCATGTATGCAGCACTTCAGATTTGATTTGTTTAGCTCCCAGCTGATTTTGTTACTGAGAGAGACATGCTCTTTAAAGTAAAATGTATGGTGAGATGTTAACGAGAATTTTTTTGATATGGTGAAATATTGCACGGATATTTTATTTCCCCTGACAAAATTCCTAATAGCATTAGAGAAAGCAGCCTTCCATTCTGATCTGTTTCTGAATATCAAGCATTACAAGAGCATGTTTCACTGAGTTAAAGAGAAATAAAACTTATATAAATTAGCTGGCTTTCTTAAACTGTGTATTGAATAATATTTTTTCTGCTTGCTAATTGAGGGGTAGAACAGATGGTGCAGGCTTAGTTTATAAGTGACATCCATTAGAGTTACTTAAGCTGATGAATGGTTGTTCACTATAAGCAACATTTGTTCTCTACACCATGTTTATTTTGGTTGAAATTCGGTAGAAGAAATTGTGATTTAAGAAATAATTACCATGTGTGGTTATGGGTTGATATGATAATTTGGTGAGTGTGTTTTGTTGAGTATTTAATGCATGGAGGAAAAGGATTTCACCATCTGGGGAAGAAAAAGAGACTTACAAAGCGTTTCCAAGCAGCTGCTGTTAGCTGCTGAGTTTTGAGCTGCTGGGGGTGCATGGAGATCAGTAATGTATACATTCATCTAGCACTTTCATACCTCTTTACCATGAAGCTGAAATTGCTAATAAATTAGTTTTGATGCACAAAAGGTATGAGAAAGGGACTATGGAGGAAAAGTGATCTTGAGATCTGGACTTGAGAGTAGAGCCTATTCCTTGCATATGCCCATATTGCAAGAGGTATCTTGGCAGAAACTGCTTTTGATGACTTCTCTTTTGGGGAGAAGAGTTACCTTAGGAAGGGCTAAAGACTCGTTTGGTTTGACTGCATTTGTGTAGTGTGCCTAGTCCTTATTTTTAGGCTTCTGTGCTGACATGCTCCTAATAGATGGGTTTTCCTGCCTTAAACTTATGGAAGAGCATAGTTGTGGCTCCAGGATATCCAGTTTACTGTAGTCATTGATGTTAATTGTCAGTCCAGCTGATCAGTTGTTTTTGTTCTGGCTCTAGTAGCTGGACCTGCCCTCCCAACACTTAACTACTCCGTGTGGTAACTTGATTGGATTATGGTGCAGCTCTCACCTCCATGGTATCAGTAGAGCTGGGAGTGCCACAGAGGGTGCAGTGCAGAACAGAAGATTGTAGCAGCTGGAATAGATGGAATTCAGTACTAGCTTCAGACCTTTGTATTCAGGGCAGGGGAAGAATTAACTGCTCTAGCAAGTCAGCATTTAGAACTTCCCTCTGGCTTTTTCTTCATACTTAAAAGGTGACAATGACTGCTGTGGCAGGAGGGATTGTCCTTTTCTGGCTGTGGTGGGAAGAACTCTAGTGGAGCAGTAATACTTTCTTGTTGTTTTATGCACAATGTGGATGTGCTACTGGTTGCATAAAACGGAAAGGTTTGTGAGCCTAAGTGTACCAAAGAACAGTATCTTTCAATTGTTTACCGAGGTATTATCAAATCAAAAATAAATAATGAGAACCTTCAGGATCTCAAGGGTGTGTGAAGAGTGGAGATGCAGTGTTGAAATAATTAGGACAGAAGTTTGTTTCCACAGTGGCACATTTCAAGGTCTGTGTAACCTCTTTTCCACTGGCTTTAGAGCTCAATATCCAAAACTCATTCATGAAATGGAGGGGAAAATAAGGCCATCCCTGAGAAGAAATGTAGCCTTTGCAAAGCAAAGTGTTTTTTCTTTTGGGTCAGCTGTTTCAGAAGTAGTTAAAGCCGGGAACAGAGTCCTCAGGCGTCCCAGAAGTGTCTGCAACACGGCAACCTTACAAACCCTAATGAGATGCTTTAAACCGAGAGTTTGACATGCAGTAAAACCCCTCCAACCGTTTTCATCTCTCTTGTTTCCACCAACGCAGCCTGAGTCTAATTGCAACACTTACATGGTGTTTAATTAAAAACAGTGTGATATCCTGTCTCTTGGTGGCTCATAGTAGATGGTAAGAAATAAATGGAAAAATGGGATACAAAGTAAAAGTCTCCCTTTCATACCACTCTGGCTTGTAGAGATTTGAGTCTCTGATTTTGTTTGCTGACCAAATTAAGTTCCCATAGGATGTTAGCGCTGGGACTAACAAATGTTGTCTGTGGCTGGTTTTTTTCTTGTTTGTTTGGTGTGTCAGTGTGGTTTTGTTTGGTGTTTTGCATTTTTGTGTGTGTGGTTTTGGTTTTGTTCGGTTTTTTTTGGTGTGTGTTTTTAGGGGGTGTTTTTTGTTGTTTTTTTTTTTGTTTGTTTGTTTGGGTGGTTTTTGTTTTTGTTTTGTTACATATGTTTTCTTTTGGGTGTTTGGTAGAGTGACTGCCTCAGCATTGGCAAGGTCGGCAGGCTCTACTTTGGGACTGGGAGTCTGGGTCAACACACAACAGACTGAAGCATTGTGGTTACTAAATTGAGAGGATAAAGCTATTCCTTTAATGCTGGTGTAGTGTTTCATTTGCAGCACTTCAGTGCTTGTCACCAGGGTTTATTAGAGGTCTAACAGAGTTAGCCAGCTCTCAGAAAACCTTGGTGTGTATTGCTTCACTGCAGGCTAAGGGTCACAGCTGAAGCATTGGTGGAAAAGGCAGATTATTGGGGATTTATTTTCATGGGATAAGGGTGTACTAATGCTATTGTAGAGTGCCTTATTGGGCCCTTCTGTGGCATGTGTTGTACAGTTCTAGTTGCCTGTCTGCAAGGAAGGAATTCAAGCTGGAACAGGTGCAGGGAAGGGCTAGTGGGGTGTTCAGGGTATTGGAGAGCCTGCCTAACCAGAGGAGACTGGAGGTTTGGCTTGTTTAGTTTACAGTATGAAGGCTGACAGGGAATATGACTGCTGTCTATAAATACATCAGAGGGGTGACCATCAGGGAGAGGAAAAAACTCTTAGATGTAAAGGGCAAGGTTAGCACAAGAACGAATGGGTATAAACTGGCTGTGAGTAAATTTAGGCTGCATGTCAGATGAAAGTTGCCTGCAGAAAGAACATTGGAAAACTCGTGGAGATAAATAGATAAGGACAAGACATTTGGTTTCAGGATAGATCTTGGGATGATTTTGAATAGTTTATGTACAGTGTAGAGGATTATGCAGAGTGATAGGGAAGTTTCATTTCAGTCCTTTGTGTGGTAGAACAGGTATGATACTGTGCCTGAAACTGCTTGAACACTTTAAGTAAAATATTTTAAAGAGTGTACTGCTTTTGGTCCTCAGAAATCTCAAAGTGACTTACAGAGACTGTTCATGTCATGCCTGTTACCTATGGAGTAAAATTAGCAGTCATTTATTTGCATGTGTGACCCATCACCCTTCACGTTTAGTAGGCAGCAGGGTGAGTAGGAGTGAATCCTCACTTTCCCTGACATGACCTGAATGGAAGGTTAGTGTCACTGCTGGATTTACCAGCACGTTGATTTCTTTGCTAGTCTCTAAATTGTTCAGTGGAGTTTTGTTGTTCTCTTGATGCTGAAAGAAGTGTTCATCAGCCCCCAGGGTCCTCCCACCAGCACCAACCTGTTAGCTTCTCCATTAAAAGTATGCACATTCTTCTGTGTCTTCTTTGTGGGATATTCCTTGAAGTTGTCTTAAAAGCTGTTCTTGTCTCACCCTTTGAATTTCCACATGAAAAAACTGTCTACTGAAAGTCCCACTGTCAGTGGGCTCTAGTTGCCTCTGACTTGGTCTAGCTTTAAGTCATTTTGTAAGCAGGGAAGTTGTATGGAGCCTCATTTCCTTTGCCTTTTTCTATGTAGATTTGCTGGTATCTCATGCTTTGGTTTTCCTCATGCTGAGGTCTGTGTTTCAGTGGAATCTCTTTTGGTTACTGTATTTGTAAGAGCATACAATCTTTGGTATCTGTTTTCCGTACCATATTAGGTTGAAGTTTGCTAAAATTGGCTAAAGAATTCAGAAGTTGGGGAGGAAAAAATATATGAGTGTTAGATCAACAATTTAATGATCGCTTCCTTAAAAATAGGACTGAAAAATGCCTGATAATACTTTTTTTTTTAACATTCCAGTGTGCTCTTAGCATTAAGTGCACCTATGGGTTTTTTTGGAGGACCAGCCCATGGGACTAGGTAGTCTGCTGCAGAGTTACCTTTGTGTTTCAGTTATGCATTTCTGGCTCTGGTGGCCCTCCTTTTTCAGCAGGTGCATTTTGGAACTGAAAGGTAACATTACCTGTATGGCAGTTGGATCAGCTCTTAGGATCACAGGGTAATTCAGGTTGCAAGGGCCTTTGGACTCGCCATCTAGTTTAATCCACCATATCACTATATGCTGTCAAGGCCCTAAAACTTGCTTCTTACTTGTTTTTTAGCAGAATTTATTAGCAGGTAAGTGCTGAGTGTCCCAGTGTCAGAGGTGCTTACATGAATTGACTCCTGTGTAAATGTTTTTGGGATGCCAGTGATGCCAGCAGTTTTGTGTGCTGAGTCACCCAGGGTACCAGTAACAGTTTAACTGAGGCTGAGGGTAGTCAGATTTGCCCTCCTGCTTGCCTTGCTCAGAGCTGCTGGCTGGAATTGTGCTTTGTGTGAGTGTATGAAGCTGCCTCATGTAATTGTATCCCATGGGTCGTCTGGTCTGTGGCCGTATCATTAAATGTGGGAGGGAACACAGTGGAGACATGTAGTCTCTGAATTTCTCCAAATGAATGTTGCCTCCCACAAATCATTCATTACTTTCTAGATGAGATCTATCGTTTTTTAACTAGGCAAAACCTACTGAGTTCCTCATTTGTGCTAAACATGGAACTTTAAAACGAAGCAGCATTTGAGTATTCAAGAATTGGAGCAAAGACTCCCAGTTATCAGACTGTGGAGAGCCTGGTAATTTTTTATAATGTGGCTGGGATTTTGGCCAGAGGAGAAAATGAGTAGGGTTGAATCTGCATTGTTTGTGAGAAGGAAAATTTTTATGGCTTCTAATGCTTTTTCATCTCCAAAAGTAACCTCCTGGGGAGAAGGTTGTGGAAATGATGAAAAATTGCACAGTAGAGCCCCATTCTGACATAGAACCATAGAATGGCTTGGGTTGGAAGGGACCTTAAACATCATCTGGTTCCAGCCCCCCTGCCACTGGATGGGACACCTTCCACTAGACCAGGGTGCTCAAAGCCTCCTCCAGCCTGGCCATGCCCTTCGTGTGGCAGCTCTGCTCCTACAGGCAGGATGTGCACACAAGCACAAAGGCTGGCAAGATTTCTGTGGGTGTGGAAGCACTGGGAGGTGAACTGTGGTGGTACCACTTTGCCAGTGTTAAGAGTGTTTGTGCCAGTCAGCTGGTAGTTGAGAACCTGGTAGTAGCAAATGGGAAACCTAAAGTTGCTTCAATTCAGCGTGTTATGAAATTACATTGTCTGAGTAATATCTGCATTTACTGTGAAATGTATATAAGAAATCAGCTCTTTGTGTTAATTTTCTTTGTGTCTGTTAGAACTATACTCCATTAAAAGACAGCAAGTTTGCCTTGTATTGCCATGACTCTCCATTTGACTAATACCAAGTGACATAGTTGTGTTGGGTCTAATTGGAAATCCTGCTGCAAATGGAGGCATCAGCGCTTGTGCAGTGACATGGAACAAATGTCTGCTTTTAACAGTTTGGGAGGACTTCGTGTCTCACTGCTGGAAGCTCAGCTAAAGGGTCACCGCTCGTTCAGTGCGGTACGGAGCTGGACGTTACAGGCTTTTACTGACGTACGCCCATCACCAAAGTTGTCTGATGGAGCCAGACCTGTTAATACTCCAATTTCTGTAATAGCTCTGTAAAGATAGACAGGTCTAGCTTTCACATTGGAATAAAAACTGTACCTGAGTTTTGGATGGAGTTCTGTTTGCTCATAGCTGATGAAGTCTGTACTGATGTACCACATTGTTTAACCCAATACTCCCTTATAAACTGTGTATTTGTGTGTGCTCTCATCTGTTCGGAGTGCTGTGGACAGAATGATCCTCATGCAGATACTGCAGTACACTGCTACTTTTGTAAGTTAACCCCTTGGAGAAGGCAGTTGTGTTCCTTGATTAACTCTGAGATGCTCAGAGGGGCACTGCAGTGTTGTATCCTGAGGCATGAAGGGTGCCATCGCTGTGCTGCTGTTGTGTGCATGGCTGAACTGCTTGACCTCCAAAAGGAATTTCTCACACAATGATTGGATGTGGTATGGAAAGCTGAAACTGCACACAGGTTTTAGGAGGTACATGCTCTTGCAGGTTGGAATATTTTGTCTGTCTGGCTAAAGCTTTTCTTCCAGGCCTGTATGGGTGGCTTTCCTGGTTTTCCTGTCCGCCTCTTCTACCTTCTTTCCCTTAGGTCTTTGGAAAGTTGTTAGCTGCATAATGTTGCTGGAATGTGAATAAGATATGTGAGTACATCTGCTTGTGAAAGACTACTTGCTTCAATCCTCATCAAGATCTGAACTTTCTTGTTGCCTTCAAAGAGCTCTGCTTCTTTCTTCATGTTGGTCAGGTCCCATTCTCTCCTTGCAGTTTCATCTGTTTCCTTCTGGAATTTCCTGTTCTATAAGCCCGCTAAAAGGTAATGAGAAGGTTTCCTAAGCAGGAGGGCATGTGTGGAGAAAAGTGCTGTGGTTCCTATTTGAAAAGTTGCACCTAAAGGCGATGTGATGGGAATTGGTACTACAGATGGATGGGAAGGCAGGAGCTGACATCTTGGACCAAATGACAGTGCTTTGAAGGTGGAGATACGAAACTTCAATTTTCAGAACAGCTAGAGAGGGATGGTGGTGTGAAAAGAAGGATCATCCATGAAAAAAGGTATCAGTGTAAGATAATTCCCTTACAGCGGTAGTGATACAAATGGGGCATATATTTGGGAAAGGTGGAAGGGAAAGGATATGTAATAGCAGAAAGGTGAGTTGCTGAGAACCATGTGAGAACTTCAGGCTGTTTAATACAGATGGCATAGGCTGGATTTTAGGTCTGCATGAAATACTGCAAGTTTAGAGACGTAGTAAACTTAAGAAATATCTTTCAGGTTTCTGTTAGGGAGAGATCTTAATTGAGTACTAGGTGCTAACATGATCTTTTCTCAGCTGTTGATCCTTCATTGTGCTATCACTGTGCCCCCCAGTATGTGGGGCTGATGCTAATTGATGGCTCTCTGATCAGCATTTCTGAGTTTTCTGGTGGCCATTTTCAGGAGGAAGTTGTGCATGAGAATTGTAGCAGAGTGTGCTGAAGCTGGACAAACACAAACGAGGTGGTAGCTCTGTTAAAAACTTAAGTCATGTGAAAGCTGGTGTGAGGGTGGCTTGCTGGCTTTTTGGTCTGTGGAAAGCAGGTTTCTTGTGACGTAGTAGTGAAGTTGTCTAGGTCCCATGGGCCCCATGGGCTCCCTGGTTCTTTCAGCTAACGTAAAGGAGGGAAATAAGGTGAAGGGAAAGTTGATTTAGACAGGAGAGCCAGGATAAATTGCTGGAATGTGTACTTTATGCTCCGTTTGGGTACTCCAGACTTTCATGTGGTGTTTTCTGTGTTTTAACTAGAATCCAAATTTATCACAATTGTTTTGCAGGAGTATGTTTTGTGACGATTCCAAGACTGTAGGTCAAACATCAATATAAGCCTGCTGAACTAGGCACAAGGGGTGGCTCGGGGGTCCTGCTGTTTTCATGTTCCCAGTCAAAGGGGCTCATTTGGTGCAGCTACAGCCCTCGAACACTGCTGAGCAAAGGCTGTGCTTTGGATGGGTGAGATGCGGAGTGAGAAAGCGTGGGGAGCTATGCAAGTGTCCATGTCTCAAAGAACCAGTTGTTGTGCAGACAGGTTAATGCTGGCAGTTCAAAAGGCCTGGATAAAGCCCTCTGGGAATCTGAGCAGGTGTACATGAGCCAGGAGCTTGGAGAAGAAAGGAGCTGCTGATCTGGGAAAAGATGGAGCTGTGGGGAAGGATGAGGGTGGGATAGACTCTGCTTTCCCTGTGGGAAGATATCCAGTGGTGACTCTCATGTGGCAGTCTGAGAGGAAGAGAGCAGAAGGAGAGATACTGGTGTGTCTTTTTAAATTGGGGTAAGGGAAGCACAGGCAAAGAGAAGAGGCCAAGGGCATGGTGTTCATCATGGTGTTTTAGATGGTGTTCATCAGGGCGGGAGTTGAGCCAGGAGAAACTTCTTGGATGTCAAGGCAATGCACTGAGCCTGTTTATCTTCCTCTGTTTACTTCATGGCTATCACCATTGAAGTCTGGCATCTTCAAACTTGGAGGATGGAAATGAAATGTGTTACTGGGGAGTTGTTTTCCGGGGATCAGAGGGGCACTTGTGATAAATGAGAGCAGCAGTTCTGGTAAGTGAATGTGTGCTAGGAAATGGCTCTACCGCCAAACTTGGCTGAGGAACAACTAAAACAAAAATGCTCTAAAAACTGCCTTTTTTAATCAGGAAAGGTGTGGTAGGGTTGGGACAATGGGAAGTCTGGAACTTAATTAAGAGCCAGATCCTTCTGCCACTAAAGTTGCAGAAACTCAAGTTGACCCCAGCTGCTGCAATGTGCCATGTGCAGGCTTTCCAGAGATGGGAGGTAATTTTGGATGAACACCACAGCTAATGTGGGGAAGATCTGTCTGTTTAGTTTTAGTTCTTCAAATGCTGTTAATAACATGCCTGTGTTACTTGTGTGCATGTTAATAAGGATTAATTTACATTTGGATTTTGTTTCTTATGGAGATTTTTTTCCTGGGAGACATTCCTTTGAGGCTTACCTTCAGTGATGGGTAATCGGGGGAGAACTAATCTTGTTTAGTCTTTGGTTACGGAATTCAGAGTTTGTGATTGAAATTTATGATTTTCCACTTCCACTATTTGAAGCTTTTGAATCTGTATTTCCATGTGATAGTTTCCGTGATTTTAGAGTAAAAGCACATTGACAGTTCTTTTTATAGTCAGTTATATGTGAATTTATATCAGGAATTTTGGCTTCTGTGCTAGTTACTTTGGTATTGTGTGAATGTGGCATCTTCTAAACATGCTGTTTTGTATAAAGCTTTTACACATTAGAAGATGGGGAAAAAAATCTTGGGCTATTACTGGTTTTTTGTACTGGCCTAGGAATGGATATGGGAACAACCCCAGCCCTCCTTGCTTCTTTGCACTCTGGCTGGAGCGCACCATTTTCGAACCTGTGAGCTCTCAGCCAGTTGGAACTTGGTTTATTGTTTAGGGAGCTATAAAAGATAACTCAAAGGAAGTGAGGCTGGTGTCTGTGGGCTTCCATTTGCTCTGTAGAGATCCACATCCTTATTAGAAAGTATGTAGATCACTGTATGTTTCAGAAGGCTGAAGACTATTGCTTGTGAATTGGGGGTGGGGAAGCCTTTTTTGGCAGATGACAAAAATGCTTATGTTTTCCTTCATTTTACAGTGGTGTATGCAACGTCTGTACGTATAACAAAAAATAAATCGTTGGTCATAATTCTTAGTTCTGATTTTCTTCCTTTATTTGATTTGAAGATCTTAAATCAGGTTAAATCCTAATGCTGTTCCAGAAGAAATACTTTTTTCATAGAAAATAATTGGTTTCAGTGCAGAAGGAACTGCTTGGGATTTCATGAACTGTATTACATGGGATATCAGATTAACTGATCTAATGAGGCCCTTCTGCCTCTAAAAATCTGTTACTGGTGCAAATAATGTAGGCTAAAGAGATCATAGTTTCTGCTGCCTGTATTCTTTAAAATAATGTAGCTTGGTGCTAGACAGATATTGTTCTTTTCAATCATTTTTTTCTTCTCTTGTCCTTGCTGTTTCCTTTGCACTTCCTAGATCAGTGGTGTGAGAAGGGTGGTTCCCTCTGCTTCCAGACAATGCTTGTTTTGACATCCTGAAATCTGCTCTTGGTTATTTTGGGGGAAATCTGCAATCTCATTTGACTTGAATAGAATCATTCTAGGTGTAAGCGTCTGAGGAGAGCAGCTGACTAACCAACATTACAAGCTGGATTGTTATTTGGAATTAAGGTTTCAGTCAGGGGAGCTGTCTTGTCCAGAACACTGGTTGCTTGGGTTCATGCTGGGTGATCAGTTGGGGGTTGTGTCATTGTATTGAAAGGGTTACTGTTCTGTAGCAAATACAAGAGCTGAGAGTGAGGTATTTGGAAAAGCTGATCAGCAGATACCTGGTTGTCCCAGGACCTGTGGTAGTGTCCACATTCTTGCAAGAACTTGAGGGTGCATCCTGCTCCTCTGAGGCTTGAGGCTTGGCAGGGAGGGAGATAAGGATTGAACCCACAAGCATTCTCTTTCTCACTGACAGGCTCAGTGTTTGTGGATGACATGCTTAACCTGCATATGGATATTGTTTTCATCTTTGTGCCTGTTTTGAATCTCTGCTGTTCAGTGCTCATTTTTGGAACAGTTGCATACCTGTGAGATGAATCTTGTTTTTTCCTTTTATCTAGCATCAAAAGATTAAAAGGAAACTTGAAAAGAAGCATACATGCTTTTATTTGACTTGCACAGCTAATTTTCTCCTTAATGCAGTGAGCTTCAACTTGCTGCTGAAAGCAAGTTTGTGCACATGCACCAGGAGTCTGCAAAGGGAGAGTCACAGGGAGATAAATGTTCAGTTCCTGGGGAGCTACAGATTCCGTTTCCTTATGCTCTTTTGTTAGTGATGAACAGTAGGTGATCTGTCCGCACTGTGGACAGCTGAGCCTCATGTCAGTCTTTGTCATTTTTTGGTGGGTCTCAGGCTGTGGTGGTGGCCCATGCCTTGTGTAGTGCCATCTTTCAGCAGGGGCTGTGTTTGTCCAGAGTATTTGGGTTGGACCATGGACTCCTTCAATAGAGATAATGCTATTTCATGCCTGATGTCTAAAGCTTTCACTAGAACTAATCTGTATAAAACTTCCTGAAAGTCCTGCTTGTTAGGAGGAACCTCCCTGCTTCTCCCCTGATCTTGCAAGATCTGATTTAGAAATATTTAGTGCATGATTTTGCTACATATACTGTAAATAGTTGGTTTGGAGGTTCACTGCTCTACTGATTGGCATAGTTAATGATATACATATCCTGAAAGTCTTTGATGCTGGATCAAAAGAAAATAAAATTATTTTGGAAGAATGAGATTAGTATAAATTTTTTAATTCTGTAGTGCATTTCATCTGAAAGTATCTGGAATTACTTTTCAGACCAACAAAATGGCTAAATCCATCATTGAAGCCTGCTGCTCCTACTTGCCTGAACGATAGATATGGCATAAATGTGTTGCTTTCTGTCAAGGGAATTTGACTGGTTTCAATATTGATGCTATGTTCTTTAGTCACCAGGCATTAAGGCCTGTGTTTGAGCCACATTAAGGCCTGTGAGATTGTATTTAGTTCCTAGTTCACAGATAAAGTAGCAAGGCCATACTACAGGGAAAATTTGGCAATGGTCTTGCAGCGTACTCTGCCTCCCTTCTGCCCTCTGAATGGGAAGGAAGCTGCTCTGAAGATTTAAGTTTACTTACTGCAACATTGGTAGAGGCTCATGTGGAGCTGTTCCCCCTCCCCTGATTGCTGTACTAGGAGTGCATTAGGTAGCTTGGCTTTGGGGGCACCCTGGTGCTCTACCCACCACAGCTCTGGCAGTCTGAGGCTTTTGCTTACCAGACTGTTCTGGAGCTTCCTTGGCCTGCGCTGGTGTGACTGAGCACAGAACCTGGTGTGCAGTACTGTCACAGGGAGAGGTACAGAACCACTGTTAGGAATACGCTTGTACCAGGCATGGTGGGAGGGAGACCTCCTCTGTCTGCGGGACTGAAATAGGCTGGCAGGCAAGGTGACTCCATAGTGAAGAGGAAATCCCTGGATATTTTTCACGCTCTTCATTTTCTGCCTTATGTTTCTATGAAGCTGTAAGTCACTCCCCAAAGTATGGAGGCTGCTCCACAAATTCCTGGTGAGAAGGATTCCTCACTGTGTGGAAGAGAGGCTGGGTGAGTTGCTTGCCAGCCTTGGCCCTTTCCGTGTAAAAACATGATTAAACTACTGCAGGTGGGTTTTGTGTGTGTCAGAAGATTACAATTACAAGTTAAAGACCATCTGTCTGGGTTGCTGAATGGTGATCAACTGAGTGGGAACTGGGTTTCTGCTGGTGTAAAGGTTTGCTGGGAAAGCAGGTGCCCTTGCAGGGATTAGCTCCAGGGGAAAAGGTGTTTTCTCTCTTGCTGCTATATGCAGGTGTTCTAGCTAATGCCACATGCAGATGCTTCTCGTTCCAGATTAATGATGCCTTGTTCCCCCTGGTCTCAAGGAAGTTGTTTAAAGAAGGGAGAAGTGTATTGACAGGATTCAGTTGCTGAGTCTGGTCTGTTTGCCCAGTTCCTCAAACCATCACTGTGAATTCACTTGGGAGCCATGGGAAGGGCTTAGTTGCTGCTGAGCTGGCAGCTCTAGCAGCAGGTAATTGCAATTGTGCCTCCAGTAATTTGGGCTCTTGGGAAATGACTGGAGGGCAGAACCTTGCTGTTCTCCCCTTCCCAAGCATATTGTATAGTCCAAGTCTGAAAGAAGAAAACTTCTCTTGCAGATCCTTGTCAACCAACCAGTACTGCTCCCAATCTGACCAGTGAAGGAGCTGTGTGGATTTTGTTTGGTGTCAGTAAGGGGAGAGTGATAGTGAAGAGTGGTTAATAGTGAAGAGGCTGCTATATTGACTCAGCTTGCAGGAAACCCTTCTCCTTCTCCACTGGGTGCTGGGGCTGTAAAAGAGAGGTGGTAGTGATAAAATCCAGGTCTGCACCACAACCAAGCTCTTCTGTGTAGGGAGTCAGAATAGCAGTCCAGTGTATTTGCAGGTGGCTCGTGAGACAATGCTTGAGATACCTTGTAGACACCAGCAGAGTTTTTGGGCTCATTTCTGTCCTGCTTGCAAGTGTTTGCAGGCAGCAAGGAGATGCAGCCCCTGCCTGTAGGAGGTCTTGCTCTGCTTAAAGGCTGCAAGAGAGGACATGGTTTGCAGCAGCAGTGCAGAGTGCCCTGCTTGGAAGTTGGTTGCCCATTTTGTTCATCTGTGTTCAGGGGAAAGCTCTGGAGAAAATTTGTTGAAGAGTTTCAGAAGTTGCATAAGAATTTTTAGGAAACCCTAACTGCAAGCTAGGCCATATTTTTCCTTGTGCTTTACGATCAATAGGCATCTCAATAACGCGATACGAGTTCTACGCATTACTGTGTAAGACTAGCCTGTAGTAACTAATGTGTTTTGGTGGTCTCTGCCTTTATGATATTCAGGCTACTCACAGAAGAAAAAAAATCTCCTGAGATAAGGTTTTGAAAGAAAGTTTCTATTTCCAGGTAACCTGGGCTGTTTAATACCCTCTCTTGTATGAAGAGCAGTGAGTCTGTTTGCAAGGGCTGGGAGCACAAGTTGTGAACCTCACATCTGGAGTCAGTGGAGGGGCAGGGCTTGTGCCTCATGCAGGAACTGGGCTGTTATGGACTTGGATTCAGTATATAGTGTCCAAGTGTATGAAGTCTTCCCTTCTTCCTGAGTCTCTTATCTGTTCTTTTGGGAAAATGTTTGTGCTTATTAAACTGAGGATACTGGCCCTTTGTAGTGATTTGAAAATGGGCATGGTGTCAAGACCTCTGAAGTTGAGGGAGGATGTCTAACTTAAGATCAGCTTGTTTCTTGCCCCTTCCAGAGCCAACAGCTAAGGAAGATGTGGTGGTTTTTAACTACATGGTGGTAAGACACTTTCTGTATGGTCTGGGAAATGGTGCAAATTTCTTTTTTGACACAGTTTCATGCAATTTAGTTTAAACTTCTCTCTAATGAGTAAAACACTGCTAGCCTGAAGTAAATTTTCTATTGCTTTGAGTGGCCTGGAGACTTTTTTACAAGGTTTAGCTCACTTAACGTGGCATAAATGGGTTCAATTTAATTGGGAAAGGGTTGGTCTGTGTGTTATTTTGGCTTTGGTAGCAGGTCTTGCAAAGCAGCACAACTGAATCATACTGACACAGAACCCAAGACAGAGCATGCTGAATATGCTAAGGTTGTTTCCTTTTCATGCAGAGTCCAGCATGTGTGTTTTGTGAAGTTAGATGTATGGGTGGTTAGAAAATTGTTCTGAAGAGCCAAAAATTTGTTAAGACCTATTGATGCTGTTGAATAATGAATGTCACAAATATAAGGAGTTTTACTGGGTCTTGGAGCAGCTCAGCATGATAGAATCCAAATGTCTCCTTGCATCTTACTTGCAG
This sequence comes from Gymnorhina tibicen, assembly GCA_013399875.1. Lineage (NCBI taxonomy): Eukaryota > Metazoa > Chordata > Aves > Passeriformes > Artamidae > Gymnorhina > Gymnorhina tibicen. Next base: position 1,833,368 of record VXAZ01007005.1, read on the forward strand.
TGAGCATGAAAGATCTTTAATGTTCTCTGAGCAAGCACTTCTCTAATACATTATTCCAAGAAATCTTAAGACGTACATGCTCCATATTTTTCAAAGCTTGGCTCAAAGTAAGTTTTGTCAAGAAGAAAACTGTATTTCTCTGTGTGTGTATAAGTTGGGGTCATTGGTGTAGAATTTGCTAAGGATCCTACAGGGGAAGAAAGGATGGATATGGTTTGAATTTCAGACATAGGAGAGGGAATCTAAGGTTCACTGTAGCCTTTATATACTTCATGGTTGTACAGTAATCTTGATTTAAGCCAGTATTGGAGAGTTTTATTAACCAGGGTGTCAACCTTACCCTGGGGAGTAACTTTTATTAGCCAGTGTAGTGTATTTCCACAGAGGATTGCGGGTCTATTACTCTGCCTTTTATTGTTCATAAAGGATGCGTACTAACTAATAACTTACATTGCTGATAATGTGTTTCTAATGGCAAGGAGGAAATTTTGAGGCTTTGCAGGTATTGTAATATAAGGGACTTCAGGAAATAGTCAAATCCAGTTTATTCACAGAAGACAAATGAATGTACCCGGATGTCTTCTGTCAGATATTTATCCAATCTATGCTTAAAATACATCCTTTGAAGATTTCACAGTCTCCCGAATTAGTTTGCTCCAGTGACCCTCTGCTCTGCATGTTTAATTTTCTTTCTAGCTAACCTAAGAGGATTTCCCTTTATCCTTCTCCTGGAGGATATGGGAAAAGATGATCACCACCTTTGTTCAAGTCCATGCCTAGCAAAATCTCTTCAGTGTGGTTTTCACTACAATTGTTAACATGTGCCAAATGAGGCTGGTAGTTTGTGCCTTGTTCTGCAGTCTGTTGGCAGAGCTTTGTCTGTGCTGCTGGATCTGGTGGGATTCTGGGAGGAGGGCACACTGCTCTTTTCATCCCAGAAAGGTGCTAAATAATTGTGGGGTAGAGAAGAACAAAACTTCTCTGCCTGTAGGTAGGTGTGCTCAAAGGCAGAGGCCTTGCTTATGCCTCCTTTTCACTGAGCGGTCACGTGCCCTTGGAGGTGTAACATCTTCATTATTTAATGAAGATCTAAAGGAATCTTTAGCCATTTTATGGTAGCTGCTGTGGTTTGCAGCTCCAGTTCTGTAGCAGTGTCATTAACAAAGAGGTGGGGGGAGATGTGGGATGAAGCTTTAAAGGCGTTGTCGTGGGCAGAGACAGTTTTTGTAATCTCTAGAAAGGCACAGCATGTGGCAGGGAAAAGAGCACGCTGGCAGATGGGGTGAGTGCAGCTACAGTCATACCAAGGAGACACTGTTGTGAGGCTTTCATGCTGTGGCAGACAAGTGGGTCACAATGTTGATATGTCACTCTGACTGGGAACTTCTGCTGTGATAAAAATGTGATGATACGAATTAAGGGCATTTCTGGGAAGGGCACCTGTAGAAGAGGTAGTATTGATCTGTGTGCATGGAGAATTTTGCCCTTGGAGACACAGGGTTCAAGCCAGTCTCCTCTGGATGAACTTGCATGTACAGCCTGAAAAGCTACAGTGGAGAAGAGAAACGGTCTTGGAGGCTGCAGCGGAAGTGTCTTGTACAAGTCAGCTGGCCTGTAGTTTCCCTTGGTGGTCACCCTGCTTACAGAGTGTCTTACAGTTATCTGTACGTTCTGATGTACGTGGCCCTACAGGTGGGTGGTGTTAATGGTGCTTTGGTTTGCGACTGTGTCTCTTTAATGCTCGTAGTCTTTCCTGTCCATTCCTTGGTGGAGCTCCTTTTTTTGCTCTTCCTGGTTAGCTTTGCAGCCTGAGGAAAAGCTTGCCTTTCACGGGCACTGTGGCTGCATTGCAGTGTGCTGCTGTAGTGAGGGCTTGCAAGAAGCAAGCAATGGCTTTTAAGCTTGCCTCAGAAGAAGTTCTTGAGCTGGTGAGCAGAAAACTGGTTTGACTTATGCAGCTCTTCTCTAACTTGGTGAGGAGGGAGAGCTGTGTCTGTCAGCTCCCTGCTGAGCATGGCTGGTGTTGGGCTTGCTCTTTGCTCAGTGTGGCTGTGAGGCAGCTGTGGCCAGACCCACATCTCCTGTGTGGGGGAAGAGGCTCTGACTGAAGGCTTTGGAGGGCAGACTTGGGAGACCGATCCTACCTCTGCTACAACAACTCTGTTTTGTGGTGCTCAGAGTCAACTGGGAGCGCAACAGTTCCTTTCCATAAAGTCAGAGAATTCCTTCAAGTTCTTGCAGAGACGGTGTAGGCTGGAAGGGTGCTGTTTGCCTGCATGCTGCTTTATACAGGTGGAAGGAACAATAAAACAAGTGATGGTGTTGATTACTGTTACATGCCTTCTCAAACCCTCCTAAGGAGGGATTTGGGATTGCTTTCCATGGCTATTTTTCCTGGGACCTTGTATTTCTTGCTCGGGAGAAGTATAATACAAGGGAGGTGTTAATGCTGCCGAATCTTGACTCCTAGTCCTAATTATCTAGTGATCAAGAAGGATTTTATGGAAAAATACTATAACTGCATTAACCTGCCTCGCAAAATAAAGTTTTCACTATCTTGGATTATTTATTGAGTCACTTAAAGAAACCATCAAAGCCCATGTAAGGTCAGCACATAATTGGGCAACTCTTCAAAGAGCATGTGATCTCCTTAGCAGACTGAAGTAGCTTAGTAGCTAAAAATCTGTTTCTGGAATTGTTTTTTCCCTACCCAGTGGAATTTAGGTGACTTTTTTAAGGTCTGAATTAAGTCATTAAAAGGAGAGAAATGTGCAGTGACTGCTGATTGCCCTGTCCTGTTTCTGGAGAGAATGTGAGTGCAGATAGGTGGCTCAAGGTTCTGGTTTTGTGCTAGTCTGATGGGTCAGAATCTGGCCTGTAGCAGCTAATCCAAATTCCTTACCTTTGGCTGGTGAAAATGTCAAGATATACAGGCCTTGCAGTGGTTTCTGCTCTATCTCTTGAAGTTCTTTTTTTAAAAGAAAGAGTTAATGAAGAATCTGTGCTTTGTTTCTGTGTTGCTTTGTGGTTGTGGCATCTTCTTTGATGTATGAATTCGGAGACAAGAAACAGAATGTATATGTGCACACTCAAGTTCTCAGTCCTTTGAAAGATGGAGGAGAAATCTCTTTAAATGGTGATGTGAATGTATGAGTAGGTCTGCGTGGATATTTTTTTCTTGCATGTATAGATCTTAGACTGAACTACATTTGTTACTGAACTGCATGCTGGCACAGTCCCAACACTGCAGGCAGATGTGTATGAAGAAGCCAAATAATACTTCTTTCCAACATACAGTACTGCTAGACCTCAGTATGACAAGTTTATGATAATAATAATGCTCTGTAGTTCCAGATGATGATATGAAAATTCATGAAAAACACTACCTTGTATTTCCTGTCTTGCTATGGTGCAGGAAAGCACTATTAACCTACAGGAGGAAAAGGATGAAGGGCAAGAAGAGGCATAATTAATTGTAGCTGTATCTGCTTCTGAATCAGTTTGGGGTGTTGATTTTGTGGAAGATTTAGCAACTTACCTGCTTGACTTCTCTTACAATGTGTGTTCTTAAGAAAAAGCAGCCACTTGATCTCTAACCTGTACTACAGGCAGTATTATCTGGAAAGCATGTTATGTTTCTTTGTGTTATCCTTGGGCATTGTCATATTTTAAATCCTCTAAATTATGTTTTCTAGCCTGACATAGTTACTATCTGTGAAACTCAATCTCCGATTCAGCTGAAATAGCCTCTGTGCCATAGACTGCAAGAGACTTGCCAGCAGCAATCTCCTCCTTCCTAAATCACATTGCCACTGACAGACTGATAGAGAAATAGTAATTGAAGCCTATCGCTGTGTGACTTTGAAGTTTTTACTTTTATCAGATGATGTCAAGTTAAAACCTCCTGGATAAATGAACCAAAAGCCCAATACCATTTCTTTGCTGAAAAGAATGTATCAGTTCCTGCTATGACTGGCAGTATTTGAACTTGATATGTGTGTGTATCTTGCTCCCTGATCCGTGTTGCAGATTCTTTATTAACGTCTTGAAACGCTGTTGGAAGTTGAGGATTGTCATGGGTCAGATCACGTAGCTGGAGTCTTTGGGGACTACAAATTGTTGCCTGGCTTATACTACTGTACCTAGAGAAGGATTAAGAAAATAAGTTTTTCTGTTTCACAGTCTGTCAGTGGGGTCTTACAGGTGGTGACACAGAACTCATTAAACCTGTTTTTGAATTGACAGAGCTACTTCTAACTAGAATATATAAAACTGTTGCAGTTTTTAATGACAAGTTGAAATCAGTTACAGCTGAAGATATGTTAAGAATCAAGTAAAACAAAACACTTTCTCTAGAAATGTGGTCTGATTGATCTAATTTGAGCAGTTCGGTAGAGATGGTGTTTAACTAATTGGCCTTTGGAGATAACTTCTCACCTGAATTTATTGGTGAGCCCCATTCTTATGCTAAAAGTAAAGAGTCAGTGTTTCATTTAACTCAGTTTGGAATGTGCAGTAAGGCTGACTGGGATGGGAGGAAGCAGTCTGGCATCCTTTTCATGTCAGGTTAACAATGGCACACTATCACATCCAGCATTCTGTCTGTCTTGTTTCAGAATTCACAAGACATCAGGTTTTGGAGTTCTGAGAGTCACCGTGCTTTCCCATCTGTGTGAAAGTTGTTGCTTTATTTAAAACAAAAAATAATACTAATGGGACACTTCAGTTTGGAATAGGTGTCTCAAAGGAAATAAACCACTTTTGAAGTTAAAGGAGCAGGAAGGCTTACATAACTTCCAACCTGTATGAATAAAAAGAGATGAGATGGTGTAGAATGAAGAGTTTTCAAAGGTATGGAGGGCACATTTTTACAGGTATAATTCCCTCTGGGTGATGCATATTTCAGTTAGGGCTGCTATCTAATTTGTGCTGTAGAAATTTCCACCAAGTCTCCCTTAAAATCTCTTGGAGACAAAAATAAGTAAGTAAATCCATCTTTGAGTGTATGTGTGATGACCACGGGGGACAGCTGAGTCTCAAGTAGCCTGTTCCTTGGCAAATTACAAATATTTGTGTTTGTTTCATAAAACCTGTTGATTTTAACTAGAAGGAAGCATCTGGAAAATTGTTCCTTTTCTTCTCTGAGGTGAAATGTGACTCTAATTCTGCAGGTTGCATTTACTCTTCTTCAAAATTGCTTTTCAGTGTTGCTTCAAGATTTTGCAGTGTTGGGGTACAAAACCTGCTCCCTCCCCCTGAAACATGACACAGTGCCTTTTACTGAGTTATATTACATTAAGTTTCTGCATTTTATAAAGATATGCTGTGCTATTAACTGCTTGCATTAATATATAGCATATCCTGTTCAGCAGAAAGCAAAAAGGCTGATCTTGTTAGCAAGCGTCCAGTGAGAACAAACTTCTGAGAAAAAATAACAGAATTACAAAACAAGGCATCAGTCTTCTAAAAGCATGAAAAAAAAGGTTGCTTGATTCAGCTTAGCCATTGTTATGTTGAAAATAATGATAAGAGTTGTAAAGGAGAGAAAAATGTAGTGAAAGCATTGTGAAAGGTGGGTAGAGCCTGTCCAGGAGGTACCTGCTTGGTCTGGCTGAGCTGCCCGGGGGTGTCAGCTCTTTGTGTACCTGTGCCGAACCCTGAGCGGCTTCTTTTGTTACACTTATGGCTTCTGTTCCTCTGATCTATTTCAGTTCTAAAGAGTTGCATTTAAGATAATTAGTCCAAGAACTAATTATTTAGTTGAACACTTAATTAATACCTTTTTTGTATTAATCCAAAAGAATTTGTGGAAACCTCTTAAAGTGAGGGATGCTTGTTTGTGTAGCTGTGGCACTAGAGCATTGATAGGAGCTATTTGCCTGACTTGTTTAAATATGTTTCTAGAGCTGGATATAGAAGCCAAAATGTATGTGGTTTGTCCCTATAATTTTCCAATTGTTTTTCCACTTGTGCTGTCAGCTGCTCATATGGCTTGTTCTTTTCCCTTAGTAAAATGCTGGCTCCTTCAAGCAGTGCAGGATGCAGAATCCCCTCTCTTCCCTTGAGTTGTTTGTGGTTGGTTTTTTTTTTGGTTGGTTTGTTTTGGTTTGGCTGAGGTTTTGTGGGGTTTTTTCTGGTTTTGATTTATTGGGGATGTGGGGGGTTTTGTTGTTTGTTTCTTTGGGGGTTTTTTTGTCTGTAAAGTGCCTGCATTTGAACAGGTCTGGAGACAGGATTGCTTCAGCCATGGGAACAGACATGGAACAGGCACTTGAGCTGTCTTACCAGTGTCAGCCCATCCATGTGTCCCAAGCTGAATCGTGAACCAGTGATTGCCAGGTTGTTCACCTGCTCCGCTGTGGCTGGGCTTCCCAGGTGCCATTTGCAGGAGTTTTTCACAGCAGTGATTTCCAACACGACTACAGTAGCCAGTAAAATCTCTTCAGGCAGGTTTTGTTGAAAAGTTGTTCCATGGTGACAACTGTCACCTCTTTCAGATCTGGAATGTAAGGTGAGTTAGTTGATGAGGAGTGTTTTTTGTATGGAATTGGGTTTTCCAGACAGCTTGTTAGAAAAGCCACAAGTACAGAGCTGAGCCACAGTGGGACTGCACAGCGCTTGGTGCACGTGGTGTTTGCTCCAGAGCAGTTCTGCAGATATTGCCAAGGCAGGAAAACTACCCTTGGTGTGTGCAGGTGTCCTGGACCCTGGATACTTGTGGATAGGTAGCCTGCCTGAGACTGCAAAGCCTTCTCGGGTTCCTGACCACATGCCAGGCACCCATGTGGCCCGAGGGCGTGCCCTGATTTAGATGCATTGTGCTTCACTATGCTGTCATATAATTGAGTATCTGTTGGACACAACTAAAAAGGCGTCTGTTTTCAGTCTGAGGGAGGAAAACAGATGTTCTATTCTCTTGTGAGAGCTCGCAGTGATGCATCAGCTGTTGCTCCAGATCTCAATGATGACAGCCAAAAAGGCAAAGGGAAAGACACACAGGTCAAAAGGAGTTGAGGAGAGCAGCATTAAATAATTTTTATTTCCTGTGTGTTAAGTGACATGTGGGGTTTGGTTCTGAAGCATGTGGAAAGCATTACCCTCTAAGCTAGAATTAGCTTTTAAATGGGCAGGGACAGAATCTTTTTTCATTGGTTTCCTAGACCAGATAGATCAAAGTCTTGGAAGAGATCTAACTGCCAAAAGTTAAAAGATACTAAAAATGATGCCGGAATTGATCAAGAACTGTGCTACGAGCTGGATGTAAGACATAGTTGCAAGAGGCATGCAGGGGCTACAGAGTGGTTGGAACTGCTGAGCCAAAAGCTGTGTAAGAAGGTCTGCAGGGTGCTAGGCCTGGGCCAGTGGTGTCACTTCAGTCAAATGTCCCTGCCACTTGCAGGATCACACAGTGGCTCAAGCACAGAGTGCACGCTGACAGCTGCCCAGCTTGCAGATGGGCACTGGTACAGATGTGGTGATGTGAGGTCTGGTTCCACCTGCATAGGCACACTCGGGTGAGCAGGTCAGCACTGGGACTGTCCCCTTCTGTGTTCTCGTGGTGCTGTTTTTTCTGGAATCCTGGTTCTAGCTGGACTATAGCACTGATGGTAAGCCTCTGGAAGTTTTCCCTTGAAGTTGTTTGACGTGAATTGAAACCCAGCAATTAATTACCTTGGAGAGGGAGTAAGGGGGAATGGCAAAAGAAGAAACAGTGTAGTCAACAGCTTAAGTCAGTAGCTCTCAAGTCTTCACTGACCTTACTGAACAGTAAGCTGTGGGAAGCATCACTCTTGCTGTATGCGTTGTGCTGGATCTTGTGGCTGCTGTACGTGCTGGGTTAAATCTAGCTCAGCTGCACACCTCAGTGGTGTAGAAGAGACTGGAAAGTATTTTAACCCATGTCTTTAAGGGTCATCCTCTGGGCTTTTTCCTGAATAGGTCAGAAAGAGGATGGGTAGGATTCTGGCTGAATTGATGCCTTCTTCTGTGGAGGCAGCATTCCTTCTTCCCACCTCTCGCCCCTTTCTCTACCTAGCACCCATCTCTTCACTTTCCTGGGCTGTTGTGTCTTTCTGTGGCTGACAAAGGCATCTTGAACCTTTCTTCTTTTCTGAGTGGAGTTCTTAATTGTTTTGCCATTAGGCTGTTGCTGATTGTGTCTGGAGACACTTTCAAAGGTGTAGGTCTGTGTGGTACATGCTGAGCAGGCAGTCTGTGCAGGGTGGGAGGTGACGTGAAAGCTTTAGGTCTTAGGGTGTTTCCACCCTAAGTTTTACAAAGACTTAGTGGTCTAACTAACTAACTTTAGTTAGTTTTACAAAGACTGTGGCTACTGAAAATGCTATTGCATTCTTAATGCATGTGTTCCTTTCTTCCCAAACAAGGCAAGAACAAAGCTTCATTAACTACGATCTAGCAAGAGCTGTCAGCATCTAACAAGTGTCCTGCTCAAGTCGGCTGCTGCCTACTCCTCACCACAGTGGCTGCTCTGCCTCCGTGATAGATCCCTAGCTTTTTTTACATTGCCAGCAGCTGGTGGGACTTGGCTGTGTCTGCACCTCTTTGGTGCCCTCCTCGTGAGGCTGTCCATGCATCCTGTCATCATTGCATTGCAGTATTGCTGTTCCTCGTAAAAGCTGGTGTTGAATGGTGTAATCTGGAAGTGCAGATGTTCAGAAGCTTGGGAACTAGTGATCAAGGGGAGTATCTGGATATTTGAACATCCTCACAGTTCACACTAGACTTTGTGAGCCCTAAGGGAGCAGAAGATTGTTGATTATCTGCTAGGTTGTGTGCTTGCCTTGTGTTTTTCTAGATGCTGTCTAAACCCTCAGAAACACTTCTGTTCCAATTTTAAAATGTGCTGAGCTTTTTCTATTCCTGTAGTATTAGAGATGAAGTTGGGGTCAGTGCTTCTGTGCTAGGAGCTTTTGAGGTGCTCCAGCTAATATGGTTCTGCCTCCAGGCAGATTCCCAGTGTGATTTCTCACTTGCTCTGTGCACTGTAGCAGCCTTTTGCTGCTAATGGAGGGGAAGGCAAGGTTATTAGCTAAAGCAGCCTGGTCTGTTAATAAGGCACATCACTGTGCTGGCAATTGATTAGTTGCCATAATAAAGGCTTTCCATTTTCCTATGAAAAACGAAACAGGGCAATGCAATGGTCTTTTTCTTTTCCTTGCCATATTCTTTTTGCTTTTCTGTAATAGCACTCATTGTATGAGGCTTCATTATGCCTTGAGCTCTGAGATGCAACTAGTCACTAAAGCTACAAGGATGTAGTGGTCCTGATCCCAGGGCAAGTGCTCACAGAGCTATATTCATTTTTCCTTCTTGGCCGAGGACCTGGCTGTAAGTGCTCAGCTGGGGGCAATGGAAATGTATGGAATAGTGGCAGTGTTTGTGACTAAGATACTTAACTGCTTTGTGGTGAGGAACCAAAGGCAATAGCAGTTGGTAGTGCAGGTGTTTTGTTTTGATGTTGTTTCATGTGAAGACACTAAGCATTAAGTGCGGCCATGCAGGTATCCATAGCTGTAACGTGCTGCATAAGCAGGACCACCTTTCTGAAACAGTGCTGCTGCTGCTGTTTTTCCAGCAGTGTTTGGGGTAATTGAGATGTGAAAGCGTGAAGTAAGTTGTAACTCTGCTTTCAACTGCAAAATCTCCTGTTGTATTACCATGAGTGCTGCTTCCCTGGAGACTGAGCGGACTGTAGTTTTGTGTCAGTGGTGATTTACCTGCCGTGCTCTCTGGAGCTTTGACCTTGGTCAAGGTAGAAAAGCCTCCTGTACTCCACAGCAGTGACTCTGCACCTTGTGCTTCCCTCCATGTCCTTTGGAGAGAGCCCAGTGGCTGCTCCTCACCATATGCAACCACTCAAGGACCAGTTCAGAATCCTTGCAAAACAGGGTGAATTACTTCTTCTTTGGAGCTCCCCCCTTCAATTCCCATGAGCAGAGCAGGGTAGGGAGCAGTGTGACTGAGGGCTGACTTGGTCCAGCTCTTTCACCTGGGACATACGTGTCAGCTCTTCTGCAAGCAGAAGACCGCATTTCAGGGTGATTGTGTTCTTTTAAGCATCACCCTGTTAGTCTTTGTGGAATTTTTGTAGTGATAACTTTTTGCTCTGTGGTGCATTTCCTTAAACTGCTTTGAATTTCTCATGGGTTCCAGCTTTTAGATCAAGAGACAACCAAGGGGCTTTTGTTGGCTTTTTTTACTGGATCCAGAAGATAGTTATTGGAATTTTTTGCTTTTGCACAGGAAAGGTGCCCTTGTGTCCTAACAGTAGTGGTAAAAATACATCTCTGTAGTGATCATTTCTGACAACCTTTTCTTAATACTTTCCAACATTTAAATTACCTTAGTTCTCTTGGAATTTATTTCACTGTAGAACTATGCATTTTTTACAGAGTTGCTCGTCTGTTACCAGGCTTGTAAATGAAGAAGAACTTTCAATAACCAGGTTTTTGCTTATTTTACAAGTGCTGGTGGTTTCATTGGGTGTTTTGGTTCTCCTAATTCCATCAGGGAATTTGAGGATTTTAAAGGTGATGTCTGCGACAGAATGGATGGTATCTCATCAATCTAGAGAAAGAACCCAAGAATATATATTTTAAAGTTTTCCCCCATTCAGCTCTTTGACCATAGCTTGTAGTCATGCCAGTAAAACCAGTTGTGCTACTGTTGCTGCCTTTTTGTTTGCTGGTGTTGGTTTTGCAAATTGTGTTGTACAAAAAAACTTACCATCTGTGTCCGTGTGAGGATTGTTGGGCTGGGGAGATGGACTCATGCTTCCAGTGATCCTGCCTTGGAACATGGAATATTAACTCTTGGAATGGCAGAAGGAGAGTGAGTCTTCCAGAGTGGATGTGGTTATAGCTGTGTGCAGGTGCGATACAGCAGTCAGCATTTCAGAAGCTGACTCCATGTTTCTCTCTCTGCCAGGACTTTGGTTACTGCTTGCTGACCCAAAATACTTGATTTCAAAACTAAATTTGCCAATATCATCTAACTTCAGCTTGGTCTTGAGTGCCCAGTTCAGTTGCAGTGGATGTTTCATGTCACAAGGAATTAGAACTGATCCCTCTGATCAGCGCTGATCAGACCAGCAGTGATGTAAGCCATCAGTGCTTGCCTTGGGCTTCTCAGTGTGTAATTTGAAGTGTTCTCCTTTTTTCAAAAGTATATTAAATTTACTCAAAGCATGCAAGCACTTCTCCAAGTTTTTGCTTATGAATCCAAAAGATTATTTAGCAAGTGTTCAAAAAAATCCTCGTTGAATACTCTTGCAATTCTTTTTATTCATATTGAGATTTAGAAGTCTTGTCTTCCATTTCCCATCCCTTCTCCAAGAAAAACCTCTCAGACAGACTTCAAAGTGAAATAGCTAAGCTATGTCACCAGTGGTGGCGATCAGCATATTGAAGCAGCATGAAGCAAGCTGGTGTCACAGCTGGTGTAGAAGCTCTCTCCAGCATTCCTGTTTAGGTCCCAAGCTGCCAGGCTTGGGAAGATTCAGCAGGATGCCAGCAGAGTGCAGCGACTTTGTAGGGATGTACTGCTCAGTCCACTGCTGTTTCCCTGCAAGATGGGGGATGAAGGTTCATGCAGTAGCCACCACATCCCTGCTGTGGCATGGTGTGGTGAGTGGAGGGAAGGGCTCGTCTCTCCCCCACCCCGTTCATGCAGGCTGTCAGGGTAGCCTGAGGCTGTGATTCACTGTGGTCACTTTGTGCTGAATCAGCTGCTGCTGGATTGTGCAGCTTCTTTACCCTTTTATGGGAGTGTGTTTAGGTGTGTCTTGTTTTAAACTGGATGGATTTATTTGTCTGCCACGCTTGGTGACCACATACTGCTGGAGCAGATGATGGTGGGCTGTGTCTGCTCTCTGATATGGGAAGCTGCCTGCAGGTCTTTCCACTCCACCCAGATTAAAGGACAGATGCTTTGAGTTGTTTTTGTTTACCTCTGAAAAAAAGTATTGTCTGCATTGGGAAAGGCTGTGTTGCATCCTGGAAACTAACAAGAGACATCTTTACTGGGAGTGATGACCTGGCAGTTGGAGAGAGGCAGGAGGAGGGTTTGCTGACAGCCCTTGGCACCTACAGAAAGTGCTCTGAGACAAGACAAAGCAGCAGCAGATGCCAAATGAGCTGAATACTGGGTGGCACAACTTGCTTTATTGACTGGCTTGGGGAACCTCAGGAGTCAAATGAGCAAAGAGGCAGAGCCTCAGGCCGAGGGCTGTCATTCTCTTTCTGATTCTGAGATCACTCTTTTGGGGGCCTCTGTAAATAAGATGCTAAAAGATCTGTGCTGATGTAAAGGTCTGGAGTAGCTCTGTAGTTACCAGCATTGCAGCATTATCTGGAATTTCGGATGAAGAGCTGCCCTTCCTATGCCTTGGTGTGGAGCTGTGCCCACCACCTGGCTTCCCTGGGGGGAGAGGCCTGCTTCGGGATCACAGCAGAGGGGTGGCTGCTGACAGGGCCCGTCACTGCTCCCTGTGTGACAGTCTCCCTGCTCCTGAGGTTCCTCCTGGACCTTGGTGCATGTTAATTCAGTTAATACTGTTTCAGCAGTGAAGGGGTGGGCTCTTCAGTGCAGTCAGTCCAATGCATCCAGGACTGGAATTCAATTAATTCTTTGTTCGTTTGCCAGCCATGCCCTCGGTTGTCTGTTATCTGTCTGTAGCGGATCTGTTGACTCTGTCAATCCATACGTGATTTCTGCTTTCTACCTCTGACCTTCTGAGGCAGGTGTCACATTGGGGTTGATAAATTAATCCGGCATAGCTGGGAATAACATCTGTTCACCCCAATTGCTGTTTCCTCAATAGCTGTCCAAGCACCACTGTAATCATTGTGCTAATTAACTCCCCATTTTTATAAGAACAACAGCAAAAAGTCGTGCAAGGCTTAGCTCATCCTCCTGGCCTCATCCTGGGGGTGAACTGCAGGGTATGTTTGCACTGTGCATGTGTTTCCTTTCATGTTTGAGCAATGAGTTCCCCTCACTCTTCCTGGCTTGCGGGCAGTTTGAAGAAGAGATGGATTCCTTCCTCTCCCGGGATCGAATTTATCCCTGGGGCACATCTCTGTAATTGCAGGCAGCACACTTATCTCTGTGCAGGAGGCTGCTGTGATGGGACTCTGATCAGACAGCTGTGAATGGTGACTGGCACTCAGAGTCCCACTGACTTTCCCTAAAAGCATCTCCCAACTGATGAGGATCTGGAGCCCACCCTCTTGCTGGGGCTCTGCTGCCAGACCCCAGCCGGGAGGCTCCCAGGGAGCTGGCAGACACAGGCAGTGATAGGGCTTAGGGCAGCTGGCTGAGCATTTGTCAATGGTAGATTAAATCCAGTGTGCAAGATGAATGTGAAAACGAAACACGGCTTAATAAAAGCATGAGGAAAATTCTCCTTTGGTGTATGAATAAATGATGTTGAATAAAAAATTGACAGTGTTGAAGGGTCTGTTACTGTGAGGGGAGAAGACTGCAGGAGCTCTTCGGAGAAGGTTGAAGTTGTATGTTGGGAGAAGTTAGGATCCAGGGGCATGTATTGAGGAAGGTTTTTTCACAGGAGACTTGACGTGGAGTAGTAGGCTCTTTCCCCTGCACACCACGCAGAGTTCCCTGGGTGCAATGGAGCCGAATTTGGAGTGAATCCATGTGACAAGCTCAGGGCTGTGGACTTGACCGCTGGTACGCGAGTAACGTGAGGGGTTCAGCGCAGAACGCCACAGCGGGTGCCCCGGACGGGCTCTGTTGGGAGCAGCGCTCGTTGATGGAGGGGGAAGTGGGAATGGGAGCGGTGTCGGCCGGCCCTACTGGGAGGCCGGGAGAAGCGGTGCCAAGAGATCGCAGCACCGCACATACGCTGCGCGGCGCCGAGGGGATGCCCTGTCGGGCTTGGGGCGAGTGTTGTTGAGGACGCGCCGCGCACACGCCGCGGTGCGAGGTTCCAAAAATTGCGCCGCGCACGGAGCGGGCGCTGTTGTGTTGTTTAAGGCGTCAGCAGGGCTGCTCTCGCCATACGCTCATTGAGCAGCCGCGCAACCCCCAGATAAGGACGGTTAGCGTATACTGGGGCGCGCCGCCCGTAGGGGAGCGCGAACCGCGCCCTAGGTCCCGGCGAGGGCCGGCGCGCCCCCGGCCCGCTC